>CM031375.1:0-563452 GCA_018208015.1 Medicago ruthenica
GTTCAATCATGTATTTCCTGCATAATCAAGTGGGGTAAGGCTTAGGATCAAATTCATTGCATTTCTAACACATTTAGGCCCTAATCCTAAGATAACTTGTACAACAAGTAACCATAAGTGCCTAAATTTGTACCAAAATATAACAACATTTAAGCACTTATCACTTTGTTATTAACTTCCAGAACCAACCACGTCCTATATAACCCTGTGTTTATTAGAATAAGCCTAGCTACATGCACATTCGGGATTGAGTAGACTAATATGTATCTTGCTCATAGGCAAAAATTGTTACTTTTAGTTCCTTTAACACGTGTAATATTACACATGTTAGACAAATTTTTTATTTTTTTAAATATACACATAAAATTACATATTAATGAGACTTATTTAATGATTCTTTTTAGGTTACTGCTACTGAAATCATTGAGTCACACTTTTATTATTAAAAAATCATAAATAAATAAATAGTGTGTATACATGTGGTTATTTTAATAACCCCTTTTGGTTCATTTATATATTTTTCCGTCAATAAACGGACAAATATCTGAAATATGATAGGCGGACCCTTTTCTAAAAATTGGCTAACTTTTTTTTGCTTAATTAAGAAGATGGGCTAACTGCCTTAATTGGATTTTCCACTAGTTGATAATAGGGCCCAATTTATCATGAGAACTAAGTTTATGTAAAAAAATTAAACTAAATTGACAATTTTTCATTATCATGGTAAAGGTTTAGTGTCAACACATTATAACATGTGTGATTTTTAATTAATTATGATAAAAAGTTAAGAGTTTCTAATGAATGACGATTATGGCTAATTTACTGTGATAGTGTATTTGAATTAAATCCTTCAAATAATATACTAATATAAAAGAGAAATAACAATTTTATCTGTGTAAATTAGAAATAGAGATAAAATATATTAAAATATTGTATAAATAGTATTCCTACTAATATATTATATATTAAAAGAATGGCTGAAAATTCAAAGTATAAATTCTCCATTGGTTAAGAGGTCCCTTTTTATCTAAATCTAAATATACGTAAGAAATATCGACACCCCAACAAAGATTAATACAGACTTCCAAAAAAAAATTAATATAGGCGTTCCTTTTTATATAAAAAAATCGATAATATAGCAAATTTATTATTTTATAAAAATCATATAGCCAATGTTAATTTAACTAGTTAATGCCTTGATGGTACCTAATATAATGAATGAGATACAATAAAACAATCCTTTGTAGCTATAAAAATCATATAGCCAATGTTAATTTAACTAGTTAATGCCTTGATGGTACCTAATATAATGAATGAGATACAATAAAACAATCCTTTGTAGCTATGCGTGGGACAACTACCTAATAGATTACAACTTGCGTATTCAGCATATGGTTAGTTTTGCTTAAAAAAAAAAGCATATGGTTAGTTTATATTTTTCTTGGCCATCACAGTCAGAGTGTTCCCTTTATTTGACCTTTCTCATAAATACAAAACCATATTTTATTTCAAGTCACATATGACATTTTTCTTAACGATGCAAAAGCCTTTTGAAGATTCCTCAAGAAACCCAAAGAGAGGGAATATAAAATAAAATAAACTTTGATGACTATGCATACAAGTTGACAGCTACCCAAGGTGCTTATTCCATAAGTCATGATAGTGATTGGGGGGAAATTCAATTTCCTTTTCTTATTGTTTGTTTTTTAGCCAAATTTCATTTTCTTATTGAATATGAATCACCAATTAAGTAACCTTGTGTTATAAAAGTAACTCTTATATTTTACCAAGAGAAACAAATTTATTTAACTCTAATCCAAAATACTTAAATGAGATGGTAAACGATATTTTTCGACTTAACGAGAAATCTAAATTCAAATACCTTAATGAGATGGTAAATATTTTGAAATATTTTTGCAACTCATTGTAGTTCTATCTATCTTAAAGAATTATTGTCTACAGTTACATGCAGAAAATATTGGATTCGCATCAAACAAAATTATTTAACTCTTCACACCTTTGGCAGTTGATGAGATGCTGCATCTCAAAAATTGGCAAATACTCTATGTCCCTAGTGAATACATCTCGTGTTTATGCACCATGTAATAAAACAAATAGTCCCTCTAGTTTATTGTTCATGCTTTTGGTTCCAGTTTAACAACTCTTCCAATATTGTCTTATAGCAAATCTTTAATATAAAGTTTCTTAAGTGATAAATTTTCATGAAAATACATTGCAATAGTCAAGATTAAAAAGAAATTTTATAACTTTCACAAAAGTTCTCATTGATCTCCTTTTCTTTTTTTTTTATTGTTGGAATTGAAGAGAAGTAATAATAAAAGAGTTATGCTAACAAATGCCCTTCGGACACTTAAGGACACTTGTTAAGAAGACAAAAATATAAATAATTGATGAATTTCATGAAACAAAAGTCAAATTTTAAAGTTTCAATGTAATGAATGCACAATTTTCAAGATAAAATTTTCTCATAAGACCTCTTATCAAGTGTCCTTAGGACACTTATTAACATTTTCCATAATAAAATAAAATTAGTCTGTTTTACCAATGTTTAGTTGACACCTAGCAAGGATTAAGGAACTAAGAGACAATTAAGAATAGGTTACCAACTGATTTACTTTGAGTTTGTTATCACTGATTGGATGGTTAAAAGGGGATGCGCACTTCCTCCATAATTTGCTCTCACAAACTTTAGTGGATTAAGACATGATCAATCAACTAGTACCTATTATTATTATGCTCACTCCTTTTATTAGAAACCTAAAACAAACCACATGGGAAGAAAGATACTTAGGAGGCTTTGATATGAGAGAGCCCACGGTAAAGTTAGTTGAGTGGAATTAATGAAATGCTAGCTGGAGCTATTTGTACAATTTCTAAAGGGTTAAACAAGAATCCATCTATGCTTTAACTTAGCTTTTCACATGGTTGTTCCATTTTTTGGAATCTTTAGATGCTATTGTTGCATCTTAAATTAGAAAAAGCATATATATGCTATGCTAGGAAAAGATTCATAAGTATCTGATTATAGTTGTACACGAATTTATTTGGGTTTGGCACAAATTCACCACGCATTAGGGATGACAAAACGGTCCAACCTGTCCCGTCATTAACCCGCTAAAAAATGTGCGGGCCAACTAGTGATGGCGGATTGAAAAACGCACCCCGCCCCATTTCATGGCGGATTGGCGGGGTGCCCCGCCAACTTTTTTTTTAGTAAAATAATTGATAAATTTGCAAAAACATGTAAAAATAACATAAAATTAAAGACTATTCAAAGAATCAAAATATAAAACTAAACTTCAAACATCCATGATCCATTAAAGCAACAAAGAAACCATAAAACCTTAATGAAATAGTCTCAAATCCAACAGTTTAAACAAAACTTGGATTCTATGTTTAAATCCACATCAACAAAAATTAAACCAACAAGAAGAAAACCATAAGAAAATACTCAAATCCAACAAAAACAAAAAAAAATTAAATAGTAAGCGATAATAATAAGTAGTCTTTAATCCAAATTAACAACGATGTTTGATGCTTGATTGGATGTTGACGATGAACAATTTACAACGGGTCTAAATTTTTTATTTATTTATTTTTGGTCAAGCATGACGGGCCAACCCGTCCCGTCCCGTTTTTTAGCGGGTTATGCGGGACGGACACCCTACTAAATCTCAACCCACCCCGCCAAAATAGGCGGGCTAAACGGGCCGTCCCGACGGACCCAATCCGTTTTGCATCCCTACCACGCATATATACTATACGTAGCTAGTATGCATCACATCAAAGTATATAGATAGATTCTTTGCAGCTCCTCATATCCTCTTCAACTCAATCTTAGTTGTTGAATTAATATAACTCTCACCACTGATGACAATCGAGAGATTAATTGTTATTAACCCTAAATTAGATTAGAAAAAATGAGTATTTTTTAGAACCACGAAATTCTTAATTCAATTAAATAAAATGTGCTTGATTTAATAAAACTTCATGATTTTGACTTAGATAAATGATCCGAATGATACTTTTTCTTGTATATTAGTAGACTATTATAATTGCACTTAAAATATTATACATATTTGAGCATTCAAGTAACTTTAGTTATATTATTTAGCACAGCTACAAAATTTGAGATTGTAAAACCATCCAAATGATATTTTTTTTATGAAATAAAAGTTTACTATTATATTATCTACAATGTGATCTTTGTATCGATGGCAAGGATCCACGTTATCCACCACTAAATGTTTTTACTAGATCAATTCTCCGTAGGTGGGACTCGAGTGATTTTAATTATTTTAATTTATTAGTTTAGTACCGCTACGATTTTTAAGACGACGGTAAAAATGGTTGAAGGGTCATTTTTTTTTCCTTGCCCCAACTACAAGTATTGCAATTTCTAGGCAAAAAGAGCACTCTAACACAGCCATATGATCTTCCAACAAGGGTTTTTTGTCACCGCTTGATGGTGCAACTTCTTGTTGGTTTCAAGGGAGCACACCTATAGAAAAAGATAAAATCATATCGGTGAATTCGATAACACGAGCTCAATGTATAGAATATAAGTGAGTCCTCTCTATGTATTGTTTATATGCTATGATGTACTATATAATATAATACAGCAAATCATGATGGATTGCTTGTTAATAAAAAAAATCACAATAAACAAACATGAATATGAAATAATTGTGCTGCTTACACACTAGCTTAGAGGTACAAAGGAAATTTATTCCCTTTCACTTATTTATTTACTTGTTTTTGTACTAGTTTGTTTGAGAAAAGTGTTTATGACTAAATTTGAATTCCGTCGATAAATAATTAAAGTTCAAACAAAAAATATTTATATTAAATATCAAACTCGAGTGCTATACGAACAATTTGACGTTGTAGTGTGTTAATCATTTTAGACCAACCAATTGATTGATTTTCTTTGATATAATCCTACCAAATAAGGTATTTTGATGATATATTACACTAAATAGGTTATAGAATATTTTTTTTTTAGGAAAATAGATTATAAGATTGGAATACAAGTTATTTACTTTTCATAATTAAAAATTGGACACATCAGACTAAAATATGTTATTGATGGGTCATCAAAGTTCAAGCCTAGATTACAGGCATGCCCCCTCTCCCCAAAGTAATATCATGTGGGTTGTTGATTCACTAGTAAATTGACTAAGCTTTATCAAACAAAACACAAGAAACAGCAAAAGAAGTTAGAAAAAGACAAAACCAACATGTCAAAATCCATTAACAACTCATACTTTCCAATATAAAATGTAAGCATAATGCTATGCTCCAAGTAAAAGTTAAATAACAACTAGCAATATAGACCCTTTTCATTATTCTTTTATTTTTATACTAATACTCTTTAGACTTCAATTCCATTACGATGAAAACAAGATGATTTAGCCTCAATTTAGTTTTCAATTTCTTTAACCTCAATTTTTTTTTGTATGCAATTTTTTATATTTAGTTTAATTTAATTATTACATGAATAAAAAGTATTAGACATTGTATGGTTGGGGGGAACATTCTCCTTTAAACCATAGTCATAATAATTAATATTCCACCGTGGAAACTTCCAATTTCATTGGAGAATTAAACCAACCAACAGTAGTACTCTATTTTTTTTTTTCCAGTTGCTTTAAGACATAGAAAAGTGTCACCTTAAGAAAGAAAAAGAAAGAGAGAGAAAAAAAAACATAGAAAAACTTTGTTGTTTCTATAACAACAATGTCACTCTGCTACCTTAAGTCAATTCCTGGTTTGCTTTCAAAGGTTTGTTTTGTTGAGTTTCTATTTATGTACAGAAATTGGTTTGGTTTAAAAAATTATTTGTTTTCTATTTTTTTTTTCTCTATCTAATGGATTGGTGGTGTCTTTTTTCAGTTTCTCCTCTTGAATATGGATATTTTCTTCTACCTTACTCTGTTTCTTTGATGGATAATTTGATTCTAAGGATAAAAGTGATTATTACTATTAAAAATCTTGGCTTGTGTTTGTGATGGGGAGTAATAGTAGAGGAAAAGATGGGGAAGGAACTTCTGGAATTAGCAGGGTTGTTGATGATGATGATAGCTATGAATATTTACAAGAGTTGAATTTTGTGCCTTATGAAACACTTGTTCACAATAACATGAATACCAATGGTTTTGTAGCTCCTTTTGTCATGCAACAGGTTAGAGACACATGATCCTTTTTTTTTTTTTTCAATTTCTTTTATTTAAGACAAATTATGGAGGGGTTTCCTTTCTTTGTGTGTATGGAGTGGGGATGATCAATACTATGGTAAGTCCCCTAAACAAATTTTATGATAATGAATTTGTGAATTTTCTATCGCACCCTCCTAGCTTATCGCGCGTCTTACTTTAGGTTTGTAAAACTCAATAAAATGGGTTTTTTTTTTTTTTAAAAAAAAAGTATCTCATGCTTTTCATAAAATAAAACCTGAAATCCAGTTGGGTATTTTGGAAGAGAGAAAAACGCGATAAGAAAAAATCAATGAATTTTTTAGCTTGAGATTGAAGAATTTTGAGTGAACCTAATTTGATCCATGACAATCTTCTCATAGCCCAATAAAAGTTGCATTAGATTTTTGTTTTTTTTGAAAGAAATAGTTGCATTTGGTTTTGTCCGAGTAAAAGTTGAAACGTTTATTTGAGCAAAAATAAAAATAGGTTGAAACGTATAGATCAAAATAGTTTTTAGCTGGTGTAATCCATGATGTATATCTTGTTTATATTCTTCTACTTTTATACAATTTTTTATTTCTTAATTATATATTTCATTATATAGGGAGGCCAAGTTTCAAACAAGCAAACAATATTCACACTCATTGTGATGACCTTAGGACATAATCGAAGTATCCTAATATTAGAAATTGATTCTGTGATAATCTAAGATTCTTTTTTTTTTTTATGAAATAATCTAAGATTCGTTTTATTTTCTTTTAAAATTTTTATTTATTTTTATTTTCATGAAATAATCTAAGATTCGTTTTTTTTTAATGAAATAATCTAAGATATTTTAATATAAAATCAGATTGATGTGTAATGAAATCAGAATTGAATTTCAAATACATGATTTCAAGGTTCCAGTGATTGTCATGCAAAGACCTGGAATGATGACTCAGCCTCAGCCGCCACAAGCTTTGATGCAAAACAGATATGTAGAAACTGTGATTCATGAAAAGTTGAAAAGTGTAAGGCTCACATGGATTCATGGAGGCACCAATGTTTCTATTGCAGGATCATGGAACAACTGGGAGACAATGTAATTAACCAAATAGTTACTTTTTTACCAACCAATGTTTTTCTACATCATTATCACAATAAATTATATGGTATCATGACCTTTTTTTTACCTTTGTTCTGTAGGGAGGCCTTGCTGAGAGTAGGTCAACATTTTGTCATTGTCAAAACACTTCCAATAAGTATCTATTATTACCGTTTCATTGTAGATGGCCAATGGACACATGCTCCAGAGTTTCCATCAGATCTTGATGATTCTGGTTATGTCTACAATATATTGGATTTGCAGGTAATTTCTTGCTTTACTTTTTTAGGTAATTTTTTGGTTTACTTTTTTTTTTTCCACATAAATAATGTACATACATGATATAGTCAATTAGATCTTCATATGTGTTATAGTTTACTATCACCAGTAGCATGATCATCATATGTGTTCGCTTATGCTTGAAAGAGAATATGTACTCGTACTAAATCATCTTGTCCAATATAGTCCCATGTAGCGTAGGTAGCTAAGTAGATGAGCTAAGGGATATCAAAGAGTTTTGAAGGAGAATATGTACTCTTACTAATTCATCTTCTCCAACATAGTCTAACGTTCAAATCCTGAAAAATTAACGTACCAACTAACTTAGTAATATTTGCTTATCCAACAAAAGTAAAAAAAAAAAAAGATGTAGTATGTATGAACCTATGTAACATCAATACTTCAAATTAAAGATGTATCCCTTGTCGGACGATGACATGATATTGACACATGTCAGTTACATTCAAATATTTTATTTTTCTTAACTATTACTGATGTCGGAGTTAACATTTTGTCAAGTGTCTGTGTCAAGCTTCCCATGTAAGAACTATAGTACATATCTAAGTTTAGAGAGGGTGGCATTAATCGTAACTTCAACTAGTTTTTTTATTGTTTTCATAAGGCTTCTATCCCTTACTACATGGCTTCATTATTAACCATATTTACAGGATTATATCCCACAAAGACTACAAAAATCTGAAGATCCACAATCGCCGCCATCGAGTTACGATAACATATTCTTGAATGAAGATGAATTCAACAAGCCTCCCCCAGAATTACCACCACAAATACCAGTGACAATAACACAAGAAGGGGCTTCCACAAGCAATATTGATCAAGAACCTAGTTCCACACATGTGGATCTAAATCATCTGTACATCAACAAATCTGATGGTGATCAATTTGTGGCACTAAGATCAGCTCATAGGTTTCAACACAAATTTGTCACTACAGTACTTTACAAGTCCCTTCAAAGGGAAAGATGATGCAACATTTAGTTTAATATCCTCTATTGAATTTCCTTTAAGTGGTTTTTTCTAGAGAACATTTCTAATTAAGTTCATTAATATGATATGTAGAAATTTGATTGGAATAGGTAAATTAAGAATTTATTTTCATGTAAACAACTTTAGGTATTGTTATTTATTTATTCTGGCAGTTAATATACATAATACATATTACCACTAGTCATGTTTTGGAATTGAATATACCACAAGATGGAATTGGATATTGGTGATATAGAAATAGATAAAGATATTTAAAAAAGTTTGGTTCTCATGGAAAAGGGGTCATGTTAAATTGGAGTTCGACGAAAAGATAAGTAAAGTCTGATAAAAAATTGTTTTACCTATGAATTGAACTCATGTTCTCCCGAACAATTTGTTCTTAATGGAGCTAATTAACCAATTGAGACAAATTGCATGGTATAAAAGTTTGGTTATTTATTTGGATAAAAAAATATATTAATGTAAATAAAATAATTTAAATATATAGATTTTGATTGATGAATTTCCTCTAATTTTTTTATCTAATTTATTTCGTAAGATAAATGATTTTTGTGTCATTCAAATATTTATAAGGTTTCAATTTTATAGTTTACTTTGGACCTCAACCTAAGTTGGGCCGATATTAATGTGTACATGTGATGAAGAATGACAAGGACCTTGTCTTTTCATCGTTTAAATCTTCAAGAAGATCCAAAAATTACTAAAGAAACCCTCCTATCCCATGAGCGAATATTGCTCTTGCTTTGTGTTTACAGTACCAAATTTTTCATCTATTTCTTACCAACACTGTTGACGATATTTGGTTAGGATGTTGCAAACGATAGATGTTAATTCACCAAAACCTAACAAGTCACAATTATCTCTTCCAATAAGAAAGAACAAAGAGTGATTGGGATTCGTATATTTTGCTCTACATTGTAGTGAGGAACAACAATTAACATCACAACATAGAGTGCTTATAAATAGGATTGGTATCTGCTAAAAGGCGAAATTTGTTTGTCAATTGAAACAGGCTCAGTAAAAGTTGGATTTAATGCCTGGATATGGCACCATATTTTGCGATTTTATTTTATTTCACTTATTTAAATGCAAAGGTAAAATGCAAAAAGAAAATAAATAAGCCTATTGGGTTCAATAATTAGTGACGAATCCAGAAATTTCATTATGTGGGGTCGAAATCATTTTTAATAAATATATATTTTCTTTTGTATTATTTATCATAATACTTAAACAACATACTGTATATCATAAACACATAAGTAAAATGATGACATCCTTATCATTAATGATATTTGTACAATTATTTTGTGATAACTTTTGAACAATTTTATCTTTCATACTCACATTTTGTTCTTATTCTCTCTTCCTATTTCTCTTTCTATTGTTTTTGACCAATAAGAAGAAAGAAAGAGAATGTTGTCTCAAAAGTTGTCACAAAATAGTTATACAAATATCATTACTCATAAAGAAAAGGCTAACATGTGCCCTTAAGACACATGTTTAAATATCAAAGATATAAATTATGTATTAAAAATCATGTTAATATATTTCTCAAATTTTTGAAAATTATTTGCTCTCAATAAATACTTACTATTTATAAAATTCTTAATATGTGCTCTTAAAACACCTGTTAGACACATGTTAGCATGATCCAACAAATAAAATGACCCTTAGTAATGTTTTATGTACAATGATGTGAATCTCATCTACCATCTCCAACTCATGTTAGACACATTTTAGAAAACGTTTGTTTTTTAAGGGAAAATGGCTCTTGTTTTTTTTTTTTTACTGTTAATGACCTTTTAGTTGGTGTGTTAGTTCCAAGATACTACTAAAAAGCGGGGGATACTAGCAGTTGTGTCATGAAGTGTCATAATAAAAGGAATGCAAATGGTCATGTGAGGGACATTATAGTATTTCAATTGGGGTGAAAAAGTCAAAGTAAGACCAAGTGCAATGGGTGTGTTGAATGAGAGATTCAACAGCAAAAGCCTCTCCAATGGTGTGTTGAAGCATGTTGAGAGTGTGATGTGGAGGAGTGTGGTGATGAAAGGATTCAACACAGCTTAACCCCTGCGCCGAGGACACGTGGCAGCTTGCCACTGGCTGCAATCAGGCGCGTGTAGCACACGCGGGGACAGGGCGCGTCAGCGCGCAGGAGGAAGAGAGAGAAGACAGCTTTTTGATTAAAGGCGGACGCGTGGCACAATCTGATTGGTTCGCTGGATTTTTATTATCTTAATAATTTAAACTCAATTATTTCAATGTAAATTAATTTAAAAAAAAAATACCAAAATTCATGATTTTTTTTCCTCTATAAATAGAGACTTGGTTCATTTGATTTGGACACAAAAAAAAACCAAGTTTTTCAGTATCCTAATCTTATTACTATCCTTCTATTACCTATCCTTTTGAAGTTTTAAACTTGTTTTTAGTGAAATGGATCCAGATAATAATAATTTCAACACCCAGAATTCTTCTAGTTACCCATTTAGCTACCAAAATCCCAACAATTATCAACATCCAAATCAATTTCCAAACCAACGTCCTCAAAACATGCATAATTTTGGATTTGCACCAAATTTCAACCACCCATCCTCTGTTCCAAACTTTAATCCATATTATGGATCTATGATGGGATATCCATCTCAAACACCCCCGTTTAGTGGTTATATGCCAATGGGAAATGAAAACTTTCCGAGTGTTGGTGCACCTGAATTTCCTGAATTTTCAACACAAATAACTCTTGGTGGCATGACAAGTGGTAACGAAGTCACTCCAAATCCAGAGGATTCAACTCCTAAGAGCAAGAAAGCCCAGCAACCAGCATGGAGCACTGAACAAAATTTGGTGCTAATTAGTGGGTGGATTAAATATGGAACAAGCAGTGTTGTTGGGAGAAATCAGAAAGGTGAAACATATTGGGGTAAAATTGCTGAGTATTGTAATGAGCATTGCTCATTCGATCATCCGCGGGATGGTGTTGCTTGCCGAAACCGTTTTAATTATATGAACAAAATACTGAATAAATGGATTGGCGCTTATGAAAGCGCTAAGCGTATGCAACGAAGCGGTTGGTCGGAGAATGATATTTTGGCAAAAGCGCAGGAATTATACGCGAGTGGGAAGAATATTCACTTTACTTTAATGGCAGAATGGCACGCTCTCCGTGATCAACCACGTTATGGTAGTCAAGTAGGAAATATTGGCTCAGGCAGTAGTGGATCCAAGAGATCTCACGACAGTGATGCATGTGGCTCAAACTCTGTAGGATCTACTGCTCGTCCAATGGGTAGGGAGGCAGCTAAGAAAAAAGGTAAAAAGAAAAGTAAGGAAGCTGCCTTGGAGGTGGTGGATAAAGAGTGGTGTCATACCCCAATTTTTGACCTAAGTTTCTTTTTCATCTGTCTTTTTAGTTCGAAATTTGTTCGGCGTTTCAGACAAAATTTCGACAGGGAGGTATTTTAAAATACCTCATTTTTTGGTTCCAAAGGCAACTTTTTTTTATTACTATTATTTGTTATTTTTATTTATTATTTCTTTTTATCATTAGCTCTATTATTTTCCTTTTTATTATCATTTTTTTTTATTTTCGGATTTATTATTATTTTTATTATTTTGTTTTCAAAAAGAGTTGACTGATTTTTGCTTTTGATGAGTACTAATGCCCAGTTTAATGGTTGCCTCATTTGGAATTTATTTGACTAATCTGGTTTATTACCCATCAAAGTGTTTCATTGCCATTTAATGGCATTATTTGGTTAGAGAAGGATCGGCCAGAATAAAGAGAAACGAAAAACAATCAGAATGGATGATCCATCAGAAACACAATCAGAAACACATGCATTTTTCAGAATCCAATCAAAAAACCTAAAACTCAACAACAGCAACAACACAACACTCACTCCACACACACCCAACACTCACGTTTTCCTTCACCACTCACACGCTCCAAACCTCCTCAACCCACATTAACCACTAACCTCTCACACGCCAACACAAATAGCATCACAACCCAGCAACACAAACAGCATAACCTCCTCAACCCACACGTCATCTCGCCCTCGGCCACCATCAAACTCACAACTCACGGCCACCCTAGCAACGACCCAGCCATAACCCACACAATCTCACTCACACACACTCATAAACAGAACCACTCTCACTCACTCCACTCACGCACAAACAAGCCCAAACCCGAACAGCCACACAACAACCCCTTCTCCTTCGCGCACCTCTCACACACGCTCCCGCAAAACGGTCGAAGCCACACAACAGCCCTTAACACTAACACACACAAACCTAAGTCCGAATCAAAAGAGAAGAGGTATATTTTTTTCGAGATTTCTAAATTAGATCTACCGCTTTTGAGTTTGTTTTTGGAAAAATCACCACCGAATTCGTGTTTGTGAGGGAGAGGGAAGTGAGAAAAATTAAGTTTTTTTTTAAAAGAAGTGAGTTTGTTGTTCCGGCGCGGTGGCGCCGCCCTTTGGGCCGGCCAACCACCACGCCGGAGAGTCTTTTCCGGCCAAACAGCTTTGAGAGAGAAGAGAGGAAGAGAAGAGAGGGAAAAGAGAAGAAAGAGAAAATTGTGTGGTAAATGAATAAAAACCGGCCCACAAATATTTATAAACACTGAACCGGTTCGGTTCACTCGAACCGAACCGGTCTGTTTTTTCCCTCTTCTCTTTTCAGCCCACACGCGGCCCAGCTGCATTTCTCCCTTTTTCTTGTTGATTACTTCCTGCACCCCCCCTTCTCTGCTCCTACACCCCCTTCCTTCTCTATTTTCTTTTCTTTTATTTTCTTCCCCTTTTATTTCTTTCCTTGCATTTTATTATTTAAGTTCATGCATTTTATTTTATTGCCCTTATTTTTAGAACATCATGCATTTTTTTTTTTTCCTTTTATCTCATGCATTTTCATTTTAGTTTAATTCTTAGCATATTTATTTTCATACATTTGCAATTTTGTTTTTTTCCTTGTTTATCATTTTGTCATTTTTATTTTCGTTTCTATTAGAATGTACTTAGGATCAATGTAACGAAAAATAAATGAGAATATGCACTGACACTCACACTTTATTTATTCTGCTTTACGTCTTTTATTTATTTTTATTTATTTCGCTATTAAAAAAAATACAAAAAATATTAGGTTAGTTTAAATTTCAAAAGGGTTTCGTGGTGATCCAACGTCACCACGGAATTTCCTCGCATTTAGCTTTTTAGTTATTTTTTTTTAGTCTTGGTTAATTAAAAACAAAAAAACAAAAACATGCAAATAATAATGAAAAACTCAAAAAAAATCTTTTCTTAATAAACCTTGATTTTCAATCAAGTGTTCGTTTTTTTTTTCTTTTTATTTTCTTTAAATAACCATTAATCTGCTTTAATTACACTTTAATCACTTTCAAAAATAAAAAAACACAAACCAATTCCATTTTGCCACTTGGCTTTTATTTTTAAAACTTTTTTAAAACTAATAAAAAACACCAAACAAATCAAACGTTATTTTTACCCCGAACTACGAGGTTTTGATCCCTCACGGGTACGTTGTAACGCCTAGAATTTAATTTTATTATTTTATTGAATTATAATGAATTAATATAATTTAATAGATTAAATAGAATTAAAATGGCATTAAGGGCATTATGGGAAATTAAGAAAGAGGGAAGTGGAATAGAAAAAGAGGTATACGCGTGAAGAGGTTTCATTTGTTGTGTTTTCACGTGAAACAGAGAAGAGAAAAGAGGAGAAGCAGAGCCAAGGAAGAAGGTGAAGAACTTGAGAAGAGGAAAAGCTGAAGGGGGCGATTTCTTCATAACAAGGTAAGGGTGGGACTAGCTTCTATAAATCTAAGTTCCATAATCCCTAAATTTTGATTTAACATGTTGATGTTGGTGAATTTGGGAATTAGGGTTGTTGATTATGATAAACTAATGATGGAATGTTAAAATTGATGATTTCTATGTTGAGATGTTGATTTTGTTGTGATTCTATGGTGTTGTTACTGATTGGTGCCATGCTTATGCATAAATTGATGAAGTTTTGAATGTTCATAAACATGTGTCAGATGAATGAGTTGTTGGATGATTTTGATGTTAAAGTTGCTTTTCCTGAGTTTTCTTATCTCTGCCCCGAATTTTGAAATAAAAACTGGTATTGATCGGTACAGAATTGGTCTTAGGTGTAAACACAAAAGTTGTAGGTATGGATGTTAGTTTTCTAATGCCGTTGGTCTGACGTCAAAACGATTTATAGAACTTGAGTTATGGTCAAATTACTGCACGTAGGTCACAGTGAATTTTATAGACTTTCTGCACAACTTTTCCGAATTTGAAACAAAAACTGGTATTGATCGGTACAGAATTGGCCTTGGGTGTAAACATGAAGGTTTTAGATAATTTTGTTAGCTTTCCAGTGGCTTTGGTTTGACGTGAAAATGACTTTTAGTTTTTGAGTTATGATGAAAATACTCCAAGGAGGTCTTAGTGAAATTGTACGGTGACAGCATTCTCTGTTTCATGTTTTGCGTCTTTTTCACACGTCTCTGTTTTAAATTGGTCTTTGGTATTAACATGAAAGTTGTTGATAATTGTGATGATGATAATACACGATGATGATGTTAAACGATGATGATGATAACGATGATGATGTATATGATAATGAAGTTGTTGTTGACGTTGTATTTGTTGTAAATGTTTCATTGTCGAGTCCAGTACATATGCATTAAGTGATGGGGGTGTATGCCCGACATGTCTATTATGACATTATGAATTAAGTGATGGGGGTGTATGCCCGACATGTCTATATGACATTTACGATGGGGGTGTATGCCCGACATGTCCTATTATGACATATTTTGCGATGAATTGGTACCACATGCATGTTGCATACTTGAGTCAGTGATGTTGCATTGTTGAGTCGGTCGATGTTATTGTATTTGATGTTGCATTGAGAGGTGAGATTATGATGTGTATGTGTGATGTATGTATAAGATCTGATGGTGTTGTTTGATGATGTTTATGTGAAATGTTAAATTCATCTTTATGAATTATGTACTTATGTTTATTGAATGTGAATCTCACCCCTTCTGTTTGAATGTTGCCTCTACGTGGGTAACGTGCAGATAACCAGGAGTAACCGCTGAAGTGAGTTGATTCCTCGTGTCATTAGGAGTCGCTCTGATATGTAACGGGATGGGAAACTTTTTGATGAATTCATGTGCTATGTATTTTAATTTCAAACTGATGTTGAACCACATTTAGTGGAGTTTTAAACTACGTTGTTTTTGATGTGGCCTTGTGCCTAATGATGTTTAGATTTAATTATGAAGTTGAATTTCCGCTGCGATGGTTTTGACGTTATTGAAAAGTCTGTTTTGAAATAAATAGCAAATTATCCTATTTATAAATTGTAAACGAAGTGCGACATCCCGTCAAGGTTGAAACTCTGATTTATTTTAAATGAAATTTTCAAGTTGGGAAAACGGGGTGTTACATACGTAGGCAAAGGACCATGTCCTCCCAAATCATAAAAAAATACAAAAACATTTTTATTTCTTTTTCTCACTACTTTAACTCTGTCTCTTAAAAAATAAGCAAATTATAGCCTAAATAAATAAATAAAATCAAGAGGTTCTCGTAGAGTACTACGAACGTCTAGGGTGCTAACACCTTCCCTAAACGTAACTAACCCCCGAACCCAAAATCTTTAAAAATGTGGTAATTTATAACTTTTTTCCACCTTTCTTTTAAAAAAATTAAAAGTTCAGTCGTGAAATAAAATTAGTGAGTCAACGCTAATCAATAGCTTGATCTCCGAAAATCACCGCGACAAGTGGGCTGAATTCAAACAATTCAAGGAGAAAGAGCTTGAACGATTGGACAAGATAGCGTCGGTGCAACAGGAGGCTAACCAATTGATGAAAGAAAAGACTCATGCTAAGAAAATGAAAATGTATCTAAAACTAAGTTCCGAGGAGAATCTCGATGATCGGAAGCAAAAGTTGTTGGATATGTTGAGCCAAGAGCTGTTTGATAATTAATTTCAATCAAATTGTATGTGGCTTTTGGCTGTAATGTATGAGTTATTGTGTAATTTCAATCAAATTGTGGCTGTAATGAAATTGTCCGTTGATTAATTTCAATCAAGTAATTTCAATCAAATTTCAATCAAGTCCCCACTGTTTGCTTTAATAATTGTCCGTGACTTTTGGCTGTAGTGTTTGCTTTAATAATTGTCAGTGATGTCTGTTGTGTTTGCTTTAATAATTGTCCGTGACTTTTGGCTGTACTGTTTTCTTTAATAATTGTCAGTGATGTCTGTTGTGTTTGCTTTAATAATTGTCCGTTACTTTTGGCTGTAGTGTTTGCTTTAATAAATGTCAGTGATATCTGTAGTGTTTGCTTTAATAATTGTCCGTGACTTTTGACTATACTGTTTTCTTTAATAATTGTCAGTGATGCCTGTTGTGTTTGCTTTAATAATTGTCCGTTACTTTTGGCTTTAATGTTTGGAAATTATTGTGTTTGAATATGTACCACCCAATCCTTATCTGAGTATTAACTGAATACAATAATTTATTTCGAATCCGTCAATGTCCACCACTTAATGTACTTGTATATAGGGACTCATAGATACATACATTGAATCACCAATATCCCAAATCTCATTCAATCTACTTCAAAATATCACAAAAAACTATTAATGGATCCATCAGAATATCCTTTTGATATCGCAGCCTACAAACAAAAATGTGAAATGGAAGAAACTTATATGACCAGCCGATTCAGAGAGCGTCGAAACAAAATATTGGAAGATAGTGCACCTCGTAGTAGAAAATATCTCAATAGAGATCATGCAGCGGCAAACCAAAGACTAATTGACGACTACTTTGCCGATGAGCCTACATATGACGATGCAATGTTTCGTCGTCGGTACCGGATGCAAAAACATGTTTTCCTTCGAATCGTTGGGGACCTTTCAAGTAGTGATAACTACTTCACCCAACGAGTTGATGCAGCCAATAAAGAAGGTATATCACTGTTAGCAAAATGTACCACAGCAATGCGAATGCTAGCATATGGTGTGGCAGCAGATGCGGTCGATGAATACATCAAAATAGGAGGTACTACAGCATTGGAGTGCTTACGTAGATTCTGTAAAGGAATCATACGATTGTATGAGCAAGAGTACCTGAGAGCACCAACCCAAGATGATCTGCAAAGAATACTACATGTAAGTGAAATGCGGGGGTTCCCAGGGATGATCGGGAGTATTGATTGCATGCACTGGGAGTGGAAAAATTGTCCTAAAGCATGGGAAGGTCAATTTGCTAGGGGGGATAAGGGAACCACCACAGTTATTCTTGAAGCAGTTGCATCTCATGATCTATGGATTTGGCATGCCTTTTTTGGATGTCCGGGAACGTTGAACGATATAAACGTTCTAGACCGGTCACCAGTGTTTGATGATGTGGAACAAGGAAAGGCTCCAAGTGTGAATTTTTTTGTGAATCAACGTCCCTATAACATGGCATACTATCTAGCTGATGGTATCTACCCTTCTTATCCAACTTTCATCAAATCGATCAGACTTCCTCAAAGTGAACCCGATAAGTTATTTGCAAAAGTTCAGGAGGGATGTCGGAAGGACATCGAACGTGCATTTGGAGTGCTTCAAGCTCGATTTAAAATCATCCGTGAACCAGCTCGCTTGTGGGACATAGACGATTTGGGTATCATCATGAGGTCATGCATCATATTACATAATATGATTGTTGAGGATGAACGAGATACATATGCTCAACGTTGGACCGATTTTGAGCAATCTGAGGCAAGTGGATCTAGTACACTGCAACCATACTCGACCGAGGTGTTACCCGCTTTTGCAAATCATGTGCGTGCTAGATCCGAATTGCGTGATCCAAATGTTCATCGCGAATTGCAAGCAGATCTAGTGAAGCACATATGGGAAAAGTTTGGAATGTTTCATGATTAAAGATGATTTGTATCGTACTAATTAAGTTACTTGTGTCGTGTGCTTAATTTGTTGTCTTGCATTTTAAGTTATTTGTGTGCCGCGTGTTTAATGTATTGTATTGCATTTTAATTTAAGAAAATAAAAATTAATTATTTAAATAAATTTTGTTTTAACAAAAACACTAAAAAATAAATTGTTAAGTTTTTATTATTTTAATTTAATTATAATTAAATTAGTTTGTAATTTTATGTAATTATAAAAACAAAATATAAAATTAAATAAGAATATGAAATAAAAAATGGTGGGGTAGAGTGAGTGGTGGGGTAGAGTGTTGAATGAAAAAACCATTGGAGAGGGTATGTGTTGAATGGTGTGTTGAATTATTATGTGGAAGAGAGAGAAAATGATGTAGAGTGTTGGGAATTGAAAAAGTGTGTGTTGAAGGGTGTTGAGAGTGAAAAACCATTGTAAATGGTCTAAGTGAGAATTGGCTAATAAAAAAATAATGAAGTGGGGTCACTTGCCCCCATTTAGTACAATGTAGATCCGTCACCGGTTCAAACACACGACTTAAGACGAAACATTACAGCCATAAACCACTAAACCAATGCAACCTTTGAAAGCTTAAACTAGAACATGCTATAAATTGTTTGTTTTAAACTTGTTCAAATTTTTTTATTGTGCTTTTTAAATAATTGATAATTAATTTTTTTAAAGGAAATAATTGACAATTAGTTAATTAAATTACTGTTATTAATTCATTTAAAATCAATATACATCAAATATTAGAGGAAGCTTTGTTCCACTTTCAGCTTGCTTAAAAAAATAAGCATTATATATAAATATAATCGAATCAGCTCATGAATGAAACGAGTCGAACTATATATTATAGTTCAAGTTCGGGTCATTAGTTAACGAACTTAATTATCAGCTCAAATTAAACTCATTTGGTTCATGAATCAAATTCAATGGATGAATTGTCGAATCGAATCTCGAACTTCGTTTGAGTTGGTTCGGTTCATTGTAAGATATATATACGAGTATATGTGTGATAAAGTGGAATGATGTGAAGTGATCGTACTTAGGGGTGAGGCCCTCTATTTATAGTGGCTGATCTCATAATAAGCTCCTTGTTGGTTGCAACTTTTTCTCCTTAACTTTAGTCAGATTTGTTATGAGGTTAATCCGAATATCAGTGTAACCTATCAACCAGATAGGTGGGGATGTCTATTTGGTTCAAGTGAGTCCCTTGTAAGCAGGAACAACTCATGTGTATAACTGTATATACAAGTGCAACGAAACCTAGAGTAGATGAGCGTATCTATATATCCGGTTCAGGTGAGATCCTAGTATGTAGGAACAACCTGGTAGATATCTAGATTTTGTTTATGCTTTAAGGAGGTGGAGCGAGTAGGTGTTATATTGGCATACACAGTGGAATGAGGTGGTTCCTACTATCTTGTTGATGTCATTGGCTTCTTTTACCCATCATCCTGAGATTTTGTTGATGTTCGAGATGTTGTTCCTGATGAGTTGGTGAAGGTGGTTGACTCATGTATGATGCCACATCTCCTATCAAGTTGGCTACCTCGATGGACCCTAGTTTGTCCCGTTTCGGGCTTCTTATCTCGCTTCTTCTAAATCTTGCCATTGGGCTCTCTTAACAAACAACTGAATTGAGCCTTTTAGACCCATATTCTTTTAGTTTTATACTATTTTTTTTTTATGATATCTACTCTTGCATTTATATTTAGTTTGAATTAAGGAGCGGAAATATTGGACGTTTATGTTGAAAAACAAAATTGACACCCGCTTTAGTGATTTAAAATTAGGAAAGAAATTGTGAAAATAATTATGTAACGATTATTTTTAGGTTTGAACATGAGAGTGTGCTTCTCAATTGCTAACAATTCATGTGTTGGATTAGTTCATACAATATTTTGCTTTGACTTCGATTGAGCACCTGTTAGTGGACAGTGAAATTGGTTGCTAAACTAGTCTGTCTTACGGTGTTATAAACATGCTAGCAAAATGAGGGAACAAAATTTGACCCCTGAATATATGCTTTCTCTGAGCAAAATTGCAATTTTGCATGTTTTATTTGAAAAATAAAAAAATTTCGAGTCATAGTCAGAATGCTACGAAACTTTGCAAATTATATATCTTTATGTATTTTAATAGAGATTCCTTGAAAAATTGTATTTTTTTTATAGATGTGTGTGTAAAAACCAACTCAAAGTTTAGTTTTTTGATTAGATAAAAAAAAATTATATTATTGTAAATAAAATAAGTTAAATTTATAGATATAAATGAATTTCCTCTATTTTTTTAACCAATTTATTTCCTAAGATAAACAATTTTGTGTCATTCCAATAATTAAAAGGTTTCACTTTGATAGTTTACTTTGGACCTCAATCTAAGTTGGCGCGATAACACTTTTCTTGATGAAAATTATGAAGTTTTATACAACTATTTTTGCAAAATTAATGTTTAAATTTGTTACAAAAGCTAATGCAACACTATTCATAAAAAAATAGTTATTTAATGAACACACCTAATTCATGTGTTGACTTGAGACCGTGGAGAGTGTGCATTTTAGGTTGTCAGCTCGATTTTCTTCGACCAAATAATTTTAAATAAGAAATATGCGAAAATATTTTTACTAGAATATTTTTTTTTTATTTTTACTATAATAGTATTTTATTTTTCCTTATTTATGAATATTGATTTGGTCTTAGCCCACTAAACAACTAACCCTTTTTTCTCTCTTCAACCAGAGGCTTTAACCGCAAGTATTTGTTTACTTAGACTAAGCCTATTTTTTCTCATCAGTAAAACTAACACTTGTGTGTATATATGCTACTAGACCTGCACATAGGAGATAGAAATACCACAAGCACGTTACACAAAATTAGCCAAGCCTTTCCCTAAAAAATTTGGGTTTTCATCTTCTTCTTTTTTTTTTTTTAATATATTTAAGAAGAAGAAGTTGGTTATGTATTTTAGTTGTCCAAAGATGCTGACTGAATTTTGTCGGTGGCTATATTTACAAATTTCAAGACCAGATAAGTGAACACAATCTCTAATCTATTGTATTTATTTGATATTTATATGTTGTTTATCATTTTGAGATGATTTAATTTCTAATTTTACAATAATCTTGAACGATTTTCTTGATAATGTTAAACCCTGAAATCCAATTTAGCTAATTGGCCTCACTGATTTAGTGGTCTGTCCTTCTATAAGCTATGTAATTTTCTTTAAAGATCAATTTATAAAATAATTAATCAAACATGTCCATTCCATTATCGAACATGTTTTAGTTCTTAGTAGGCAAGACCATTATATACTGCATTTGAGATTGTTTTAAAAGATTTGGGCGTTTTACCATTTAATGTGATCGCAGAATATTTTGATATGCTAAATTTTTTTAGCTTATTTATTATTCCCTCCGTTCCTTTTTAATTGTCACTTTTGCAGAAAATTTTTGTTTCTAATTAATGTCACTTTCAAAGTTCAATATAATATTAAATGTTATTTTTCCTATATTGCCCTTAGTAATTTATTGCGGAAAGAGAAATATATGAAATATGATATTAAATAATTAAGGCTATTATTGGAAAAACATAAATTGTTGTATTAAAATACATTTATTGTCTTAGTTTGTGTAAAAAGTCAAAAAGTGACAATTAAAAAAGAACAGAGAGAGTATCTTATTAGCAAGTTGCTATACTGGTTGAGAATCTAAGGAGAATCTAAGTTATCATGATAAAGAATTCGTATTATTTTGTGTGTGTAAAGCTTCTGTCTGTATTTGGTATTTGTGTGAAGGAGAAAAGAATTACTGCAAAGGTTATCATTACATACCCTTTTGACATTTTTTTTTTGTTGAGAATACTCTTTATATAATGCATTGAAAATAGAATATATACTAGTAAAGCGCATAAAATATTAGTTCTATATTTGTCATGGGTTCAACTGATATATATGTAAATCCTAGATGAAAAAATGGGCAGAATTTGCCCACGAAAAGAAAAATAGGTAAAAAAAATATGCCAAGTATAAATCTTATGTATGCTGAGGAAATAAAAAATGAGATAGAAAAATTGAATCGTAAACAAAGTCCAGCTTCGAATTCCATAGATATTATAGATAGTACTGTCTATAATCTATATTTATAATCTATAATGATAAACAAATGAAAGACTTTCAAAATATTTTGATCCAATTTAAATTTTCATAATCACTTGGTTGACTTTGAAAATTCATTCATTAAAATTGAATTGGTTGTGTGGTATCAAAAAAATCGATTAGTAACTCCTATTTTTTTTCTTTAATTAATTTCTTTCAGTATGATAGGATACTATATATTTTCAAATTAAAACACAATATAATGTTTTGTTTTTGTTTTTATTTTTGAAGAACACTTCTTGTAATTTTTTTGCAAATACTTGTCGTATAAAATAACAATGTGTTAACAACAAACATTATTCTATCCGAAAATAAAATAAAACAAAAATTATAACCTTTTTTATATAATTTTTTAAAAAAATTGTGTTTTTTTTATAAGGGATCTATCTTTATTATGAGAGTCAGATCTCCAATTTTATAGGAACGGCCTTGGTGCTCAATAAATGGAAGTATGGAACTTCACTATTATTTTTTTTTTTCCATTTTTTGTTTGTTACAAGGCTAAGCAACAAACAAAACAAAAACAAAGGTAAAAAAGAAAACTATACCCCAAGAAAGAAAGTTCCTAAAGCATCTTTCCGAAGAAGATTAAGCAAGCCTTGGAGGAGAAGCATGAATTAACTAATCATTGCTTGAGGAAGCTCTAAGTTTCGCTAAAAAATCTGCACACTGATTCCCTTCTCTAAGGATGCCTTCTCTAAGGATGCGACAAACAATTAGGGTTTGTCACACCCTTAAAGAAGAGAATGAATGTGCAGATTTTGTTAGCGAAACTCGAAGCTTCCTGATTTGTTAATTATTGCTTCTTCTCCGAAAGATTTGCTTAATCTTTGTTGCTTAGGCTTGTAACCAAACCAAAAAATATATCACTAATAACTTTGACATTTTCTTCCATGTATGTTTGCTTCACATCTAAGCCGGCAAATACAAACAATTCATTTCCTTCATTTAGTTCGCCTTTCTCTTTTTTGTTAAACACTTTCTATTACTACAAACAACCACAAGAACATAGAGCAGTGCTATTTAACGGGAGAGATATTGTCCCGAACTCATCCCGAAGCACAATTAACCAATTAAATCTCTTCCTAGGCGGAAAACAAGGAGGTGGTGGGGTATGGTTTTAGGAATATATCATGTGAACAGTAGCTCGCGAATGATTCATGGAAATTTTTTTCGCTGTAAATAGCAATATTCAAGAACATAACATCACCAAAATGATAGTAACAACACAAAAACAATAAACACAAGAGCAAAACAAACCCTCTTCATTCCTTCTACTTCATCACTCTCTCTATCTCTAATCAATATTACCATTCTCTGAACCGATCTCGCATCCTTGTTGTTGTTGTTACGACGATGGACAACAATGGTTGATCTACGGATTCATCTCTCGCGGCACCATAGTTCTTGCTGAATACACTGATTTCACTGGTAAATTTGATGACGTCCGCGCAATGTCTCCATAATGTGATGAGGAGACAGTGCGCGGTGATATCGAAGTTACCGGTGAAATTGATGTATTCAGCGAGAATGACGGTGCTGCGAAGGACGAAACTGTAGATTAGCGACCTTTGTTTCATCGTTGGAACAACAACAACAACGCAAGGTCGGTTAAGAGGAATGACAATGTCCATCAGAGAGAGATAGATAAAGTGGTGAAGAAGGAGGAATGAGGAATTTTTGTTTTGCTCGTGTTTTTTTTTGTTGCGGTGTTATAATTTTTTTGGTGTTAAACTCTTGTGTTTGTTTGTAGTAACAGAAAATGTTTAAAAAAAGAGAAAGGTGAAATAAAAGAAGTGTTTGTATTTGCTGGCTTAGATGCGAAGCAAGCGTGAAATGGAAGAAAATATCAAAATTATTAACAGCATGTTTACTTTACCCATGTTCTGTTTTCATTTTTATTGATGTTTTTCAGTAACATTCAATATTATATCGTTCTAGAAATGTCTATCCTTATAAAAAAACTTGTCCAATACATGCAAGTTAAACCGATGATGTTAAGAACAAAATTATTCAATCATTGAACTGAATCCTACCCTACTGAAGAGTTAAGCTGAGTTTGATATTGTATGAACAAAAAAAAGGGAGAGAACAAAAAAAAAGGCTAGTAATACCATCAAATAGTGTTCTCATCAAACTAAGTACATATAAATGTTCAATTTTGTAGATTAATAGGATAACTAACAAGTGTGCTGCATTCTTCAATTTAAGTCAAGGAATGTTGTTCATATGCTCATTGTTCTACACTATTACTCATAGTGCACATACATTCAAAATATCTTAGCAAAAGTATTTTTGCTCTTTTTATTATGGTTTAGTTAAATGTTTTGTCACATAAGCATCGTCAAGTTTATTATTGCTCTTCGATTGAGCTCCTGCTAGTTGACGGTAAGATTGGTCTTTGAGTCGTGTACTGAGTAATCAAAACCAAAATATACATAATAACCGTAAGCCATAAAAGAAGTATTCTATAACTAGAAGTTGATTCTATGTAATAATCTAATATGATTTTTTATGAAATAGTCCAAGATTCTTCAATATAAAACCAGAATTGAATTTTAAATACATAATTTCAAGTCCCTCACTGTGTTGTGTATGTGTTTACCATGTAAAGACCCGGAATGGTGGAACAACCTCTGCCCCCATACGCATTGATGCAAACCATCTACGAAGAAACAATGGTTCATGCATGAAAGATTGAAAAGTGTAAGGATCACATGGAATCGTGAAGGCACCAATGTTGTTAGGTTGACCACGGTGGCTCCCCGGCGGCGGCACAGCGGCGGTCGGTGATTTTCCGGTGACAACGGCGGAGCTCTGGCGAGACACGGTGGACGGTGGCGGAGCTCCGGCGTTGACCGGTAGTCTCCGGCGTTGACCACCACCTTTAACAAAATATAATTAAATATTTTAATTGCTCTTTTGGTCCCTTAGTTATTTTTTTGGTATCGCTTTGGTCCCATAAGTAATAAAAAGTCCGTTTCAGTCCTTTAATTTCATCTCCGTTAAACATTTTAGTCCCTTCCGTTAGGTTTAATTAAAAAAACGTTACTGGCGTACACATGTCATTTTGGCATTGGATATGGAAATTCTTATTATCCTTTTCTCTCATCTTCATCAAAACTTTCATCATATTCATCACAACCCAGAAAAAAAAACCCAGAAAAATTTATCCTCTGCCGTCTTTGTTTTTGACATCAATGAGAGTTATGGAGCTCTGATTGAGATTTAAGGAGGTCGTTTTCTGATAGGGTGGCTGGATCCTCGACGAAGTTCAGGATATGGTCCTTGAAACCTTGGTCTATCAGTCATTTAATCCTTCCCTATTGATTGAGACGGGGTTGAAGAATAATGAGAAAAGATTGTTTTGTTTTGGGTTGGATGTTGAAAATATTGTTGCCGGTTATGTGCTTGTGTTCTGAGAGGACGGGGGAGACAAGGAGGGGGGCCGGAATGAAAATGGAGAAGAAGTGGTAGATTTAGGACGGGAGGACATGGGAGTTGCCAGCGTCGTCGCCAAAAACGAAAGAGGAAGAAGACGATGTCGAAATCAGAATGGGAAGAAGGGACAGCGTCGTAGTCGAAAACATCGCCAGAAACATAATAGGCAAATGGAAGCACAGTTGGGCGGCGACAATGGTTGTTTTGATACAAGTGAGAGAGCTAAAAGAAAGTGAAACTTGCAGAATTTTTTTATTTTTCCTTTTTTTTTGTGAGCTGTATTGACTATTTTAGATTATTTAAGCCACATTTAAGGGTGTAAAATGGAGGAGGAGTTGGAGGAGGAGGAGGAGGAGGAGGTTTGAAGTTAATGACTTTTCTGGGATGAGAGAGTTCATAGAGAGAAGAAGAAAAAAAAAAGAAGAAGGTGAGGAGACGAGAGTGGGAGAGAAGGTGAGAAGAAGAAAAAAAAAGGTTTATGAATTTTTCTGGGTTATGATTTTCTTTGGGTATTTTTGTTAAACATTGATGAAGATGATGAAGGTGAGGAGAGAAAAAAATGAAGAAAGGAAAAAAAAATGAGGTGGTGATAGTATACTATTACTCACAATAGACCTTCAAAATCCAATAGTTTGTATTTTGACAAATATATCAAATGGTTAAGATTAAAAAACTAATGAGGGTTATGGTGGACCACATATAATGTTGGTCTACATAAGACATTTGGGGTTAACCCTTAACAGAAGGGACCAAAATGAGTAACGGAGATGAACTTAAATGACCAAAACAGACTTTTTATTACTTATGAGACCAAAGCGATACCAAAAAAATAATTAAGGGACCAAAAGAACAATTTAGCCTATATTAAATTAATAATATTTAATAATTAAAAAATTGTTTTTTTTTCTGTCAGTTTTTTTATTAATTTTTTTTTATTTTATCAAATAAATATGTATTGTAATTATTTGAACAAAAGAAATTAATATTTCTTAAAGTAATTCATTGGACTTTATTTATTTATTTTAAAGATGTGATCTATTGGACATCTTATTATATAATATCTGTTAATATTGCAGCATCACTTCTAAACCCTAACCCTACTTTTTTGGCGCCATTTCATGTGAGCCATTGGATCTCCAATCAATCTGATCTACACACATCACAAGAGACATTTAAAACCCAATGGCAAGCCCTATACTCCATCCTTGGGCGCCACTCCTTCCTTAATTGTGGGTTCAATTACCAAGCCTATTAACTTAATGACACAACCATCATTGTGCATGCCTTTCCATCTTCCCATGTTCCCATTTAATTTTTGAGGTTTTCCAATGCAATGTAGTTATGGCATAGTTGCTTACATGCCACTTATCTATATATACCCGTGTTGCCTATCTTCTCATCATCGATAACAACGTTGCATGATTTTTTCATCCTGTGCGAAATGGCGAACACAAACGTCCAAGAATTGCAACCATCCTTGCAAACCCTAACCCTACTTCATTTGGCACCAATTCATGTCAGCCGTTGATCTCCTTCATTTAGGCGCCTAATGCATCTCAGTCATTGATCTGATGTTTTAATGGTATGCACACATCACAATTGTTGGATATTTGAGTGTTGGCTACATGTTTGCTAAAATCAAATAGACAAGCAATTTGTGCTTCAGAAGCTGGAATTGGTTCATCAGAAGCTGAACTGGGTCTTTAGAAGCTGAACAGTACTTCAGAAGCTGATGACTTTGCTCTGCGACGCCACTTTGCCCTGCGAAGTACTTCAGACGCACTGTTCAGACGTTGACTTTCGTTGACCTTCAGACGCACTGTTCAGACGCTGACTTTTGTTGACCTTCAGACGCACTGTTCAGACGCTGACTTTCGTTGACCTTCAGACGCACTGTTCAGACGCTGACTTTCGTTGACCTTCAGAAGCTGCATTTCAGAAGCATGTTCAGAAGCTGGTTTCTGCGTTCAGAATCTGTGTCTTCAAGCTGTTAATTCTCTCACATAATCTTTCGAAGATTTGATTGAAGATTTATCCAAGCTTCGTTTCTAGAAGGAAATATTTTTGCGCAAGATATGTTCTGAAGATTTGATTCAATTATTTGTGAATATATTTTCAAGGAAATCTTTGGAAAATATATTTCTGAATAATATGTGAGCTTCTATTTGCTTCTACAAGAATTCTGGAAACATATCTTTGAAGATTTGGTTCGAATTTATGGTGCTGCTGAAGATTATAAATAGAGGAAGCTGCTATCGAAGAATGTACATCAAAAACCAGAAGTTAGCATTGAAAGAGTCTTAGGTTTTTGAGTCTGTTAGTTGTGAGCTTGCTCTGTCTTTTTGTACACCACTCAAAGTATTTAGAGTTGGTTGTTTTTATTGAGTTGTAATCACTCAAAGCTTTTAAGCAAGAGTGACTGTTTTAAGTTTTGAAGAGTGTCTTCAACTTTGTTTGATTTGTTAAAGTCTGATAATCACTGGGGCAGTGATTGACTGAGGGAAGTGAGAGGGGTCTCAAGTCTAGGAGTTCCTAGGTTGAAATACCACAGGTAGTGATTAAGTGAGAAGAGGCTGTGAAACAGGGGCTGTTGTCATAGGGGCTGTGAAACAGGGGCTGTTGTCATAGGATTTCCTTCCTGGCTTGGTAGCCTCCAGATGTAGGTGAAGTTTGCACCGAACTGGGTTAACAAATCATCTGTGTTCTTTACTTTCTGTCCTTTATTTTACTGCTTCTGAACTGCTATTTTCATACTCTGTTTTACGGTTCAGAACCAGTCTTGCCAGGAATTTCAGCAATACCCATAGCAACACACCTTTAATACACCATTTGAACTTCAAATTTGATTTCTATTTCTTATGCACCAAATTCCCATATAGCTTATGTCAACACATTAATGACAATTACACACGGCTCAAGGGATGTTATGCATAGGAAAAAAGAAATTATATTGTTGGACACTGAGGTGGCTTTACAACTGTCTGCCAGGTTAATATGCAACGTGACTCAAACCAAATTTATTGTTTCCTCTGTTTACGATACATTTATCTCTGCAAAACAAAATCAGTCTTGCTTCCTCAACCTTTTATCTCTCCAGTAAAACTCAAATCAATGATTCTGAAAACCCAAAACCTATCATCAACTTTCCTATTCCAAAGAGTTTCCATCGATTTGCATTAAGGATACCCATATCAGTTATAACCATCTTCACCTAAACACCTGACAGAAAATGGAAGTGTAAAACGAGGTCTTCCAATTTTGGGTTTTCCCTTTTCAGCAGAAATCATCTTCAACCTTAATTCCTGTCAATTGATTATTCAAATCAGATCTCAAAGCGTTCCTGAGACACTATAAATAAATCAAACGTTGTTGCCCATTATTGTTGCTAAGTTTTATTCAGAGTTATTTTTCTATGTTTTTCATCCTTTGTTGGGTTTTATATGGTTCGCTAGATATATTGTGTCTTAAACCCACAATGTCATGACAATTTTTGAAATGTCATGATCTGCAATCACAGTGCATGTTTAGTTTTTTAGTTTTTATTTTTGAAAAAACAAGTTTAATTTATGTTTCGAATGTCAATTGAAGAAGATATAAAATATTTGGATCACATTGTATTTTCCTCTGTATTATGGTACTTTTATTCTTCTCTTTAGCTTATTCACTAATGTATTTAGTTTCTGTTTTGATTTTGTGCTATTGATGCACTTTATTTTCTAATTTTACCATTCAATTTTTCATATTCATTATATTTTTGATTGCACTGTATCCGCATAGAAGCTTTGGCAAGTGTACATATTATTTTCCTGATAGTTTTGGAGGTTGGTCTTTAAGGGAATAATTTTATTAGTAACTATGTTTGGGTGTTTTTTTTTTTACAATGGTGCTTTATGGATCTATTGTAAATTTCATCTTAGCATTTAAGATTTAAAAATAATTCATTCTTTGCAGGTAAAATCCTTCGTTTAGCTGTATAGGAAGGATGAGTATAGTTTTAAGGGTTATAGAGCAGCTATTGTGTTGGGGTGGATTTTTCAGGTGAAGCTAGCATATTCATTTTAAGATGTGATGCAATGTTCAATAATTCTTCTTCAACCTCATGTCATCTTTTTTATTGTTTCATGTATCTCTTCTTTTGGAAGTAAAAGACTTTTAAAAAACACAACTCATCGGCTTTTATGTTCCTTTCTTCTTCTGTTTTCTCTAAATTATTGCCATGGTTGCAGATTTGAAGCTCAAATCCTACCTCTTTACTTGATTTTCTGCCAACAGTGTTTTCTCCGCATGTGTCGTTGAGGTAATTATTTTCACTTCTTCACAAATTGCATCTGAGTGTTTCTTCCTCCAATGGTTGATTATATCATCTTATTTTGTGGTTGATATAGTATATATAGTGTTTCTGAACATTTTTCTTACCTTGATGCTATCTGACATTGTTCTTGAACTGAACAATTAACTAAATTTTTCGCATTTATATGAAACCATTTCACTTTAATTGGTTTACACCATATGTCTCAAGTCCCACCAATTGCTTGAAATGTAAAAGTGTTTTTTTATTCTGTTCATAAATTAAAACACTACGAATTCACTTTTTCTTATAAAACACACTATAAACTAGATAGTAAAACTATAGAAACAATGCGACACAATGTGGTTAATAATTGGGCATGCTTGCCTTTGAATGTGTGATTGAAGGAAGGTTTTTGTCATAAACTAAAGTGGCATCAAAAGAAAGTGTATATTGGTTCCCAAATCACCATTTGTGTCATTTAATAATATATATATAGTAGCAGGTTTATCCTGTTAAAAGAAAGCATCAATTTAATTAGAAGAAGCTAATAGACGATGACAAATTTCTTTGCTTTGATGTTTATGCAGTCAACAAATATTGTGTCTTAATAGATAATAGAAGTCATCTACCTCTGCCCTGGAAATCTATTTCTGGCTTCTAAATGAACAATATTTAGAGAGCTTTGAAAGTTTTTAGGATTGATTTTAAACTTTTGTTTAATTTGATTTGTTTTCTTAGATTATTCTTTAGCATGTCATAAAGGGAAATACCGTGGAAATTATAAGCTCATATGCCTGAAGTTTTAACAAACAGACCCAACATGCTTAAAAGCAGCACAACAGCAAAATAAAAAGGTCGATTGCAGAACCGTATTGAGACATAAACTCAGCCACAAATCACCAATAGCCGTGGGCAAAACTACCCAAACCTGCACTGACAGAACAACCTATGCTAAGGACCACCCAAGAGAATCTCATGTTATCTCTGCAAACAATTCCATTTATCCCAATGACATTTAGTATTTAATTATTTGATTAGTTTTCTTTAGTCATCATACATATCTTTGTAATGATGAGAAGTAAGTTGTAGTTTTTTTTTATGGTGTATCTTAAGTAAGATGAATGTCAGATCATCATGTGGTTTCTACTTTTGCTGATCCATCTTTGTTATATCATGTTGATTGTAAGGTTAGTGCTGCAACTTTGAGAGCATATGCATGTTGCTGCTCTCCCTCACACATATATTCAATGGAACTGCTCCTTCTGGTCAAGACATGGAGGTTTAATTGGTAGAGTTTAGGTAGATACATTGAAGTTTTTCTTTAATCATTGTGTGCTTTATTATAATTTAATGTAATGCATTTTTGTAGGATCAAAAGTAGCGGTACTGTTTTTGCATGGAATAGCACATGTTTAAGAGAAGATAAATGTTTATTTTTGTTGATGCATAAAACTATAGGTCCTATATATAATAGTGGTAAATTTAGATAAAACCATGCAGCTAGATACAAGTTATACAGGAATTTTGGGCTTTGGATTTTCATCTTTGAAGTCATACTTTCATTTTTCACGAGGCCAGTCACATAGAGAACTTCCTTAATGTTGCGGGCGTCAAGTGTCCATTGATTTCTCCAAATATACAACTTGAATAGCAAACAATTAGTTAAATATCAGTTCAAATTTTATCTTTTAATAAGATTGGTTAAAGGGTTGTCATAGATAAATTAGTTAGATATATATAATTAACATAATTTGAAGTATAAATGTTTTCACCGGTTGATGTTCTTATTCCTTCACAACTCACAATTGTGTTATACATCATAAATGGCAGTTTTGGTATGACACGATGCCTTTAAAGTGAATATTAATATAAACATTTTATCTCTATTAAATTCTTTAGACGTTTTTTTTAAATAGATCTATGTGTTGCACGGGTCAAAATCTAGGACAATCAATTAAAAATGTTGGATATATTTAACAATATCTATGTTTTTCCATTCATAATATATGGTAAAAATAAGATTGGTACTCATGATTCGATTAACGTGAATATATTTTTATTATATTACTTATTTGATATATGTTTATGATGGTACAACTTAAGGTTGTATATTATATCATGTATGACCCGTGCATCGTACGGGTTAGCGATCTAGTTTAAATAAGATGGATGGATCCAATCCATCCATAGTTTTAAATGGATGAATCCAAACCAATCCATTAACAATTTTTTTTTATGGATGGATTGGATGGATTTTGTAGTGGATGGATTTGATTTATATGGATTTGGTGGATTATATTGTCATCCCTAATTTTGTTCATGAGGTCATTGTTCTATAGTCTATACTATTACACACAGTGCACATACATGTACATTTAAATTACCTTACCAAAAATATCTTTTTCTTTGTATTATTTTGAAGTTAAAGGTTCTGTTCCATACGGATATGCATATGTTTTAACCTATTCAACAAATGGTAGGATAACATGTCTTCATCATTAACCATATTTCTAAGATTATATCCCACAAAGAGTAGAAAGACTTGATTCTGAAAATCCACAATCGTCGCCATCATGTTACGTTAACATATTCTTCAATGAAGATGATTTCAAAAAACCTCCACAAGAATTACCACTAATACCAAGACCAATAACACAAAAGGCTTCCACAACTGAATTATCTATACATGGACCCAGTACCTCGTGAGTTTCATGTGGTGTTTGCCAATCGTCGAAAAAAAACAACTTTATGAATTGTTATTTATTCCAAAAGTTTATATATATATTGTTAGCACTAGTCCTGTTCTGGAATTGAATATGATATAGGCTAGAATTAATATTGATGACATAATGTTTGTACCGTTACATATGTAAAAAGGTAAATAAATTATTTACTCAAGCTTAAAAAGTACTACAAGTGAAGTGCTTAAAATAAAATTGGTGAGAATGAATGAACACAAAACAAGGAAGTGTTTGGTTTGGTATGATCTCATCTTATCTAACTGGTACCTTGATCCAACCATTTGCAAAAGCAATGGCTAAGATTACGAAAGGAGTTGACATACCAAATATGATAATGTAAGGAAGTGGTGTCTTCATTGGATTCTCTCCTTCTCTCTCTCCTGCTGTCTGCCAATATCTGCATCATAATATTACACTTTGATTAGTAAAAACATGGAATTAAATTAATAGTTATTAATTTATTATTACATACTGTTCTGGTTCTTGTTCTCTAGTTATGAATTTCTTTTTTTCTCCTTTCTTGGTTTCTTCATCTCGACCACCTAATACAAATATATACCAACACAACCATATTAATTATATATATAAAACTAAATAAATTTAAAAAATAAAATAACGAATCATAATGTTTGCATGAAAATTAAATAATTAGAAGCTAGAGTTTTAATGTTACCTAATTGAGCACGAACTTTGACCCCAAGAGAAGTTGTTTTTGGGGAGGCAATGGTGTGAGAAAGTGAAGGTGATTTAGGAAGAAATGAAGGTTTGAAGGTAAGGGGAGAAGATAGAAGAGTTACTTTGGCTATGGTAGACATTTTTTCTTGAATTGAATTGGATGGTTTCTTCTTGTGTGCTACTATGAGCCATCATTTCATCACCTGCTATCTATCACAAATATCCTATCGGTTTGGATTTTGTACTGATCACCTGGCGTCCACGTGGTTGACTATGTTTTTTAAATATATATTTTTTTTTAAAAAACACGGTATCCGATCTAAGAACCAACTAATCGGAGGGAGTCAATCCTACCGTCCACTTGCGGAATCTCATTTAAAGCCAGTGCAAAACTTTGTATGAATTTTCCCATTGAAATTGATACCAGGAAGAACCTGAGATCTTGAGAAGAGCAAACCTAAGATCCCAAATCAACCACTAGGCCAACCTCAAATGGTATTTTTGAATTAAAATTGTTTTATCGTAAGATTATTGGTTTGCAGTTATAGCACCCAAGTTTTTTAATTGTGCAATTTTAACCTCTTAATTTTAAATGTATTGTTTTGACCTCTCTATTTTAACAAATTTTATAGCCCCGAACCAGATTTTGATCAAATATTGACAATAAAGTATGGACTAGGCATTTTAAATTGATGAGTCTTGTTTGTATTGGACAACTTCGTTTGAATGGTTATTTATTTAGTAAAAAAAAAAACTAAAATGTTAAAGCAAAAAAGCTGGTTCGTGAGTCACATAAATGTAAATAATCGTATATTAAAAGAAAATTGAACAATTTAACCAAAGGGGCAAAATCACTCTCTTGCTTCTTGTATGATAGTAAATTGATAATGCTAAAGCTCTGGTAGTTCAGTTGCAGGACAAGCTGTTACGGAATACTGTGTGAACATGTCAGGCATGATAATGTGTACCAATTGCTCCACATAGCAAGTATACGAGAGCTTATAAATACTCCTTCCGTCCCTATTTATAGGAGTAGTTTACAAAAAAGTTTGTCTCTAAATATAAATATAAGATCATATACAAATTCCTAGATGCATTAATTACTCTTTTTCCAAATATACCCCTTATTAATACTATCAATTTATCTTGGTATATGAAAAGTTAACATTAAATATATATTTAATTAAGGGTAATCTAGTAATAGTCACACACATTTGAAACAGTTTTATTACTCCAACAACTTTTCTTAATATACATGATTTTTGTAAACTACTCCTATAAAAAGGGACGGACGGAGAACCAATTTCAGTTTGAATTTAATGAAATTAGCTTAATTAAAATGTGTTTCTAATTGATTATGGGAATCATGTGACAGTGACCAGCCTTTTTTGCTTTAATATTTAGTTTTTTTTTTAAAACAAATAAACATTCAAACCAACTTGTCCAATAGAGATAAGACACATCAATTTAAAATGTCACTCAAAGTCAACATTTGATCAAAATTTGACCGGGGGCTATGATGAAATCAAAACAAACTAAGGGGACAATTAAGCCAAAAAATATATTTTATCGTATCAATCACTTGCGTTCACGTGGTGGACAATTCATATATATATATATATATTGATGACATTAATAATATTGAACAATTTTAATTAATTAATTAATCTTGAAATTAAATGTGTGTTTTATCTGCTAAAAAGCATGCAACTTTAATTATAATTTGTTTGATTGTAAACCTGTTTTAGGGATATGACACAAACTGAAATTACATGTCCTGATTAAACATAACACAACTTTTTTGTCTCAAATACAAATTATCTAAAATATCAAAATAGTTTTTTATCCACAAAACATCGTATTACAATTTCTTTTAGTAAAAAACTAAAATAACTATTTTTAACTGTGAGAGACCAACTTGGATTCTAAGGTTTTGGATAAAGACCGTTTTAAGTCTTCACTCTAAATAAAACTTTTTAAGTGGTTGACCATTTTGAAATGAATTGCGTTCTTATGATAACAATTTTCTATTAGATTAAAGCCTTGATGGATTCACGTTATAGATTTAGTAAAGAATTCAGATTACATAAATCGTATTACAATTTTTAGACATCGAGTAAATTATACCCTTTGCCCAAAATTATTGTCCGTCCCCGATTTTGGTTCCACTATATTTTATTTCGCAATTTTGTTCACATGAACTAAAATATTGTACTTTATAAAATAGCGGACAAAGATTGCCAAATAACAAGGACCAAAATCATTGATTGACCGTAACAGTGGCTTAGAAGTATATTTAAACTAATTTTTGGGAACATTGTTTGTAGTATTCTTGAACTTGATATCTTAATTGTTATTTAGTCTTGGCATTAAGGTGTTATTTATGGACACTTAGAAATAATATAAGGATTTATTTTTCTGATTAAATACATAACATATATTTATTCTTACAATGTAGCATGATTTGACAGACTTACAAGTTAAATAATGACAAGATTGTGCATCTCAAACCCCTGGCATTTATCCAAAGAAAATAACCTTGCAAGCCACGAGCCTTAAGTCAAGGAAACAAAAATAGCAACACTTAAAAAGCTAGGTGAAATTTGTGACAAACATTTATGATATAAGCATTTTTTTTGAGGAATTTACGATAAAAACATATTTGTTCCATTATATGCAATGTAACAACAACATATATACCCTTATGAGAGCTATCTCTAGTTTTGTGTATTCACATTTTGAGAGCTTGTTAAGCACACAAAATTGATTACAAACGGAAATGACCTACCAAATATGATATAGTGCATCATATCCCACAAGGAGTGTCAAATCTGATGAGGAACAATATGTGTCACTAAGATCAAGTTGATACTTTCACAGATGCGGAACTGAATCATCTATACTATTACAGATGTGATGAAAAGGAATTTGCGCTTTTCCGACCAGTATCAAAAACTAAGCAACACACACACAGTGACACATCAAACAAAACCCTTCTCCTCTCGTCCATTTTACATTCCTTATCTTCATCACTTAGATAAGGACTTGTTGAATCCTAGGGAATTTTCGCACATACAACGAATAAATCTCAGGCGCAGTCTCCAGGGTGCTTCATGTTATTATCTAACATGTTATGTTTTGAAGGTTCGCTTCTAAGATGAACTAGAAAGCGAACCTGCAAAACAGAACACGTTAGGTAATGACTTGAGCTGCCATCAAGAATGTGCTTGGAATTTATCCACCACGAGTGCAAAAATTCTCCATGATTCAAGAGATCCTTCTCCTAGTCATGAAGGTAATTAAGAGAATGTAAAGAACGATAGTTTTGCCATGCATATATATGTAAAACGGAGGAGATAAGAGTTTTGTTTGCTATGGGTGTTGGTAGGTTTTGGATACTGATCGTTTTTTGTGAGTAAATAATAGTAAAAGTTATACCTATTAGAGATATAGGCTAAGCTGTCTTAATATTGTTAAGTATCTCTGTTAGTAGATCTTAATTTAGTATCAGTTAGGCTTAAGCTAGCATTGGTGAACTGTGTACAGCTGGCAAATCTGTGTAAGCCAGTTGTCCTATATATACTAGTGAACCCTTTGTAAGCAAAACAATTGGTGAAATATAAAACAGTTATAGATTCAGTTACAATCTATTCTCTCTCTCTCTCTCTCTCTCTCTCTCTCTCTCTCTCTCTCTTCTCTCTTATCTTTAAGCTTCATCCACATTCATCAATGGTGGATTTCTAACATGGTATCATAGAGCTCTTTTTCGATCCTGAGGCATGTCTTCTCCTTCACCCTCTCAAACCGAAGCGCAACGCGTAACTATTGCAGCTTCAAAAACCTTCAAACAAGTCGGTTCTGTTAAACTAGACAATTCAAACTACCTCAAATGGAAGCAACAAGTCGAAGGAGTGTTACGAGGAACGAAGATGGTGAAATACATGATTTCACCACAAATTCCACCGGTGTTTCTGAACGATGCTGCTCGCGAAGCCGGAACGGAGAATCCAGCGTATACGAAATGGGAAGAACAAGATTCGCTTCTCTGTACCTGGATTCTCTCCACCATTTCGTCTTCGCTGCTCTCGCACTTTGTGCGTCTTCGTCACTCATGGCAGGTTTGGGAAGAAGTGCACAATTACTGCTTCACGCAGATGCAAACTCGGTTCAGGCAACTCAGATCTAAACTTCGCGCAAAGGTTCACGTTCTATTATTGAGTTTATCGCACGAGTTCGCACTATCTTTGAGTCACTCATGTCCATTGGTGATCATGTTTCTCATCGTGACCTAATTGAAGTTGCTCTTAAAGCCTTACCTGAGGAATTTAATCCAATTGTTGCTAGTGTTAATAGTCAAATTGAATTAATCACTTTGAATGAACTCGAATCTCAAATTCTTACTCTTGAAACAAGAAATGAAAAGTTTAAGAAAGCATTGGTTACAGATCATGCTTCTGTTAATCTGACTCATTCTTCCAATCCTGGTGATAAAAATTCTGCCTCTCAGAATCAATTTGGTGCTTATCTTGACCAGAATCCTACTCTTCATGGAAATTCTTTTGGAAACAATCAGTTTCAGTACAATAATCCTAATTTTGGTGGTAGAACTAGTCCTACCAAAAGTTGAGGTTTCAGAGAACGCTTCAGAGGATGTGGTGGCCGTAATTCTGGTAGAGGATATGTTCAATTCTAGAAATGCTACAAGAATGGTCATGATGCCAGCATCTGCTATTACAAGCTATATGTTCCTTCCGGTTTTGAAGGTTATGGTTCCTACAATGAAGGTTATGGCTCCTACAATGGAGGTTATGGTAACTATGGTGCTCAGGGAAGTTATGGTACACCACCAAATGTGTGGATGCAAGACTCTACTCGTCCTCCCTTATATGGTTTTCCTCCTAGACCTACATTTCCACCACAGTTTGGAAGTCATAGACCTCAAGCTCCCTAGGCTTTCCTAATTGGTAATGAGTCAACCAGTTCCAACTCTTTCAATCCAAACCGGTATCCTAATTCTGGAGCAACTCATCGTGTGACACCAGATGCTAATAATCTTATAGATGCCACTTCCATATCTGGATCAGACCAAGTTTATGTTGGCAATGGGCAAGGTTTGTCCATAACCTCTGTTGGTTCAATGAGTTTCATGCAAATGCTTGTTATGTCAAATCTCATGGTTCTTCTAAGATCCTTATAAGAGGACACCTTGGAGATGATGGTTTATATCAATTTGATCATTCAACCATACATAAGCCTGAAGCTTCCAGTTTCCATAAGCCTGATGTTTTCTCTACTTGTAATGCAAACACTTGTATTTCAAGCTCTAGTTCTCATATTTCTAGCTATCAATGTAATAATGTTGAAAGTTTTAGAACTTCAACCAGTAGTGAGTTTGTCCAAAATTTACCTTAATTGTACAAAATTTGGCACTATAGACTTGGACATCCTCACTATGAGGTGCTCAAATCTGTTATGAAACTCTGTAATCAGAATTTACATAATAAAATGTTTTCTGATTTTTGCTCTGCATGTTGTTTGGGTAAAGCTCACAGGCTTCCTTCTTTTTCATCTACTGTCACCTATAATAAACCTTTGGAACTCATCTTTTGTGATTTAAGGGGACCTGCTCCAGTTGAATCCTTTGGAGGTTTCTCATGTTTTTTTGACTTGTGTTGATGCTTATCCTCATTTCACTAGGATATTTCCTTTAAAACTAAAGTCTCAAACATTAACAACCTTCCAAAATTTCAAAAATATGGTAGAACTGTAGTATAACTCTTCCATCAAGTCAGTTCAGACTGATGGTGGTGGTGGTGAATTTCGCCCCTTTACCTCCTATTTGAACAATCTGGGTATCGTTCACAGACTCACCTGCCCTCATACTCACCATCAAAATGGGTCTGTAGAGAGGAAGCATAAGCATATAGTAGATACTGGGTTGACCCTTCTAGCCCATGCTAAACTACCCTTACATTTTTGGGACCATGCTTTTCTTATTGCCACTTACCTCATAAATAGAATGTCATCTGCAACCTTAGCCAACAAATCACCCTTTTTCCTTCTAAACTTGCAGTTCCCTGATTACAAGTTTCTTAAGAGTTTTGGATGTTCTTGTTTCCCTTTCATCAGACCTTATAACTCTCATAAATTAGATTTTCATTCAAAAGAATGCATTTTTCTAGGTTATTCTTCCTCTCTCACAAGGGGTACAAATGTTTAGATTCCACATGGAAGATTTTTATCTCAAAGGATGTTATCTTTAATGAAACTAGATATCCCTATACATAATTGTTTCCAACTGATCCCTCTCCTTCTTTTCAAACTCATATACCGGTCTCGTCCACTTTTCTTCCCAAATTCTCTCATACTCCTACTGTGTCTTCACGAGGGAATTGTCCATCTCCTGGTCCTTCCTCCTCATCTCAGTTTATGTCCACAAACTCTAATTATGCTTGTCCTCCTACATCCCCTCGTCAACTGTCTCAACATTCCAATCCTCCCCCTCAATCACCTGCACCTCATACTCTTAGTCCCGCAGGTTCTGACACCACTGGATCTGTCTTTAATCCTACTCCCATCACTATATTACCCCCATCACTAGCAGTTACTCAATCTCAGTCTCATGCACCTCACAGTGGTAGCTCCACAGAATCTGTCTCACCTCCTTCCCCTCCTCTTGCTCCTAACTGTATTCACCCTCTAAATACTCACTTTATGGCTGCTAGAGGGAAACATGGCATTGTCCAACCAAGACTGCAATCTACCTTACTTTTAACTCATATTGAAACAATAAGTTACAAACATGCCATGAAAACACCGAGTGGTTTCAAGCTATGAAAACTGAGTACCGTGCTTTCTTGAATAACAATACCTGGACACTTGTATCCCTACCACCAGGAAGGCAAGCTATTGGGTGTAAATGGATATTCAGATTGAAACAGAACCCTGATGGCAGTATTAATAAGCATAAGGCTAGATTGGTGGCCAAAGGCTTTCATCAAAAACCAGGATTTGACTATAGTGAAACTTTCTCTCCAGTGGTCAAACCAGTAACTGTGAGAACAATGGTAACTCTGGCAGTCACAAATAAGTGGTATCTTCAACAACTGAACATCAACAATGCTTTTCTAAATGGTATGTTAGATGAGGAAGTGCACATGGTTCAACCTCCTAGATTTGAAGCAACTGATACTTCTCTGGTATGCAAGCTAAACAAAGCCTTGTATGGGTTAAAATAGGCTCCTAGGGCCTGGTTTGAAAGGTTAAAATCTGCATTAGTCAAGTTAGGCTTCAGTCCCAACAGATGTGACCCCTCCTTATTCACACTGCATACCAATCATCAAACTACATTTATTTTGGTTTATGTTGATGATATCATCATCACGGGCAGTTCAAAGGATTTAATTCAGCAACTTGTGCAACAACTCAATGCAGAATTCCATCTCAAAGACCTTGGACAACTTGATTATTTTCTGGGCATTGAAGTTCATCACTCCAACTCAGGCTCCCTCCTCTTGTCTCAAACAAAATATATCAGAGATTTATTGGTGAAAGCTAATATGGCTAGTGCTAACAATATGGCATCTCCTATGGCATCTAGTACCAAGCTCTCCAAGTATAGCTCAAATCCTGTTCTTGATGCAACCTTCTTCTGGTCTATAGTGGGAGCACTTAAGTATGCAACTATTACTAGACCAGAAATATCCTATTCAGTCAATAAGGTATGCCAAAAATTTATCTTATCTTGAAGAGCACATGAAGGCAGTCAAAAGAATCCTCAGATACTTACAAGGCACCATTAATCATGGCCTTCTAATCAAACCTGCTCCTATGAATGAGCCCATCTCTCTTATAGGGTTTTGTGATGCAGACAGAGCATCAGACCCAAATGATAGAAGAAGTACCTCAGGAGCTTGCATTTATCTAGGTCCCAACCTTGTCAACTGGTGGGCCAAGAAACAAACACTGGTAGCTAGATCCAGTGCTGAAGCAGAATATAGAAGCTTAGCTCAGGCATTAGCTGAAATACCATGGATGAAATCCCTCTTAAAGGAACTCAGAGTCCCTGTCCAAGTTCCTTAAGTCTTTTGTGACAATCTCAGTGCAATGTCTTTGGCTCACAACCCTGTTTTGCATTCCAGGACAAAACACATGGAACTGGACATATTCATTGTCAGGGAAAAAGTTCTCAATAAAAGTTTAGTGGTATCTCACATTCTTGCACAAGACCAGTGGACTGATATCCTCACAAAGCCTCTATCCACTGCCAGATTTCTGCAACTCAAGGACAAACTGAGTGTATCTGACACACCCTCAGTTTGAGGGGGAGTATTAGAGATATAGGCTAAGCTGTCTTAATATTGTTAAGTATCTCTGTTAGTAGATCTTAAACTAGTATCGGTTAGGCTTAAGCTAGCATTAGTGAACTGTGTACAACTGGCAAATCTGTGTAAGCCATTGTCTTATATATACTAGTGAACCCTTTGACCAAGAAATCAAAATAAAATAAACATGGGGTCAAATATGTAACATAATTGAGTGAAACTAGGCATATTAAGGAAAACAACCAACTCACGTGTCACAACACTAGAATAAAGGGATAATAGTTTTATCAATTAATAATGGAAGAATTGGTCAGAAAATGCAATTTTCCATTGATAAAAATGTGAAGTTCTCTTTTTTGATAAAACCACAACACTTTTTTTTAAAGGGAAAATCACAACACTTATAGTGCATGTATGTTTTTTTTTAGACGTTAAGCACTCATAAATATAGGTTGCTCGTAGATAGTGCTTGTACTTTTTTTTCTTTCTTACACCTCGTTAGTTTACGATTTGCATGATAAGAAAAGGAAAAATATAACAAGCTTTGGAGAAAATTAAATGAGATTTGACAAAGCAAATGAATATAAAATGGTTATATGCTATTTTATTTTCTTTTTACTATGCAATGATAACATATGATATGTATATCATATTTTCGACGCGCTATATCGAATCTATGTCACCAAAGTTTTTATTTTTTGAGAGATACGTCAACAAAGTTGAAGAGTAAATTTTTAATCAAATGAATATCATATCATTGATAATAATATGTCAATTTTAACTTCTTACATGGTATAAATTTTATTTTGTCCATGTAAAAAATAGTTTGCTCATATAAATTACTTAATTTTATTTAATAAACGGTTTTGAATTCTAAACAAAATTTAACTTTTTTTTACTCATGATACGTCTTATTTTAAAATTCACTCAAGATCTCTATATGTGTTAAGCCGGTCCTAGAATTATACTCGGTCTTTTTTACAAATAAGTTTTCTTAATACGGTGATATGACACATACTCAATATGAAAATATTGTGGATCGAACAGTGAATTACATACAATTTTACACCACGTCCTAAAACAATTCTTGTTTAGATGGATGTTCACCGTAAAGTGATGTGTTTTCTACGAGTAAGAATTTTTTGTTGAAATGAAAAATAGAGATTCGAATATATATTTTTTTGCATTCCCACAGGATGAACCCGTGGTTTGCTAGACCATGCTTTGACAAAAAGATTAGTATTTTTTTTTTTGAAGGAACAACAAAAAGAAATTCTACATAGTTAAGCATGGTCATTTTTCACATATCAAGAATATTAAATAATTTCTCCTCTCAAATGAGCTTTCCAAAAAAACAAACAAGTTCAATGAAAAAACCATTAATTCTGATAAAAAAAAACACAATTTCTTATTGGTGCGATCTTGTTATTGCGATAAAAACTAAAATGGTGGACATGGAAATGTGACACTTAATTAATAATGGGTATAATGGGTATGAAGGAAGTGAGGTTCCTGACGTTCTCCAATGACTTCTCATACACAACGGCTTTAAAAATGTTAGGAACGGAATTGGAAGTAGAACTTGAGATTCGCCTTTAATTTGATGACTTTCTCGAACTTCAGCTTCGCCCCAGTTTGTTTGTTTTGTTTGTTGAATTCTGTAACAGCAAAATTAGCGATATCAATCACGTGTGGATCGTTCATGTCTTTTATTCCTTGCATCTGTATAGGACATCAGAACAACAACAACAACAACAAACAATTGAAGTTTCATATTGTATAGTACTAATAAATGTTATCTTTTTACACTTTATAATTATAGGTCTTGTGGATTACCCTTTAGCCGGTTAGGTTCATATATATGTCTCAAAATTAATCTACTCTCTTTGATCATAATCATGTGTATAAGACAAATTTATAATTAATGTTTAATTGAATCAAATAGTAAATCAATTTGAAGTCAATATATTCTATTTGATGAGATGTATGGAAACAAATCAAACGCCTTTATAATAGTTAATACGACGCATTCATTTTTGTTTTTTAGGGAACGACTCGTTGAATAATTCAATAATTGTATAATAATTAGTATCATACGCCTTTATATATTTACATGGAAACAAATCAAACGCCTTTATAATAATTATAATATTTTCCTTCAAAAAAATATACTAATATTTATATTTAATACGACGCATTTAATCATTTAATAATTGTATAATAATTAGTATCATACGCCTTTATATATATCAAATATTCCATGTGACTTTTCTAAAATTTATTTATACTCTCTCCATGGTTTTTACATTTTAGCATGCATTTTGTTTTACTCAAATTGATATATCCTTTATTTGTGTTTCATAGGTTCCCACCATTAATCAAAGGTAATATTATTCGAGACAAGTCAAACAATAAATATGAGTATTCTAGTTGAAATTTCTTTCAGCCTTGTGCATTTTGGTCTTGGTTATTTGCAAAATGAGTATGGTTCTAATGTTGTAATCAAATCAACTATAGTAAAATGTTCTAGCCTTGTGCATTTTGGTCTTGGTTAGCAAAATGTTCAGTCCAACTACCAAGTAAAGTTGCGAAGAAACATTTAGTTCTGCAATTTATTTACAACACTAGAACTATACTATGTCATCTTTCCTAATATAAGTTTCCTTAATATGGTGATATCACACGCACTCAATATTATAATACTGTGGTTTAATACGGTGAATTAAAATTTTACAACACTCCCTAAAACACCTCTTTTTTAGATAGATGCTTAATGCAAAGTGATGTGTTTACTATATGAGTAACAATTTTTTTTGTTGAAATACAAATTGAGATTCGAAGATTTTTGTAAGAGATTATAATAAGTGTCTATTTTTTTTTTGAAAGATATAATAAGTGTCTATTAAACCTTTCAAAAAGAATAAGTGTCCACTAAAAAAAGATTAATGAATGATGCAATCAGAGACGATGATGAACCCGTGGTTTGCTACACCAAACTTTGACAAAAAAAAAGTCTATATAGTTAAGTGTTATTTTTTCTCGTTCAATCAATCATATTTTTTCTCATATCAAGATTATTAAATAATTTCCCCTCTCAAATCAAATGCTCAAATACTTTATGTACAAAACTCTATATTTTTTTTAAAGTATTTTAGTAGTTAGAAATTCACATTTTTAAGGTTAATAAATTAAATAAATGAGATGTACATGGTTCGAACCTTAATCTATGCATATCTTAAGTACAAAACTCATATGAGCTTTCGGATGTAAAAAATTACATTTGGGGTCTCATGTTTTATAGTAACTACTATATTTTCAAACTTTACAATTTTTGTTGTGGTTAGCCTTTGGCCGGTTAGTAAATTTGTAAATTAAGTAAAAATTTGTTGCAAGAGTAAAGGTTTCAAATAAAGATCTACGACTCAGATCTAGGCCGCAACACAATAGTCATATATGTTGTACAAACCTATTTAAAACGATACCAGTACCACAAGTGAGGTTGCATTTGATCGTAATCGATACAGTACCACAAACCTATTTAAAACGTGATTAGTTACTCTTGTGAGTTGACTTCAAAATGTCTTCTCTTTCAAGAATATTAAATAGTATTCCCTTTCAATGGTTCATTAATCTCTGATTCTCATTGGTAAAATTCAAACATATTCAATGTTTTCAAGAGTGGTTGATACCATAACCACAAGGAAGTTTGCAAATAGTTAGAGAAACATGTTATAGATTTAAATCCACAAACTATTTTGATATCAAAAACATAAAACTTGATTGGTATAATGATAAGACAAACAAGGGAATAATGTTATAAGATCATAGAATAAACAAAAAGCATTTAATAATTAACAACTGGTGCAAAAGAAGTGAGGTTCTTGGTGTCCCGCAGTGTCGTTTCACACACAATGGCTTTATAAGTCTTAGAATGAGAACCGTCATTGGCGGAAAGGATGAGGCGATAGTTGATCCATTCAACAACCATGGATTCAGCCTTGATGAGCTTCTCAAATTTCAGCTTCGACCCAGTTTGCTTGTCGTACTCAGTAACAGCAAAATTGCAAAGATCTATCATGTATGGTTCGTAGATGTTGATTGGGTCCCAACCACGGACAAAAAGTTGCTTTCTTGCAGTTGTAGAGACCATCAGAACGACAACAAGAAGAACAAGCCATTGGAGTCTCATCATGTATTCAAACTATTATCTTTTCTAACTTTATAATTCCAGTTTATCGATGTAGGTTTTTTATAAGAAAATAAATTATGTGGGTTAGCCTTGAGCCAATTACGTTCTTATATATATAGTCAAAGTATCAAAATTATTCTAATCTCTCTCTCTTTATTCAAAACTATATGTATTAAAGAAATTTATTAAAGATTAATTCAATGAAATAAATCAAATTAAAGCTAACGGTTACATTCAATTTCCTCTCAAAAAGAAAACCTTTTCATTCCATTTTATTGCCGGAAATATATCAAAGCTCTTTATAACATTCAACATTACACATTTAATAATTATAACAATTTCTTTCAAAAATAAACCATAACAATTAATATATTCATCGAATAATTAATATATTTGATCTACAATATATACTCTCTCCGTCCCAAATTATATGACGTTTTGGACATTTCACACGTATTAAGAAATATAATTAATTTTACGTGGGAAAGAGATATTAGAAGAGTGAGTAATAAATAGTTAAAGATAAAATAGGAAGAGTAACATTAATATTTCATTGATATTGTAAAGCGACATATAATTTGGAACAATTTTTTTCCCAAAGCGACGTATAATTTAGGACGGAGGTAGTACTAAAAACAATAAATATTCCTTGACATAAAAAAAACTTTAATTATTCAATGAATCAAAATTGATCAAAGTATCATGTTGAGGGTGTTGGAGCTCAAATCTTTACCATAAATTACAAAATAGCATGTTTTCTTTGAAAATGCTAATTGGCTATTGTTGATGTGTCTAGTGTAAATTAAAAATCTCATCTTGAATAGAAAAGTGAATATTGAACAACATATTAGTGTGATGAATTATAGGCCTAACATAGTACTAACATATTAAGTTTCTTAGTCTAATATGATGATCTTGTACTATCCCCTCATGACCCAATCGTCACTTGTAACATGTTTTTTTTTTTACATCAAGACTTATTTTTAGATAAAAGGAAACTAGATTTAATACAAGTTCAATGTGTAGTCTTTGGTTCTGATTTGCAATTTTGCATACTCCCTCCGTCCTAATTTATAAGCAGCAAAATCAAAATCACACTTATTAAGAAAATGTTTTTGGAAAACACAAACTAAATAAATGTCAAGGTAGATAATGTCTAAATTACCCTTATTAATGTTTAATGTGCTTTTTTAATAAGTGTTTTGGAAAATACAAACTCAATAAATGTCAAGGTTATTTTTGAAACAACAATTGTAAATATGTCATAAATGATGTTTTGCTTATAATTTGAGACAAAAAAAATAGTTTTTTGTTGCTTATAAACTGGAACGGAAGGAGTGTGATAAATTAGAAGAAGCTCAACCTTTGCAATGGATCACGTTCAGAGGTGAACCCACATATACGTGAGGGTGTACACTTGTTGTTTTGCACTTCACACCGAAAACTAATCCACACTTTTAATGCGGTTAATTTTCTCATAAATGGACTTTTAATGCTGTTATTTAATTTGGTAGACTTTTATTTTCCCATAAAAACCAAAAATGACTTATTTAATTTTGATGACTTCAATTACTCATCCACTAAAAATTCATTTATGCGGACACAAAAAATATGACTCCAATGTCACTCACAAACTTGTCAATCCTCTTGTTCCGTGTTTTTGGTTCTTTCTTGAGCCCATAAAGTGTTTTTCTGAGCTTATACACTTTTGTTTTCTGACTCTTCACGACAAATCTAGTAGGCTTTTCAATGTATACTTCTTCATCTATAGGGCCATACAAAAGATGACTTTACATTCATTTGATATATAGACCAGTTGTTGATGTTTGCTATAGTAGTTATCAGTCTGATAGTTTCAATATTAAATACTTCATCTTTGTATGGAATCTAGTTCTTCTTTCATGGCTTTCTACATTTTGAATCCTTTTAGAGCATCTTCTAGCTTTAGTGATTCAGATTCAGCTAGAAATGTGATGCGCACAATCTCTCCCACTTCATTTACCTTAGTGTCTGGTGCCATTTCACATTCTTCAAGTCTAGCAGGAAGTACTCTTTGTCTTGTTGTTCTTCTAAGCTCAGTCTTTGGTTGTGTATTGTGGTTCAGCTCGTTATATATTGTGTGATGAACATCATATCATGATACAATTGTCATCAAATTATGCTGTCCAATTAGGATTTGGAGTCTTAGAAACCCTCTAAAATTCTAATTTTTTGGGAGAGATTTTTACAATATTCTACATATTTCTACACAATTTCATTAAAAAAAATACAAAGACTACACATGAGTTGACTTTTAAATATAGACCAAAAGTGGTGGTTGAAAATTTTATAGGAACTAAAAGTCGAAGTAAAATTTTAGAGGAACTAAAACGAAAATTTTATAAGGATTAAAAATATATTTAACCTAATACATAATACTCCCTCCCTCTTAAAATAAATGGCTTAATTGACTCTTTCACACATGTTAATGTATATTTTTGACATTTAATATCTTTAATTATTTATTAACAAAAATTATAAAAAATTGATATTTTAAAAATATTTATCGAGACAAATATGACATCATCTTATATGCTACCATTTGTCTTTATATATTAGTAGAAAAATACGTTAAAAATATGTTGGAAAACACAAACTAAATAAATGTCAAGGTAGATAATGTCTAAATTACCCTTATTAATGTTTAATGTGCTTTTTTAATAAGTGTTTTGGAAAATACAAACTCAATAAATGTCAAGGTTATTTTTGAAACAACAATTGTAAATATGTCATAAATGATGTTTTGCTTATAATTTGAGACAAAAAAAATAGTTTTTTGTTGCTTATAAACTGGAACGGAAGGAGTGTGATAAATTAGAAGAAGCTCAACCTTTGCAATGGATCACGTTCAGAGGTGAACCCACATATACGTGAGGGTGTACACTTGTTGTTTTGCACTTCACACCGAAAACTAATCCACACTTTTAATGCGGTTAATTTTCTCATAAATGGACTTTTAATGCTGTTATTTAATTTGGTAGACTTTTATTTTCCCATAAAAACCAAAAATGACTTATTTAATTTTGATGACTTCAATTACTCATCCACTAAAAATTCATTTATGCGGACACAAAAAATATGACTCCAATGTCACTCACAAACTTGTCAATCCTCTTGTTCCGTGTTTTTGGTTCTTTCTTGAGCCCATAAAGTGTTTTTCTGAGCTTATACACTTTTGTTTTCTGACTCTTCACGACAAATCTAGTAGGCTTTTCAATGTATACTTCTTCATCTATAGGGCCATACAAAAGATGACTTTACATTCATTTGATATATAGACCAGTTGTTGATGTTTGCTATAGTAGTTATCAGTCTGATAGTTTCAATATTAAATACTTCATCTTTGTATGGAATCTAGTTCTTCTTTCATGGCTTTCTACATTTTGAATCCTTTTAGAGCATCTTCTAGCTTTAGTGATTCAGATTCAGCTAGAAATGTGATGCGCACAATCTCTCCCACTTCATTTACCTTAGTGTCTGGTGCCATTTCACATTCTTCAAGTCTAGCAGGAAGTACTCTTTGTCTTGTTGTTCTTCTAAGCTCAGTCTTTGGTTGTGTATTGTGGTTCAGCTCGTTATATATTGTGTGATGAACATCATATCATGATACAATTGTCATCAAATTATGCTGTCCAATTAGGATTTGGAGTCTTAGAAACCCTCTAAAATTCTAATTTTTTGGGAGAGATTTTTACAATATTCTACATATTTCTACACAATTTCATTAAAAAAAATACAAAGACTACACATGAGTTGACTTTTAAATATAGACCAAAAGTGGTGGTTGAAAATTTTATAGGAACTAAAAGTCGAAGTAAAATTTTAGAGGAACTAAAACGAAAATTTTATAAGGATTAAAAATATATTTAACCTAATACATAATACTCCCTCCCTCTTAAAATAAATGGCTTAATTGACTCTTTCACACATGTTAATGTATATTTTTGACATTTAATATCTTTAATTATTTATTAACAAAAATTATAAAAAATTGATATTTTAAAAATATTTATCGAGACAAATATGACATCATCTTATATGCTACCATTTGTCTTTATATATTAGTAGAAAAATACGTTAAAAATATGTTGGAAAACACAAACTAAATAAATGTCAAGGTAGATAATGTCTAAATTACCCTTATTAATGTTTAATGTGCTTTTTTAATAAGTGTTTTGGAAAATACAAACTCAATAAATGTCAAGGTTATTTTTGAAACAACAATTGTAAATATGTCATAAATGATGTTTTGCTTATAATTTGAGACAAAAAAAATAGTTTTTTGTTGCTTATAAACTGGAACGGAAGGAGTGTGATAAATTAGAAGAAGCTCAACCTTTGCAATGGATCACGTTCAGAGGTGAACCCACATATACGTGAGGGTGTACACTTGTTGTTTTGCACTTCACACCGAAAACTAATCCACACTTTTAATGCGGTTAATTTTCTCATAAATGGACTTTTAATGCTGTTATTTAATTTGGTAGACTTTTATTTTCCCATAAAAACCAAAAATGACTTATTTAATTTTGATGACTTCAATTACTCATCCACTAAAAATTCATTTATGCGGACACAAAAAATATGACTCCAATGTCACTCACAAACTTGTCAATCCTCTTGTTCCGTGTTTTTGGTTCTTTCTTGAGCCCATAAAGTGTTTTTCTGAGCTTATACACTTTTGTTTTCTGACTCTTCACGACAAATCTAGTAGGCTTTTCAATGTATACTTCTTCATCTATAGGGCCATACAAAAGATGACTTTACATTCATTTGATATATAGACCAGTTGTTGATGTTTGCTATAGTAGTTATCAGTCTGATAGTTTCAATATTAAATACTTCATCTTTGTATGGAATCTAGTTCTTCTTTCATGGCTTTCTACATTTTGAATCCTTTTAGAGCATCTTCTAGCTTTAGTGATTCAGATTCAGCTAGAAATGTGATGCGCACAATCTCTCCCACTTCATTTACCTTAGTGTCTGGTGCCATTTCACATTCTTCAAGTCTAGCAGGAAGTACTCTTTGTCTTGTTGTTCTTCTAAGCTCAGTCTTTGGTTGTGTATTGTGGTTCAGCTCGTTATATATTGTGTGATGAACATCATATCATGATACAATTGTCATCAAATTATGCTGTCCAATTAGGATTTGGAGTCTTAGAAACCCTCTAAAATTCTAATTTTTTGGGAGAGATTTTTACAATATTCTACATATTTCTACACAATTTCATTAAAAAAAATACAAAGACTACACATGAGTTGACTTTTAAATATAGACCAAAAGTGGTGGTTGAAAATTTTATAGGAACTAAAAGTCGAAGTAAAATTTTAGAGGAACTAAAACGAAAATTTTATAAGGATTAAAAATATATTTAACCTAATACATAATACTCCCTCCCTCTTAAAATAAATGGCTTAATTGACTCTTTCACACATGTTAATGTATATTTTTGACATTTAATATCTTTAATTATTTATTAACAAAAATTATAAAAAATTGATATTTTAAAAATATTTATCGAGACAAATATGACATCATCTTATATGCTACCATTTGTCTTTATATATTAGTAGAAAAATACGTTAAAAATATGTTGGAAAACACAAACTAAATAAATGTCAAGGTAGATAATGTCTAAATTACCCTTATTAATGTTTAATGTGCTTTTTTAATAAGTGTTTTGGAAAATACAAACTCAATAAATGTCAAGGTTATTTTTGAAACAACAATTGTAAATATGTCATAAATGATGTTTTGCTTATAATTTGAGACAAAAAAAATAGTTTTTTGTTGCTTATAAACTGGAACGGAAGGAGTGTGATAAATTAGAAGAAGCTCAACCTTTGCAATGGATCACGTTCAGAGGTGAACCCACATATACGTGAGGGTGTACACTTGTTGTTTTGCACTTCACACCGAAAACTAATCCACACTTTTAATGCGGTTAATTTTCTCATAAATGGACTTTTAATGCTGTTATTTAATTTGGTAGACTTTTATTTTCCCATAAAAACCAAAAATGACTTATTTAATTTTGATGACTTCAATTACTCATCCACTAAAAATTCATTTATGCGGACACAAAAAATATGACTCCAATGTCACTCACAAACTTGTCAATCCTCTTGTTCCGTGTTTTTGGTTCTTTCTTGAGCCCATAAAGTGTTTTTCTGAGCTTATACACTTTTGTTTTCTGACTCTTCACGACAAATCTAGTAGGCTTTTCAATGTATACTTCTTCATCTATAGGGCCATACAAAAGATGACTTTACATTCATTTGATATATAGACCAGTTGTTGATGTTTGCTATAGTAGTTATCAGTCTGATAGTTTCAATATTAAATACTTCATCTTTGTATGGAATCTAGTTCTTCTTTCATGGCTTTCTACATTTTGAATCCTTTTAGAGCATCTTCTAGCTTTAGTGATTCAGATTCAGCTAGAAATGTGATGCGCACAATCTCTCCCACTTCATTTACCTTAGTGTCTGGTGCCATTTCACATTCTTCAAGTCTAGCAGGAAGTACTCTTTGTCTTGTTGTTCTTCTAAGCTCAGTCTTTGGTTGTGTATTGTGGTTCAGCTCGTTATATATTGTGTGATGAACATCATATCATGATACAATTGTCATCAAATTATGCTGTCCAATTAGGATTTGGAGTCTTAGAAACCCTCTAAAATTCTAATTTTTTGGGAGAGATTTTTACAATATTCTACATATTTCTACACAATTTCATTAAAAAAAATACAAAGACTACACATGAGTTAACTTTTAAATATAGACCAAAAGTGGTGATTGAAAATTTTATAGGAACTAAAAGTCGAAGTAAAATTTTAGAGGAACTAAAACGGAAATTTTATAAGGATTAAAAATATATTTAACCTAATACATAATACTCCCTCCCTCTTAAAATAAATGGCTTAATTGACTCTTTCACACATGTTAATGTATATTTTTGACATTTAATATCTTTAATTATTTATTAACAAAAATTATAAAAAATTGATATTTTAAAAATATTTATCGAGACAAATATGACATCATCTTATATGCTACCATTTGTCTTTATATATTAGTAGAAAAATACGTTAAAAATATGTTGTGCGAATAATACACATATTCAAACTGAACTATTCATTGTAAGACTGAGCGAGTAATAACTAATCACGAGTAAAATCATAAAGCAAAAGTATTGATGAAAAATAAGATGAGGCTAACACAAATTGTTAAAAAGTTGGTTCATACTCTACATTAATAAAAAAAATTATTTTCATCGTAAATGTAAAGACTATTTCCTTGTCATCAATCTTACCTAATTCTTTTTAAATAAAAAAAAAGGTTAGTGAGTTTTTTTTAGAGAAAATCGAGTGTCTTTTGTTGAAAACATTTTTTTTGAAGTTTTAACATATATTATACAAATTAGTAAAAAAAATATTAAACTCTTTTTTGAATAAGGAAGTTGAAATTTCAACCACCTACAAAAATTGTTAAGAGCAAATTATTGGTAACCAACTGTGTTGTACCCTAATTTTGTCTCAAGCTTTTTCAAAAAAAAAAAAAGAGTCAACAAAAAAAAGAGAAAGTCAAGGTCAGAAGAGAAAGTCAACTTTTATTTTTCTCCCTTTTAAATAAAAAAAAAGGGAAAGGAGGATTTCGCAAAGCGATGTTGTGATCGCTCTGCGAACTTTGCGATGAATTTCGCAGAGCCATGATCTAATCGCTCTGCGAAATCTGCGAATTTTGCAGGTTTTGATTTTCTGATTTCCCTTTCTTTTATTTTTATTAGTGTCATCATCTATTATTATTATCATCTATTATTATCATGATTAATGCTGGATTCAACAAAGAAAGAAGAGAAACTAGGTGTCAATTGCAAAGCAAGAAGAGAAAGGAAGAGGAAGCAAAATCAAGCAAGTAACTCAGCTAGTTGCTGACCTTGGGCAGCCCTTCTCCCCTACCATTTGGCCTGCAACTGACCCTGCTACTTTCCAGCATCCACCTTGCCATAGGCTTTATCAAAACCATTCCAAGATTGAGGCAAAACTGCTGCCCTGTTTTGCAAACAGCACATGTTTTCCATTTTTTCCAGCATTTTCTGTCAGAATTCAGCTGCTTTGGGTTCTGAAATTGGCCAAAGTCTTGACCATTGTAGCAAGGCAATGTCACCTCTTACCTTTAGCATTAAATGCAAAGCAATTAACATGATCATAGCTCACAAAAACAGCCCTGCTGTAGGATTTTTCATCATGACATTTTGATCTCATTTTGCCTATAAAAGCAATGCAAGGCATAAGGATTTCACAAAGATTTTTGACAGCAAAAAAGAGAGTTCTAAAGACAGAGATTTTAGAGCAAAAAACCAGTTCTTAGAGAGTGAAATTGAGTGAATTGATACACATTTCAGACAGTTTTTCTTCACAAAAACAGAGTTGGTTTTGGAGCAAGTTTAGAGAAAATTTCCATTCCTTTCTTTCACAAATCATCCCAAACCAGCACAAAGGAACGAAGCCATCAAAACAACCACTAAACCTCACACAAAGAGTGAAGAACAAAAGCAAATTGTCATTGTTGGTGCTGTTCATCAAACTTTTCCAGCTTTGCAAAACCATAAACATCCAAAGCCTCTTCCATTTCCTTGCAACAAAAGCTTTGGGCTAGGAGTTGGTAAGTCATTCTAACCTGTTTATATTTCATTTGCATACTGTTTGCATTTGTTTTTGATTCCAACTTGATTCAAATCTCAGTTTTGCATCCTTATTAGTTTTTACTCATTTTGATTTAAAACATCTTTTGAACTTCAAAGAAATCCCAAGTTTTGCATCCTTTTAAAACATCTTTCACTCCTCTTAAGGTTCTGAAGTTCATTCAGAAGCAGCTTCTGAACTATTAGTTCAGAAGCAGCTTCTGAGTTAAAATTTTCGCAGAGTTCGCAGAGCCAAGCTCTGGTCGCTCTGCGACCATGACAGAACTTAGGGTTCGCAGAGCCAGACTCAAGTCGCTCAGCGACCATAACAGAACTCAGTTTCTGAGTTCAGGCTTTTAAAAGTTAACTTTTGAGGTTCTAACTTAAAAATTCAGAATCTAAGAGGATTAAAACTCATTTTTGGTTCAAAACATAACAAGGGTTTTTGCATACATTTGGGAATTCACAAGTTTAAATAGTTAAACTTGAATAACAAGAAACTTGTTCACTTTTTTTCAAACTTGAACCAAACTTGTACATTTTTTTTCATAAACTTGTCCATTTTTACAAACATGAACAACAAGCTATGTTCAACGAGTTTCAAAACCAAATTTGGACAATAACCTTGTTCATGAATTTCCACCAAACATGATTTTCAACAAACTTGTGCATTATTTTCAAATTTGAACTTGAACCAAACTTGTTCATTTTCCAAATTTGCTCATTTTTATAACTTGTGCATTTTTCATACACTTGAATAACACTTGTTCATAAGTTGCAACAACTAATTTGAGCATGAAACTTTTTTTAATGAGTTTCAACAACCAAGTGTTTTGCTCTCTTTGGGATTTCTTAAGTTTCAACAATAGATTTGAATGAAAAAGGAATGGTTTGACGTATGTCTCTCCATTCCCCGGTTGCACGAATGCTTGACGTATGTCTCGTTGTTTGGACAATCGTCATTCTATTTTCAAAGAAATACAAAAACATAAAACAAATCCAACACACCAATTTTGGCCCCCGTGGTCAATCCGAACCTTTCTTGGTCCTTCGTGACCAATTTGAATCAATGTTCGACTCCTTTGAGTCCATTGAACCTTTTCTTGATCCCGTTGGATCAATTGAACCCTTTCTTGACTTCATTAAGTCAATTGAAACCTTTTTTTGGTCCCCCGGACCATTTGAATCAATGCTCGACTCCTTTGAGTCCATTGAACCTTTTCTTGGTCCCCCGTGACCAATTGAATCAATTCTCGACTCCTTTGAGTCATTTGAGCCTTTTTGGCCCCTCGTGGTCAATTCGAACCTCTTTTTTCCCAACGGACATGTTTTTATCAATTCTAGCGCGATCTAAACAAACGCTTAAGCCTCCCACGCGCGAGCATACAAGCTACGTTTAATCGCAAGAATACGATCAAAGCATCGTTCCTTAAAAACAACCAACAAATATACGTTTTTCTACCAAAGAACTACGTAGCTTTGAATTCTCCATCGCACCAGGAGATACGTAGGAGCAAGATCATCATCTTGTCAAGCACAATAATAAAAAATAAACTTTTTCCCCTTTCATCTTTATTCCATTTATATATTAAAAAGCATGCAAGCAAAACTTTAAAAAAACACTTTTAGCCTTAACTAACTAGGAGGTTCCCGTTGAGTACAACGGATGTGAGGGGTGCTAATACCTTCCCCTTGCATAATCGACTCCCGAACCCGGTAATGGTTGCGATGACCATCCTTTCCTCATCGTCAAAGGGTTTTATTATCGTTTCCCTTTAAAAATAAAAAACTTAAGGGTTTATCAATGTTCCCTTTAAACAAAAACTTTGGTGGCGACTCCGCACTTTCATCCCGAGCGTTCGTACACGTCTCGAGGATCGCGTTTTTTTTCCAAGAGCGCACAGCTGGCGACTCCGCTGGGGACCCTTCCTCACTATCGAGTCAAGCCTATCCTAGTTAGCTTTTAGGCTAAGTGTTTTTATTTTTGCTTGCATGCTTTTGTTTTTTTTGTCTATATTTTCTTTTCTTCTTTTGCTTTATATTTATATGCTTCATTATGCTTTATGATCATATGGGTATGTCCTCTGTGTGTTGTCACATTGTTCGGGTTAATGCCGAACGTGTGAAGCTTTCTACCCGAGCTTTGAGAGAAAATTAAGATAGGCTTGGGGTTTGTGTAGTGTTTGGCTCTCTTGACGTATGTCTTGTAGGGCGTTGAACTTGAGAAACCCGCCTAGAGTAGATTCTCTTGGAAGTATGGTTGTATTGCGAGTATTTGCAACAACAACTATAAGTCCTTGTAGGATCCGTGACTCTAGGGACCTTTTAGAAAATCTCATCTCTAGAGCCTACATGTGAGAATGGGGGGAAGTTTTGAACGTTCTTATGCCATACCTCTGCATACCATTACATTTGCATTCATGAAAATAATTTTTGCATATCATTTTGCTTTATAGGGAATTAAAAAGGCAATCAATAATTTAGCAAAAGAAATATGGCTTCCGAGAAGAGAAATACGTTTGCTTTCAAGGTCCAAGCTCCCAAAGTAGAAAGCCTGCTAGTCTTAAGTAATCAGCTTTCCTTGATCAACAAGAGTAACTTCCAAGCGAATTATGGATTGTTACTTGACCTCCTACACGTGAAAGTGGATACATTGGCTTTAACCACATTGGCTCAGTTTTATGACCCACCTCTTAGGTGCTTCACCTTCCAAGACTTCCAGTTAGCTCCATCTTTGGAAGAATTCGAGAGGATTTTGGGATGTAGTATGAAGAATCACGGGCCTTACCTCGGTTTGGGAGAAGACCCCACTTTAGAAGTCATCGCCGAATCCTTACACCTTAGTGTCCAAGAATTAGCACCTCACTTGGAAACTAGAGGAAGCACTAAGGGTTTCACAAGAAGATTTTTGGAGACCAAGGCTCGAGGCTTATTGGCTAACAAAGAGGGGAAAGCATTCAATGCAATCTTAGCTCTCTTGGTATACAGGATAGTTCTATTCCCTAACATAGATGACTTCATAGATTTTCCGGCTATTGGGGTGTTCATGACTAGAAATCATGTGCCTGCACTTTTAGCGGATTTCTATCATTCCCTCTATGCTAGGTATGAAAAAGGGAGAGGAGGCACAATTTCTTATTGTACTCCTTTGGTGCAAACATGGTTAATGTCCCACATGCCAAGAAATCCGGATTTTGTGGAGAACCGAGCCAAGCTCAAGTGGTCACAACGGATGACAGCTCTCACCGAAGGGGATATCCATTGGTATTCTCGAGATTTAGGGGATCCGGAGGTCATTCTTAGCTGTGGTGATTTCCCTAATGTGCCCCTCATAGGTACTAAGGGATGCATCAACTATAACCTGGTCCTCTCTCTCCGTCAATTAGGATATCCAATGAAGGATAAGCCCAAAGACCTCTTGTTGGAAGCTTTCTTTCTCAAGGAAGGAGATAAAGACCCGACATTGCTAGAAAGGATCCAAAGAGCTTGGAGCCAAGTACACAAGAGAAAGGTTGGCATAAAGAATTGTGTAGCCAAGCCTCTCTACACTCAATGGGTGAAGGAAAGGGTCAAAATAATCAAGCTACCCTTTGCGGTTGTATGCCCTCCTAAACCTGCACCTAAGCCATTTGTAGCCATTCCCAATAAAGAAGCGGAGGAGATGAAAGCCAAGATTCAAGAACTCCAAAACAAAAATGGGGAGTTAGAATTAAAGCACCTTCAAGCTTTAGGAGAAGTCGCTCGAGCAAAGAGAGATCGAGAGGAAACAACAAAATCTCTCCAAGAGTGTGGAAAAAAGCTAAAAATCTCTGAGGGGAAAAGAGAATGGATCGGAGGTGGTTTGGTTAGTGCCGACACTAATCTCATAGCCAAGGACGAAGAGTTGGAGAAAGTCTTGCATGCCAACCAAGAACTCAAAAAGTTCGGGGAGTTAGCCATTGAAGCTCAAAGAAAATGGAGGTTGAAATATCAAGAGAAAAACCAACAACTCCAAGAAGTCGTCAAGGACTACAAAGGGCAGCTACAAACCGAACGCGTCCAAAAGCAAGAGTATGAGAACCTTTCTCTTCAAAGGAAGCTTAAGTGCAATAATCTCAAAGCCGATATCAAGAAATATGAAGAATATTTCGACAAGATTGCAAAAGCACATGGGGACCATATTGCACAACTACACGATGAGATTAGGAGTGCAAACATCAAGCTAGATCAACACAAAGAGATGATTGAGTTTGTGTGGCAAGACGCCGTCCGATTAAGTGAAGACTTCACAAAATTGGTCGCTTTCTCAAACATGGTCATTGCCAAACTTCCAAAGAAACTAGCAAAAGCCGAGATGGTCATGCCATACTTTGTCGTCCCTAAGAAGATCCAGAAATTCATGAAGTTCTGCAAAGGCACCGTAGACTTCTATAGGGAAGAAATGGACAAAGTGGAAAAAAGAGCGGCCGTTTGATTTGTATTAGCATTAGTTACACCTTGTAAACAAATGTTATCCAATCAAATAATATTTTGAAGCAATATCAATTTCCCGGCCTTTATAATTTTTAATTGCTAATATTAACTGCGCGCCTTTAATTCCCTCGCAAAGCAAAATAAAAAAACACATGTTTTTCATATCCATCGCATACATGCATCTACATGCATTTTCATGCATTTTTCTTAAATAAAAAGGAAAAAACACTCATTCATTTCCCTAAAAACAGTTTGAAGCAATCATAGCCAGAAAACCCAAGAAGCCATCGGCCCAAGAGCCAGATCTCCAACACTCGTACGGAACGCGCGCTAACAAGCAAAGGATCATGGATAACTTGGAACAAAATCAAGCGGCTTTGAGAGGAGAGGTTGATGCCATGAAAGAGAAAATGGACCAAATGTTAGAGTTAATGCAAGCTCTGTCCACCCGAGAAAACAACCCTCGTCCAACTGTGGATCCAGCCAATGTGCAATGGCCCTCGTATGGTCTTCCTCCAGGTTACACCCCACCCGAGAGTGATAGCCTTGTGCCACCTCCTCAACCACAGCTTACCATTCCCGTTAGGAACGAAGAGCATCGTCCTCAAGGGAATTCCACCACTCAGCATGAGATTGTTTCTCATAATGTGGAAAACACTCAGCTTAGGCATACTGCTCCCGGCAACACCCACCAAGACAACGATTCCGCTCAAATGTATCGTGTTTTGGAAGAAAGGTTAAAAGCTGTCGAAGGATCCAGCTCATATGGTGCCTACAATGCCTTGGATATGTGCTTGGTGCCCGATGTGGTAATCCCTCCGAAATTCAAAGTACCAGACTTCGAGAGGTACAAGGGAATTCAATGCCCTAGGAACCATCTTCGAATGTTCTGTAGGAAGATGGCGGCCTACGCTACAAACGAGAAACTCATGATCCATGTGTTTCAAGACAGTTTGAGCGGAGCGTCATTAGATTGGTACATGCAATTGGAGCGTACCCACGTCCAAACTTGGAAAGACTTGGCCAATGCTTTCTTAAAGCAATACAAGTACAATTTGGACATGGCTCCCAATAGGATGCAGTTGAAAAACCTTGTCCAAAGGAGCAATGAGTCCTTCAAAGAGTACGCTCAAAGGTGGAGGGAACTAGCATCTCGCGTGCAGCCACCGCTTTTGGAAAGAGAGCTTGTCGACACATTCATGGGCACACTACAAGGCCCATATTATGACAAAATGATTGGAAGCACATCATCTGGCTTCTCCGATCTAGTCATAATCGGTGAAAGAATAGAGGATGAAGTGAAGAGGGGAAAGATTCAAGGCACTCCTGAAGCTCAAAGTGGAGCCAGAAGACCCCCCAGCAACTTTCATAAGAAGAAGGAGGGGGAGACAAATGCTGTTTTAGTGGGCCCATCTCGGGCACCCTCAACACAAATGCCTCGCTACCATTATCCTTATGTGGCAGCAGCAGCAGTTCAGGGGCAGTACTCACCTCAAGTAATTCCCACGGCTCCACCCCAACAACCAGCAGTGTTGCCTCAGCAAAATCAGCAATGGCAACGAGGCGGGTACCCACCAAGGAACCAAACGGGCCCAAAGAATAACTATAACAATGTGCAGTTTGATCCTGTACCCATGCCTTACGGTCAAATCTTGCCGTATTTAATCCAAAAGGGGATGGTCGAGCCAAGACCACTACAACCTTTGTTGCCACCATATCCACCTTGGTATGATGCAAATGCAAGGTGTGAATACCACGCGGGGTCCTCGGGGCACAACATCGAGAGTTGTAGAGCTTTCAAACACAAGGTCCAGGACCTTATTAACTGGAAGTTGCTGTCCTTCAAAGAGGAAAATCCAAACGTGAAGAACAATCCATTGCCGGGGCATGCGGGTCCCTCTGTGAATGCGGTGGAAGAACAAGAAAGCATTGACCCAATCAAAGAGGTAACCAATGTAAAGACTCCCATATCAGTCATAAGGGAGAGGTTGACCATCTTTGGTTTGTTCGAAGAAATGCATGCCGACTGCGAAGCCTGCAAAATTAACCCGGACAAGTGCAAAGAATTGAAGAAATGTCTTCAAGAACTGATGGACCAAGGTTGGATCCAAATGGGCTATACAAAGGATAGCACGGACGTTGCTACCTTGGAGTCTCATGACCCAAAACCTCTCGAAATCCCATACCAAAGGAGAGAGGTACAAATACCTGTGAGGCCCATAACATTCCATGTGCCGGCACCTTTCCCTTTTAAGAGTACAAAGAAAGTGTCGTGGAATTACCAACATGTCGCCTATATGGAGGGAAAGCCCTTGGCAAAAATAGAATCCAACGTCACTAACATTGCCGGCGTTGGAGGAATGACAAGGAGTGGTAGAGTCTTTGCTCCGAAAGAGCTCGGGAAAACACCAGTTGAACTACCAAGAGAGCCCCCCAAAGAGAAGAGCGTGGAAGAGGATGAAAACCAAGCAGGACCCTCTCAGAAAACAGCCCACAAAAAGAGGCCGAGGAGTTCCTAAGGATAATCCAAAAGAGCGAGTATAAAATCATTGACCAATTGGGTCAAACTCCCTCCAAAATCTCCATGTTATCTTTATTGCTAAGCTCGGAGGCTCACCGAGAAGCATTACTGCGGATCCTTAGTGAAGCACACGTCACTAAGGATATCCCTGTGGACCAATTCGACGGGATAGTCGCAAACATTACCTCAAGTAGGTGATAAGTGCCAGAAAGTGGTTAAAATGCATGTTGGGTTTTTGTAGATTGGCTACATTTTGCAAAAACATCTACTAGCCAGATGCTTGGACAGATGCGGTAGCATATGGAACAGCATTATGTGACTTGTGTTTTTCGCGCCAGCTAGCACTTTATTTTTGTACGCAATCTTCCAAAGATTTGCTTGAAGTTTGTTTTTCCTCTAGCTTGCTGATCAAGGCGCGTGTATCTGATGATGTGTAAAAGGCAGTCTTGCCTTGGTATTTTTCCACAAGATATCGTTCTATATTTGGAAGCTTTTTATTATTTCTAGAAGATTTTCCAGCTGGACCGGACAATGTCCACGCTCTGTGTTGAAGCCCAAACCCGTGCTATCTCAGTATTATATATTTGTGAAGACAAACCCTAATGGGGCAACTGAAAACCGTGTGTTATAGCAAAGCGTGTGTTTAAGGTTTTTAGGGTTTCTTTTGTTAATTGTGAGCCTTGCTTGTATCTTCCTAATTCAAGCAAAGGACTGAGTTTGTTTGAGTTGTAATTGTAAGCTGCTCCTAAGCTTTTAAGTACGGAGTGAGTATGTGTCATTAGAGTGTGTTTCTCTTGGTTGTGTTTTTGTGTGGTTGATAACAATACTGTCTGTGCCGTTGGTAGGAATTGAGACGGGGTCTCATATCTAGGAGTTCCTAGATAGAGTTGACACTGGTAGGGTCTTGGTGCAAAGTCAAGTAGTGTGTCTGCGTTGGTCTTTTCACTAGAACTATAATAGTGGATTTATTCCTGGATTGGTATCCCCCAGAGTAGGAGAGTTGCTCCAAACTGGGTTAACAAACTTACTGTGTACTTTATATTTCTGCTGTGTTCCTTTTATTTTGTGCTTTGTTACGCTGAGTTATTTTAATTGTAGTTCTGAGTAGACAAGTGCTCGGACAGTTGTGCCAACATTGTGCACAGCGTTTGTCAGTCAGGTTGCCAGGAATTTCAATTGGTATCAGAGCAGGCACCCTGTTCTGTGTGGGTGAGCTCCAGGGAAAGAATTTTCTGGCTTAATGGATAAAGAAGGAGGACTGGTGAACAGACCACCCCTGTTGGATGGGTCGAACTATGACATTTGGAAATCACGCATGACAGCATTTTTGAAATCTCTAGACAGCAGAGCTTGGAAGGCTGTGATTAAAGCATGGGTTCCTCCTAAAATAAAAGATGCGAATAATGTTGATACTGATGAGTTAAAACCAGAAGAGGAGTGGTCTACAGCAGAAGACACTGCAGCTATTGGAAATTCTAAAGCCCTGAATGCTTTGTTTAATGGTGTAGACAAAAACATGTTCAGGTTGATTAAACAATGTACTGTTGCTAAGGAAGCTTGGGATATCCTAAGAACAGCTCATGAAGGTACTCAAAAGGTCAAGAAGTCAAGGCTACAACTGCTAACAACACAGTTTGAGAATCTGAGAATGAAAGAAGGGGAGAGTGTTCATGACTTTCACATGAATGTGCTAGAATATGCGAACACATTTGAATCCTTGGGTGAAAAGATGTCTGATGAAAAATTGGTAAGCAAAATCCTCAGGTCTCTGCCTAAGAAATTTGATATGAAAGTATGTGCAATTGAGGAGGCTCAAGATATTGGAAATATGAAAGTTGATGAGCTGATTGGATCTCTTCAAACTTTTGAATTAAAGGCTAATGAAAGATCTGAAAAGAAGGACAAGAACATTGCCTTCATCTCCAACACTGATGAAGATGATGTGGAGAGTAATTTAGACACTGATGAGAGCATCTCTGAAGCTATTGTGTTGTTGGGTAAACAATTTAATAAAGTTCTGAAGAGGATGGACAGACGCCCTAGGACACATGCTCCGGACAACAGTCGCAGCATCTATAAAAATGTCAACAATCAGAGGAAACCTAGAACTGATGACAAAACCAATCAAAGCAAAGGGGTGCAATGCCATGAATGCGAAGGATTTGGTCACATTAGAACTGAGTGTGCAACGTGTCTGAAGAAACAAAAGAAGGTGATGACTGTTTCTTGGTCTGATGAGGATGAGTCAGAAGAAGAACCTGAAACTGCAAAACATGTGAATGCCTTGACTGGAGTGTGTACATCTGACAATGAATCTTGTGATGAAGAGGTAACATATGATGAACTGGCTGATTCTTACAAGGAGCTATGTCTCAAAAGTGAGGAAGTTTGTAGAACTTTAGAAAAACAAAAGAGGACCATTGCTCTCTTGCAAGCTGAGAAGGACAAACTTCTGGTAATAAACTCAGATCTCAATGATGAGGTTATCTTACTTACTTCCAAGATTGACAATATGAACAAGCAACTGCGGATGATGAACAAAGGTACTGATGCTTTAGACGAGATTCTGGAGATAGGACAGAAACCTGGAGATTCTAAAGGTATTGGGTTTGACCACAGATCCTTGCCTCATCAGAAACAACTACCGGTGAGACAGTTTGTGCCATCTGTTAGTACTTATGATCACACTATGTCAAGACAGATGCCCCAACATCAGGTGAGACAACAGGCATCTGGATATAGGCCCAGATCAAAAGGAAGGTATTATGGTTGGGTATGTCACTACTGTGGAAGAAAAGGACATATCAAACCTTTCTGTTTCAAATTATATGGTTACCCAGACAGAACCTATTCACCAAGACCTGATCCCACAGTGAAGATCACCAAGAAGCAGTGGAAGCAAAAAAATGATAATCTCACAAGCAACACTGTGGATCCTAGAAAAACAGAACCTGAAGCTGATGAGACTGCTCAAATAGCTCATACATCTCTGAGAGTATCATCCAGAAATGATTGGTACTTTGACAGTGGGTGTTCCAGACATATGACTGGAGATAAAAATTACTTGACTGATGTTATGCCTTATGCTACAAGTTTTGTGACTTTTGGTGATGGAGCCAAAGGAGAAATAAAGGGTGTAGGAAAGCTTGTGAATGAGGGCCTACCCAAACTTGATAAGGTGCTTCTAGTGAAAGGATTGACTGCTAACTTAATTAGTATTAGTCAACTGTGCGATCAAGGATTGAAGGTCAACTTTACAAAGAGTGAATGCTTAGTTTCTAACAGTAAAGGTGACATCCTGATGAAAAGTGTTAGGTCAAAGGACAATTGCTACTTGTGGGTCTCTCAAGATAAAGCAAAGTTATCTACTTGTCTAATAACCAAAGAAGATAATGTAAAACTATGGCACCAAAAGCTTGGGCATCTGGATCTCAGAAGCATGAAGAAAGCTATTGCTGAAGGAGCTATCAGAGGTCTACCATAACTCCAAATTCAGGAAGAAAGTATATGTGGAGAATGCCAGATAGGAAAACAGACCAAGATGCCTCACCAGAAGCTGCAACATCTGTCCACATCCAGAGTTCTTGAGTTACTGCACATGGACTTAATGGGACCTATGCAAGTCGAAAACTTAGGTGGTAAGAAGTATGCATTTGTTGTTGTTGATGATTTTTCCAGATATACTTGGATAAATTTCATTAAGGAGAAATCAGACACTTTTGAAAAATTCAAGGATCTTTGCTTACAACTTCAGAGAGAGAAGGAGTGTGGAATTGTTAGAATCAGAAGTGATCATGGGAAAGAGTTTGAAAATGGTAAGTTCTCTGATTTCTGCATCTCTGAAGGAATATTTCATGAGTTCTCTGCACCTATTACTCCCCAACAAAATGGTATAGTTGAAAGAAAGAACAGGACTTTGCAAGAATCCGCCAGGGTTATGCTACATGCGAAGAAGCTGCCATTTTTCTTTTGGGCTGAAGCCATGAACACAGCCTGCTATATTCATAATAGAGTGACTTTGAGAAAAGGTACATCTACAACCTTGTACGAGCTATGGAAGGACAGGAAGCCAACAGTGAAGCATTTTCATGTCTTTGGTAGTAAGTGCTATATTTTAGCTGACAGGGAACCAAGAAGAAAGATGGATGCTAAAAGTGAAGAGGGAATTTTTCTAGGCTATTCAACAAACAGCAGAGCCTATAGAGTATACAACTCCAGAACCAAGACAGTGATGGAATCTATAAATGTTGTTGTAGATGATGAAGGTAATAATGCTGTGCCAGATGATACGACATTTGACTCAGCATCTGACCTACAGGAGGAGAAGAAAGAAGATGAAGCAAGTAGTAAGCAAGATTCTGAAGTAACTGGTCCAGAGAAGACTGCTCCCAACAAAGGACCATCTATCAGAGTTCAGAAAAACCATCCCATAGATCAAGTCATTGGCGATCCTAACCAATGGATCACAACTAGAAGGAACTATGATGAGGTATCAAATTCTTGCTTTATATCTAAATTTAAACCAAAGAATGTTAAGGAAGCTCTAACTGATGAGTTCTGGATAAACGCTATGCAAGAAGAATTAACTCAGTTCAAGAGAAGTAATGTGTGGGACTTAGTTCCTAGACCAGATAATGTGAATGTCATAGGTACCAAGTGGGTGTATAAAAACAAGTCTGATGAAAATGGTACTATCACTAGAAACAAAGCTAGACTAGTTGCACAAGGATATGCTCAAATTGAAGGTGTAGACTTTGATGAGACTTTTGCTCCTGTAGCTAGGTTGGAATCTATTAGATTGTTACTTGGGATTGCATGCATACTAAAATTCAAGCTGTATCAGATGGATGTCAAGAGTGCCTTTCTCAATGGGTACTTAAATGAAGAGGTCTATGTGGAACAGCCTAAAGGTTTCATTGATCCAAGTTTTCCAAACCATGTTTACAAATTGAAGAAAGCTCTATATGGCCTGAGTATAGGCAAGTTTTTGTTCGAGGTAAATGTGTCAACTTCTCCCCTCTGATTGTCAACACCTACCTTGAAAGATCTGTTGAGGAGACTCCTGAGCTGGAGGTTACTGAGGACACCATTTGCAAGGTCATCACAGGTAACAAGGTTAAGCATTGGCCTAAGCATTTGTCTTCTGCTCAACTCTCTCCCATGTATGCTGTTATGAACAAGATCTGTGCTCAAAACTGGACTCCCACTACTCACTCCAACTCTGTTGCTTCTGGTTTGGCTAAGCTGATTTATGCCGTGGGAACCAAGACACCTTTTGATTATGGGGCCTACATTTATTATCAGGTTTTGGAGCATGCTAAGTCCTTTGCTATCAAGTTTCCTATAGCCTTTCCCACTCTCCTGTGTGGTATTATTCTTCAGCAACACCCTGATATTTTGATCAGTACTGATGAGCCCTGTAAGAGGCCTGGCCCTATGGCCTTGGATTGTAGTTTGCTGTCTGAGGAACATGCTGCTGACTTAGCTGGTACTTCTGTCCGGACATCTAGTGTGCTCACTAGAAAACAAATAATTGCAGATCTAACTGAGACTAGTGTGGCTCTTGGAGCTAGGAAGATGAAGATTGACAGGATTATTGCAGCTTTGAAGGCTGAATCTGAAGCTGAGGGTGAGCAGGATGAAGAAGGAGGGAATAAGACTGCTGCTTCTGCCGGTGATACTGAGGATGCCTCTGATGACTCTGATGATTTCTGATTTTGATGTTTTGTTCTGTTCTCAGTTGTTGTACTCTTTTTGCCGTTTTGTTGACTGGGCTAGGCCCTGAATTTCTTATGCACCTTGTGTGCCTTTGGTCTGTAATATGCACTGTTTTGTGGTTTCTCTCTTATGAGTATGCTTGGATGTTATCTTATTTGTCAGAATTTGTGGCTAAAAAGGGGGAGTAGTTGGTAGTAGCTTATAGCTTATAGCTTATATTATCTTGGCTGTTTGCATGCATGGTTATGTATGGTTACATGTGTTGAGGGGGAGTACTGTATGTTTTGAGGGGGAGTTCTGGTACATGTTTTGAGGATGAATATGTGCATGTTTATGTTTTTGAGGGGGAGCCGTTACTTGGTGGTGTGTGGAAATTTATTTTTTCCTGGTGTTGTTTTTCTTATGTGAATCCACTATATGAGAGTTTATGTCTCTCTGGTTGTTCCTATGAGGCTAGATGTTTGTCTTATCTGTTGCTGCCTCTGATACTACTTGCAAGTTATCTTTGTCCAAATTGCTCCCTTGGAAGTAGTCTCGTTATATGCTATGATATTTTCTTTCTTAGTTGTGTGCCTATGTTGACTTGAAGGAAGTTATCTGTGTATCTCCCAAAGAACTGGCTCTAGAGTGTTTTAGCCAAAATTTTGCCTAAGGGGGAGATTGTTGGGTTTTTGTAGATTGGCTACATTTTGCAAAAACATCTACTAGCCAGATGCTTGGACAGATGCGGTAGCATATGGAACAACATTATGTGACTTGTGTTTTTCGCGCCAGCTAGCGCTTTATTTTTGTACGCAATCTTCCAAAGATTTGCTTGAAGTTTGTTTTTCCTCTAGCTTGCTGATCAAGGCGCGTGTATCTGATGATGTGTAAAAGGCAGTCTTGCCTTGGTATTTTTCCACAAGATATCGTTCTATATTTAGAAGCTTTTTATTATTTCTAGAAGATTTTCCAGCTGGACCGGACAATGTCCACGCTCTGTGTTGAAGCCCAAACCCGTGCTATCTCAGTATTATATATTTGTGAAGACAAACCCTAATGGGGCAACTGAAAACCGTGTGTTATAGCAAAGCGTGTGTTTAAGGTTTTTAGGGTTTCTTTTGTTAATTGTGAGCCTTGCTTCTATCTTCCTAATTCAAGCAAAGGACTGAGTTTGTTTGAGTTGTAATTGTAAGCTGCTCCTAAGCTTTTAAGTACGGAGTGAGTATGTGTCATTAGAGTGTGTTTCTCTTGGTTGTGTTTTTGTGTGGTTGATAACAATACTGTCTGTGCCGTTGGTAGGAATTGAGACGGGGTTTCATATCTAGGAGTTCCTAGATAGAGTTGACACTGGTAGGGTCTTGGTGCAAAGTCAAGTAGTGTGTCTGCGTTGGTCTTTTCACTAGAACTATAATAGTGGATTTATTCCTGGATTGGTATCCCCCAGAGTAGGAGAGTTGCTCCAAACTGGGTTAACAAACTTACTGTGTACTTTATATTTCTGCTGTGTTCCTTTTATTTTGTGCTTTGTTACGCTGAGTTATTTTAATTGTAGTTCTGAGTAGACAAGTGCTCGGACAGTTGTGCCAACATTGTGCACAGCGTTTGTCAGTCAGGTTGCCAGGAATTTCAATTGGTATCAGAGCAGGCACCCTGTTCTGTGTGGGTGAGCTCCAGGGAAAGAATTTTCTGGCTTAATGGATAAAGAAGGAGGACTGGTGAACAGACCACCCCTGTTGGATGGGTCGAACTATGACATTTGGAAATCACGCATGAAATTCTGGCCAGGCAATACTTAAGAGATAAACGCAGGTTCTGAACCAACAGGTTCTGAACAGAACTTAGCACAACAATTTGCAAAACAGAGCACAAACACAAACACACACAGGCAGCAAATTAAAGTGCAGGAAAGTAAAAAAGGCACAGAGGTTTGTTAACCCAGTTCGGAGTAAACACCTCCTACTCTGGGGGATACCAATCCAGGAAGGAAATCCACTATTGGATTTAATCCTTAAGACTCAGACACTGACTCCCAGTTCTTATCCCAAGCAATTAACCTCCACCTAGTAAGACTTCTACCCAACTCTGAGTATTAGAATCCTCTAACTTCCTATTCAAGTAACTAAACCCAGCTACTTGAAACCCTTAATCAACTACACTCTGTTTTTCAGAAAACTTCAAAAACACAAAGACTTCATTCGTACCTAAAGGCTTAGAATGAATCACAACTCTATAAAACTCTAAACCAACTCAAAACATTGAGTGGTGCACAAATAAACTCTAAGTTAAAACACAGACTCAATTTTCTGATTTTCTAACTCTCTGAATCGTGAGTCTTCAATAGCCAAGCTCCTCCTTTTATAATCTTCAGCAAGCCTCTTAATTATGCTCCAAATCTTCTGATTTGATTTGTTACTGGAATAAGATTGATCCAATGATGTAACAAATAAAACTGCATTAAATCTTTGAAAGATTTAAAACAGAAAATACAAATTTTCATAACTTTAAAACAAATCTTCAAAGATATCTTCTCCAATAAAACCAGCCTTCTAGAAGTAATTATACAAACATAATTCCTTGCTAAATCTCCCAAGATACGTGCAAAAACAATCCAGCAAACCCAGCTTCTGATGTGGTCAACAGAAGTCAACGCTGGCTTCAGAACCTGAAACTGCTTCTGAAGTGCTACAGTGCTCCTGATGAGCATTTCAGCTTCTGATGTAGATTTTAGCTTCTGAATGGCTTCAAATGAGAAAACTTGTAACTGAAGAAAAGTTCATCATAAGGAAAAGCTTCTATTCCATACTTTGGTTTTGCCAAACAATGCAGCCAACACTTAAAGACTCAACAATCTCCCCCTTTGGCAAATTTTTGGCTAAAACCATCCAAGTTCTTCAATCTTCATTATAATCAGCTCAGCAATGAAGAACTCCACAATAACATATCATAGCAATCAGTTTAGGCAGCGGACAAAACACTTTCTGAGCTATGTTAAACAACATCTTCAGCTTCTGACTCCTGAAGCACACATAACCTACTGATCAACACTTGATCATCACAAACAAGGTATCAGAGCTACTCCAAGGTATCAGAGCTACTGATCAACTCCTGATCATCACACACACTCCCCCTGCAACTCAGCATACACTCAGCATACATCAAACTCCCCCTTACTTCTGAATTTATGGTATCAGAGCATATCAGAGTCAACACTTCAGGAGCTGCACATAATTGTTTTTCAGGACCATATCTCAGGATCATAACAGTCTTGTACTCCCCCTGAGACACGTACTCCCCCTCAATGACATCTTGACAGCTCTTGTTATATTTGTTCTGAACTCTGAGCTTCACAAATAACTTCTGAACCACACTGAAAACTGAACATCTGAAATTTGAACTTCTGAGCAGCAACACTTTGCATAAGACTTTTGGTATCAGAGCCAACATATTACATGAGATTTTCTCCCCCTTTTTAGCCACAAAATTCTGACAAAACTCATACTTCAAGTAGGGAATAAAATCTAAACAGGTAACACAGATCCTTGAAAACATATCAGATTCAGACTCAGGTCCAGGATCACACTTAGCATAGGCACAACTGGCAGGTACTCTATCTTCCTCACATTCAGTTTGCTTTAATTGCTATAATTCTTCATGTAAGCACACTCCTAACTTGCTTCTCAGATTCTCAAACTGTTTAGCATCCAAGGCTTTAGTGAATATGTCAGCAACTTGTTCTTCAGTAGCTACATGTTCCAGCTGAACAATCTTGTCCTCCACAAGGTTTCTGATAAAGTGGTGTCTGATATCTATGTGTTTAGTTCTGCTGTGCTGAATTGGATTCTTAGAGATATTAATAGCACTCAGATTGTCACAAAATAGGGTCATGGTTCCCTGTTCAATGTTGTATTCCTCCAGCATTTGTTTCATCCACACCAGTTGTGAGCAACTACTCCCAGCAGCAATGTACTCAGCTTCAGCAGTTGACAATGAAACACAGTTTTGTTTCTTGCTGAACCAAGAAATTAAGTTATTTCCCAAAAAGAAACAACCTCCTGAGGTGCTCTTCCTGTCATCAGCACTTCCAGCCCAGTCAGCATCACAATATCCCATCAGTTCAGAACTTGAACTATGTGAATACATGATTCCATAGTCACTTGTGCTATTCACATACTTCAGGATCCTTTTGACTTGTGTCAGATGACTCATCTTAGGATCAGCTTGATATCTTGCACAAACTCCTACAGCAAATGTGATATCAGGCCTGCTTGCAGTTAAGTACAATAGGCTTCCAATCATGCTTCTGTATTGACTTTGATCAACTGATACTCCATGTTCATCTTTGGTTAGCTTCAAATGAGTGGCAGCTGGTGTCCTCTTATGAGCAGCAGACTCCATTCCAAACTTCTTCACTATGTTCTTGGCATACTTACTTTGAGAAATGAAGATTGTATCTTCCATTTGTTTGACTTGTAACCCAAGAAAGTATGTCAGCTCACCAACTAGGCTCATTTCAAATTCTGACTGCATCTGCTGAACAAACAATTTGACCATCTTCTGAGACATCCCTCCAAACACTATATCATCCACATAAATCTGAGCAATCATCAGACTCCCATTTTCATTTTTCACAAACAGAGTCTTATCAGAACCTCCTTTTCTGTAACCTTGAGCCACAAGAAACTGAGTCAGCCTGTCATACCATGCCCTTGGTGCTTGCTTCAATCCATATAAAGCCTTCTTTAACTTGTATACATGTTCTGGAAACTTAGGATCCACAAAACCCTTAGGCTGTTCAACATAAACCTCTTCTTGCAAATATCCATTCAAAAATGCACTCTTGACATCCATCTGAAACAATTTGAACTTGAGAATGCATGAAACTCCCAATAGTAGTCTTATGGACTCTAGTCTGGCCACAGGTGCAAAGGTTTCATCAAAATCCAATCCCTCTACTTGAGTATAGCCCTGAGCAACCAACCTAGCCTTGTTTCTGACCACAGTGCCATTTTCATCTGTTTTATTCTTGAATATCCACTTAGTGCCAATCACATTCAGTCCTTCAGGTCTTGGAACTAGATCCCACACTTCACTCCTTTTGAATTGATTCAACTCATCTTGCATTGCTTCAATCCAAAATTCATCAGTTAGGGCTTCTTTCACATTTTTAGGCTCAACCTTTGACACAAAGCAAGAATCAGTAGCAGCTGGTTCTGATCTCCTGGTTCTGACACCTTGATCTAAGCTTCCAATGATTAAGTCTTTAGGATGATCTTTCTGAACTCTAATTGATGGCCCTTTACCATTAGGAACTTGATCTGGTTGATCTTCTGCTTCTTCAGACTCTGAATGCTTTTCTGCTTCTGACGTTTGTTCTTCTGAAGCTTCAGACTCTGGAACAACTTCAGGCTCACTTCTATCTTTCTCAGCAGTCAGATCATCAATTACCACATTAATGGACTCCATTACAACCTTGGTTCTGGAATTAAACACCCTGTAAGCTCTGCTGTTCACTGAATAACCCAGGAATATGCCCTCATCAGACTTAGGATCCAGCTTTCTCCTATTTTCTCTATCAGCCAAAATGTAGCATCTGCTCCCAAACACATGGAAAAATTTGACTGTAGGCTTTCTTCCTTTCCATAGTTCATACAATGTAGATGTTGTTCCCTTCTTCAGAGTGACTCTATTATGGATATAGCATGCAGTGTTCATTGCTTCAGCCCAGAACATATATGGAATTTTCTTAGCATGCAGCATAACTCTTGCACATTCTGCTAAAGTCCTATTCTTCCTCTCAACTACACCATTTTGCTGAGGTGTGATAGGTGCAGAGAATTCATGTTTTATTCCTTCAGAAGCACAGAATTCTGAAAAACTCTTGTTTTCAAATTCTTTGCCATGATCACTTCTGATTCTGACAATTCCACAGTCCTTCTCTCTTTGTAATTGGGTACATAAGTCTTTAAACACTTCAAAAGTATCAGACTTCTCTCTAACAAAGTTGATCCATGTGAATCTTGAGTAGTCATCTACCATTACAAACGCATACCTCTTTCCTCCAATACTTTCAACTTGCATAGGCCCCATTAAATCCATATGAACAAGTTCTAGTACTTTGGTAGTTACCTGGTGAACTAATCTGGGATGAGACTTTCTTGTTTGTTTCCCAATTTGACAATCACCACAAACATTGTCCTCATTGATCTTCAGATTAGGTACACCTCTGATAGCTTCAGTACTTAGGATTTTCTTCATGCCTTTCAAGTGCAAATGTCCCAGTTTCTGGTGCCAGAGTTTGACTTCCTCTTCTGAGCTCATAAGACAAGAAGTCAGACTTCTTTCTTCTTCAGAAACCCACAAGTAACAATTGTCTTTGGATCTGCAGCCTCTCATCTGAATCTTATCTTCCTGATCAGTAACAATACACTCTAGTTTGTTAAAATTAACCTTCAAGTCCTGATCACAAAGTTGACTAATGCTGATCAGATTTGAAGTTAATCCTTCCACCAGTAGCACATCATTAAGTCTGGGCAAACCTTCTCTGATCAAATCACCAATACCCAGAATCTGACCTTTTACACCATCTCCAAATGTCACATAGCTTCTGGAGTATGATCTGATATTGCTCAGCAGCTTCTTCACACCAGTCATGTGCCTTGAACACCCACTATCAAAGTACCAGTCTTCTTTTGAGGTGGCTCTCAGTGAAGTATGAGCAATCAGGCCTACATTCTGAACTTTGGGCTTCCACACCTTCTGAACTTTCTGTCTGTCAGCAGATGGTTCAACTCTTCTATACTGAAAATGTTCAGGATAGCCATAAAGTTTGAAGCAGAATGGTTTGATATGCCCTTTCTTTCCACAATGATGACAGACCCATGGATGATTCCTCCTCCTTCTGTTTCTGAAAGATTTCTGGGGTTGCTTCTGAGGTAGCATCTGAACATGCTTCTGACCTTGCATCTGAGGTTTCTTCTGAGCTTGCTTCTGAGCTGGCATCTGGACTTGTTTCTGAGGTCTCCTCTTTGATGTTCCAACCATAGAATCATGAGTTTGAGTAGCAGGAACAAAACTCAACTGTTTAGGAATCTGAGTCTGATCTACAAAACCTAAACCAGTTTTTCCTTGTTGCTGATTCCCCAAAATGTCCTCCAACTTATCAGTAGCAGTATTCATCATTCTAACCTGCTTTTTCATATGTTCAAGTTGGGAATTTAACTGGTTCACTTCTTCTTTCAAATTTGAATTCTGCACAAGAAGTTCTCCCTTTTCAGCCTCCAGTTGAAAAATAGTCTCCTTCTGATCCAGCACTTGTTTGCAAACCTCAGCACTTCTGGTATACAGCTTCCTGTAGTTGTCAGCTAGTTCATCATATGAAGTTTTAACAGCTTCAGACACAGATGAACCTTCAGACTCTGAGTCAGACTCTGAAAAAGTCTCAGACTCTAAAGCAGGTTCCTTCTTCAAGATAGCTCCTGACCTCACTACCAGACCAGTATCACACATACCAGATTCACTATCATCATCTTCTTCAGAACCATCATCAGACCATGCAACAGCTAGGCTTTTCTTCTGCTTCTTAAGAAAAGTAGGACACTCAGTTTTGATATGTCCATAACCTTCACACTCATAGCACTGCACACCTTTGGCTTGGTTACTTTTCTCCTCAGACTTGGTCTTCTTCTCATCAGTTTGTTGCTTCTTGTTATTGAATCTGAAATTCTGACCTTTGGCTTTGGCTTTTCTGTTAACATTCTTCAGAATCTTGTTGAATTGTTTTCCCAGCAACACCAGAGCTTCTGATAAGTCATCCTCTTCAGACTCTTGTTGATCATCAGCTTCAGAGTTCACACTAAAGGCTACACCTTTTCCTTTCTTCTCAGTCTGTTTACAAAAGGCAGTTTCAAAATTGAGCAATGACCCAATCAGTTCTTCAAGCTTCATGGCAGAAATATCATGAGCCTCCTCAATTGCAGTGACCTTCATGTCAAATCTTCTGGGTAGGGACCTGAGGATTTTTCTCACCAACTTCTCATCAGACATCTTCTCCCCAAGTGAATCAAAAGAATTTGCCATGTCCAGCACATTCATGTAAAAATCCTGAATGGATTCATCCTCCTTCATCTTCAGGTTCTCAAATTTGGTGGTCAGCAGCTGCAATCTGGACATCTTCACTTTAGAGGTTCCTTCATGAGTTGTCTTCAAAATTTCCCAGGCCTCCTTAGCAACAGTACACTGTTTGATAAGTCTGAACATGTTCTGGTCCACACCATTAAAGATTGCATTCAAAGCTTTTGAATTTCCCAGAGACAAGTCATCTTCAGCTTTGGTCCACTCCTCTTCAGGCTTCAGAACCTCAGTCTTGTTACCATCTTTGTCTGTATACACAGGATGTTCCCAGCCTTTAATCACAGCTTTCCAAGTCCTGCTGTCAATAGACTTTAGAAAAGCACACATCCTTGACTTCCAATACTCATAGTTTGTGCCATCTAGTAGGGGTGGTCTATTGACATATCCTCCTTCTCTATCCATGCTTGCCAGATATTAAGTCCTCTGGATCTCACCCAAATTACAGGCAGGGTGCCTGCTCTGATGCCAATTGAAATTCTGGCCAGGCAATACTTAAGAGATAAACGCAGGTTCTGAACCAACAGGTTCTGAACAGAACTTAGCACAACAATTTGCAAAACAGAGCACAAACACAAACACACACAGGCAGCAAATTAAAGTGCAGGAAAGTAAAAAAGGCACAGAGGTTTGTTAACCCAGTTCGGAGTAAACACCTCCTACTCTGGGGGATACCAATCCAGGAAGGAAATCCACTATTGGATTTAATCCTTAAGACTCAGACACTGACTCCCAGTTCTTATCCCAAGCAATTAACCTCCACCTAGTAAGACTTCTACCCAACTCTGAGTATTAGAATCCTCTAACTTCCTATTCAAGTAACTAAACCCAGCTACTTGAAACCCTTAATCAACTACACTCTGTTTTTCAGAAAACTTCAAAAACACAAAGACTTCATTCGTACCTAAAGGCTTAGAATGAATCACAACTCTATAAAACTCTAAACCAACTCAAAACATTGAGTGGTGCACAAATAAACTCTAAGTTAAAACACAGACTCAATTTTCTGATTTTCTAACTCTCTGAATCGTGAGTCTTCAATAGCCAAGCTCCTCCTTTTATAATCTTCAGCAAGCCTCTTAATTATGCTCCAAATCTTCTGATTTGATTTGTTACTGGAATAAGATTGATCCAATGATGTAACAAATAAAACTGCATTAAATCTTTGAAAGATTTAAAACAGAAAATACAAATTTTCATAACTTTAAAACAAATCTTCAAAGATATCTTCTCCAATAAAACCAGCCTTCTAGAAGTAATTATACAAACATAATTCCTTGCTAAATCTCCCAAGATACGTGCAAAAACAATCCAGCAAACCCAGCTTCTGATGTGGTCAACAGAAGTCAACGCTGGCTTCAGAACCTGAAACTGCTTCTGAAGTGCTACAGTGCTCCTGATGAGCATTTCAGCTTCTGATGTAGATTTTAGCTTCTGAATGGCTTCAAATGAGAAAACTTGTAACTGAAGAAAAGTTCATCAAAAGGAAAAGCTTCTATTCCATACTTTGGTTTTGCCAAACAATGCAGCCAACACTTAAAGACTCAACAACGCATGACAGCATTTTTGAAATCTCTAGACAGCAGAGCTTGGAAGGCTGTGATTAAAGCATGGGTTCCTCCTAAAATAAAAGATGCGAATAATGTTGATACTGATGAGTTAAAACCAGAAGAGGAGTGGTCTACAGCAGAAGACACTGCAGCTATTGGAAATTCTAAAGCCCTGAATGCTTTGTTTAATGGTGTAGACAAAAACATGTTCAGGTTGATTAAACAATGTACTGTTGCTAAGGAAGCTTGGGATATCCTAAGAACAGCTCATGAAGGTACTCAAAAGGTCAAGAAGTCAAGGCTACAACTGCTAACAACACAGTTTGAGAATCTGAGAATGAAAGAAGGGGAGAGTGTTCATGACTTTCACATGAATGTGCTAGAATATGCTAACACATTTGAATCCTTGGGTGAAAAGATGTCTGATGAAAAATTGGTAAGCAAAATCCTCAGGTCTCTGCCTAAGAAATTTGATATGAAAGTATGTGCAATTGAGGAGGCTCAAGATATTGGAAATATGAAAGTTGATGAGCTGATTGGATCTCTTCAAACTTTTGAATTAAAGGCTAATGAAAGATCTGAAAAGAAGGACAAGAACATTGCCTTCATCTCCAACACTGATGAAGATGATGTGGAGAGTAATTTAGACACTGATGAGAGCATCTCTGAAGCTATTGTGTTGTTGGGTAAACAATTTAATAAAGTTCTGAAGAGGATGGACAGACGCCCTAGGACACATGCTCCGGACAACAGTCGCAGCATCTATAAAAATGTCAACAATCAGAGGAAACCTAGAACTGATGACAAAACCAATCAAAGCAAAGGGGTGCAATGCCATGAATGCGAAGGATTTGGTCACATTAGAACTGAGTGTGCAACGTATCTGAAGAAACAAAAGAAGGTGATGACTGTTTCTTGGTCTGATGAGGATGAGTCAGAAGAAGAACCTGAAACTGCAAAACATGTGAATGCCTTGACTGGAGTGTGTACATCTGACAATGAATCTTGTGATGAAGAGGTAACATATGATGAACTGGCTGATTCTTACAAGGAGCTATGTCTCAAAAGTGAGGAAGTTTGTAGAACTTTAGAAAAACAAAAGAGGACCATTGCTCTCTTGCAAGCTGAGAAGGACAAACTTCTGGTAATAAACTCAGATCTCAATGATGAGGTTATCTTACTTACTTCCAAGATTGACAATATGAACAAGCAACTGCGGATGATGAACAAAGGTACTGATGCTTTAGACGAGATTCTGGAGATAGGACAGAAACCTGGAGATTCTAAAGGTATTGGGTTTGACCACAGATCCTTGCCTCATCAGAAACAACTACCGGTGAGACAGTTTGTGCCATCTGTTAGTACTTATGATCACACTATGTCAAGACAGATGCCCCAACATCAGGTGAGACAACAGGCATCTGGATATAGGCCCAGATCAAAAGGAAGGTATTATGGTTGGGTATGTCACTACTGTGGAAGAAAAGGACATATCAAACCTTTCTGTTTCAATTATATGGTTACCCAGACAGAACCTATTCACCAAGACCTGATCCCACAGTGAAGATCACCAAGAAGCAGTGGAAGCAAAAAAATGATAATCTCACAAGCAACACTGTGGATCCTAGAAAAACAGAACCTGAAGCTGATGAGACTGCTCAAATAGCTCATACATCTCTGAGAGTATCATCCAGAAATGATTGGTACTTTGACAGTGGGTGTTCCAGACATATGACTGGAGATAAAAATTACTTGACTGATGTTATGCCTTATGCTACAAGTTTTGTGACTTTTGGTGATGGAGCCAAAGGAGAAATAAAGGGTGTAGGAAAGCTTGTGAATGAGGGCCTACCCAAACTTGATAAGGTGCTTCTAGTGAAAGGATTGACTGCTAACTTAATTAGTATTAGTCAACTGTGCGATCAAGGATTGAAGGTCAACTTTACAAAGAGTGAATGCTTAGTTTCTAACAGTAAAGGTGACATCCTGATGAAAAGTGTTAGGTCAAAGGACAATTGCTACTTGTGGGTCTCTCAAGATAAAGCAAAGTTATCTACTTGTCTAATAACCAAAGAAGATAATGTAAAACTATGGCACCAAAAGCTTGGGCATCTGGATCTCAGAAGCATGAAGAAAGCTATTGCTGAAGGAGCTATCAGAGGTCTACCATAACTCCAAATTCAGGAAGAAAGTATATGTGGAGAATGCCAGATAGGAAAACAGACCAAGATGCCTCACCAGAAGCTGCAACATCTGTCCACATCCAGAGTTCTTGAGTTACTGCACATGGACTTAATGGGACCTATGCAAGTCGAAAGCTTAGGTGGTAAGAAGTATGCATTTGTTGTTGTTGATGATTTTTCCAGATATACTTGGATAAATTTCATTAAGGAGAAATCAGACACTTTTGAAAAATTCAAGGATCTTTGCTTACAACTTCAGAGAGAGAAGGAGTGTGGAATTGTTAGAATCAGAAGTGATCATGGGAAAGAGTTTGAAAATGGTAAGTTCTCTGATTTCTGCATCTCTGAAGGAATATTTCATGAGTTCTCTGCACCTATTACTCCCCAACAAAATGGTATAGTTGAAAGAAAGAACAGGACTTTGCAAGAATCCGCCAGGGTTATGCTACATGCGAAGAAGCTGCCATTTTTCTTTTGGGCTGAAGCCATGAACACAGCCTGCTATATTCATAATAGAGTGACTTTGAGAAAAGGTACATCTACAACCTTGTACGAGCTATGGAAGGACAGGAAGCCAACAGTGAAGCATTTTCATGTCTTTGGTAGTAAGTGCTATATTTTAGCTGACAGGGAACCAAGAAGAAAGATGGATGCTAAAAGTGAAGAGGGAATTTTTCTAGGCTATTCAACAAACAGCAGAGCCTATAGAGTATACAACTCCAGAACCAAGACAGTGATGGAATCTATAAATGTTGTTGTAGATGATGAAGGTAATAATGCTGTGCCAGATGATACGACATTTGACTCAGCATCTGACCTACAGGAGGAGAAGAAAGAAGATGAAGCAAGTAGTAAGCAAGATTCTGAAGTAACTGGTCCAGAGAAGACTGCTCCCAACAAAGGACCATCTATCAGAGTTCAGAAAAACCATCCCATAGATCAAGTCATTGGCGATCCTAACCAATGGATCACAACTAGAAGGAACTATGATGAGGTATCAAATTCTTGCTTTATATCTAAATTTGAACCAAAGAATGTTAAGGAAGCTCTAACTGATGAGTTCTGGATAAACGCTATGCAAGAAGAATTAACTCAATTCAAGAGAAGTAATGTGTGGGACTTAGTTCCTAGACCACATAATGTGAATGTCATAGGTACCAAGTGGGTGTATAAAAACAAGTCTGATGAAAATGGTACTATCACTAGAAACAAAGCTAGACTAGTTGCACAAGGATATGCTCAAATTGAAGGTGTAGACTTTGATGAGACTTTTGCTCTTGTAGCTAGGTTGGAATCTATTAGATTGTTACTTGGGATTGCATGCATACTAAAATTCAAGCTGTATCAGATGGATGTCAAGAGTGCCTTTCTCAATGGGTACTTAAATGAAGAGGTCTATGTGGAACAGCCTAAAGGTTTCATTGATCCAAGTTTTCCAAACCATGTTTACAAATTGAAGAAAGCTCTATATGGCCTGAAGCAAGCCCCTAGAGCTTGGTATGAGAGACTTGCTGAATTTCTAATTAACCATGGCTATAGGAAGGGAGGAAATGACAAAACCTTGTTTGTGAAAGTTGAAAATGGACAGCTGATGATTGCTCAAATATATGTAGATGACATAGTCTTTGGAGGAATGTCTGACCAGATGATAGAGCATTTTGTTCAGCAAATGCAATCTGAATTTGAAATGAGTCTTGTAGGTGAGCTAAAGTTCTTTCTTGGTCTTCAAGTGAAACAGATGGAAGATACTATATTTATCTCTCAAAGTAAGTATGCTAAAAATATAGTCAAGAAATTTGGGATGGAAAATGCTGCTCATAAAAGAACTCCTGCTCCCACACATGTGAAATTATCAAAGGATGAGAAAGGTGTGGATGTTGACCAAAGCATGTATAGAAGTATGATAGGGAGTCTTTTATATCTTACAGCAAGTAGGCCTGATATCACATTTGCAGTTGGAGTGTGCGCCAGGTACCAAGCTGAACCAAAAATTAGCCATCTGACTCAGGTAAAGAGAATTCTGAAGTATGTGAATGGTACCAGTGACTATGGTATGTTGTATTCTCATGGGGAAAGCACTGTGTTGTTTGGGTATTGTGATGCTGACTGGGCTGGAAGTGCAGATGATAGAAAGAGTACTTCTGGTGGATGTTTCTTTCTGGGTAACAATCTTATATGCTGGTTCAGTAAGAAGCAAAATTGTGTTTCCTTGTCTACAGCTGAAGCTGAGTACATAGCAGCTGGTAGCAGTTGTTCTCAATTGTTGTGGATGAGACAGATGCTGAGTGAATACAATGTCAAGACAGATGCTATGACATTATATTGTGACAATCTGAGTGTAATTAATATCTCCAAAAATCCTATACAACACAGCAGGACTAAACACATTGACATTAGACATCATTTTATTAGGGATCTGGTTGAAGAAAAAATTGTTACTCTTAAGCATGTTGGAACTGAAGAGCAATTAGCAGATATTTTTACCAAAGCTCTTGATGCTAATCAATTTGAAAAATTAAGACGGAAGTTAGGGATCTGTTTATTTGAGGAATTGTAGCAATTAATGTATGGGAGGCGTGCAGCTGTTATTTTCTCCCTCCTCAACCGCTTGATGCACGTCATTCAAGGAGGTTATTTCCAACTTTCCTTTTTAAAACCTCCCACACGCCATCATCATTGCTTTTGTCTTAAATTCTCCCAACTTCTCAACTCCTCTCTTGCTGCTCTCATCATCATTCAAAAATCGCCCTCTCTTCATACTTTCAAACACCAAATCATCACCATGTCTGATTCTACTTCTCATCAAAACATGCAAGATCAAACTCCTGAACTTCCCTCTGAAGCGATTATCACCGACGCCCTACCTCTCACTACCATTCTTAGTTCTCCTGTAAAGAAGCGACGTACTAGGTCGTCTGCATCACGAAAGAATGTTTCTACAAGATCCAGCAAAGCTACTTCCTCTACTGCAGTGAACACGAGGTCGAAATCGAAAGGTAAGAAATCTAACACTCCCGCTGTTCAACGTATAGGGCTTAGCATGGATGATCTGTACTGTAAGGATAATCCCTTTATATCGAATGTTGTCGAACCAAATGTTGACCCTTCTGTCAACAAATCTGAGGATATTGCTGTTGAAGGTACTGTAGCTACGTCTGAAACCCTAGGTCCTGATAACCCTATAGAACAAGATGTTACTGCTGTTTCTGTTGAAAAGAATGTTGTTGATGCGGCTGATACTGAGACACCTGTTAATCCACCTGCCACGACAAAGGATGCTGTGACAGATGCTCAAGCATCTTTGTCACAAGCTAATGTGGAGACTGAAGCGGTGGTTCCAAACACCTCTGATACTGTGAGTGTCCCTGAGAATGATTCGTCAAAGTCTCAGGATGAAGATACTGAGACTCAGAATGCTGTGGATAATGCTGAGACTGACAATTTAGACCAAGCTGACACTGTTGCTATTGAGGATGTTGTGCCTGAAGAGAGACCTCAGGAAAAGACTGGTGCTATAGGTGTTGCTCGCAGGACTAGGAGCAAATCTGACAAGACTGTTGCTACTGTTAGTGAATCTCACAAAGAAAGTAGGAAGAAATCTACTAATACTGGGAAGAAGCCTATGTATGGTCCTCCCAAGGCTGGGAGCAAGAAGGTGGCTCAAAGTGATCAGAAGAAGAAGAGCCTCAAAAGGAAAGATCCTCCCACTAGTGATTCTGAGTTTGAGGTTGCTGAGACAGATGCTGCCACATCTGGTGGAGCTTCTAGGAAAACAATGAAGGGTATGAAGATCCCTCTGACCATTCCTCCAGCCCCTCTGGATAATGTCTCTTTTCATTTGGAAAGTGGGTCTTCTAGGTGGAAGTTTATATACCACAGAAGACTAGGACTGGAAAGAAATCTGAAGGAAGATGTGTTCAAATGCAAAAAGCTGGTTGATGTGTTGGAATATGCTGGGCTGATGAAGACTGTGAAAAATCTGGGTCCCTGTTATGATAAGCTGGTCAGGGAATTTCTGGTAAATGTTTCTGATGAGTGTGATGATTCAAGGAATCCTGAGTATAGGCAAGTTTTTGTTCGAGGTAAATGTGTCAACTTCTCCCCTCTGATTGTCAACACCTACCTTGAAAGATCTGTTGAGGAGACTCCTGAGCTGGAGGTTACTGAGGACACCATTTGCAAGGTCATCACAGGTAACAAGGTTAAGCATTGGCCTAAACATTTGTCTTCTGCTCAACTCTCTCCCATGTATGCTGTTCTGAACAAGATCTGTGCTCAAAACTGGACTCCCACTACTCACTCCAACTCTGTTGCTTCTGGTTTGGCTAAGCTGATTTATGCCGTGGGAACCAAGACACCTTTTGATTATGGGGCCTACATTTATTATCAGGTTTTGGAGCATGCTAAGTCCTTTGCTATCAAGTTTCCTATAGCCTTTCCCACTCTCCTGTGTGGTATTATTCTTCAGCAACACCCTGATATTTTGATCAGTACTGATGAGCCCTGTAAGAGGCCTGGCCCTATGGCCTTGGATTGTAGTTTGCTGTCTGAGGAACATGCTGCTGACTTAGCTGGTACTTCTGTCCGGACATCTAGTGTGCTCACTAGAAAACAAATAATTGCAGATCTAACTGAGACTAGTGTGGCTCTTGGAGCTAGGAAGATGAAATTTGACAGGATTATTGCAGCTTTGAAGGCTGAATCTGAAGCTGAGGGTGAGCAGGATGAAGAAGGAGGGAATAAGACTGCTGCTTCTGCCGGTGATACTGAGGATGCCTCTGATGACTCTGATGATTTCTGATTTTGATGTTTTGTTCTGTTCTCAGTTGTTGTACTCTTTTTGCCGTTTTGTTGACTGGGCTAGGCCCTGAATTTCTTATGCACCTTGTGTGCCTTTGGTCTGTAATATGCACTGTTTTGTGGTTTTTCTCTTATGAGTATGCTTGGATGTTATCTTATTTGTCAGAATTTGTGGCTAAAAAGGGGGAGTAGTTGGTAGTAGCTTATAGCTTATAGCTTATATTATCTTGGCTGTTTGCATGCATGGTTATGTATGGTTACATGTGTTGAGGGGGAGTACTGTATGTTTTGAGGGGGAGTTCTGGTACATGTTTTGAGGATGAATATGTGCATGTTTATGTTTTTGAGGGGGAGCCGTTACTTGGTGGTGTGTGGAAATTTATTTTTTCCTGGTGTTGTTTTTCTTATGTGAATCCACTATATGAGAGTTTATGTCTCTCTGGTTGTTCCTATGAGGCTAGATGTTTGTCTTATCTGTTGCTGCCTCTGATACTACTTGCAAGTTATCTTTGTCCAAATTGCTCCCTTGGAAGTAGTCTCGTTATATGCTATGATATTTTCTTTCTTAGTTGTGTGCCTATGTTGACTTGAAGGAAGTTATCTGTGTATCTCCCAAAGAACTGGCTCTAGAGTGTTTTAGCCAAAATTTTGCCTAAGGGGGAGATTGTTGGGTTTTTGTAGATTGACTACATTTTGCAAAAACATCTACTAGCCAGATGCTTGGACAGATGCGGTAGCATATGGAACAACATTATGTGACTTGTGTTTTTCGCGACAGCTAGCGCTTTATTTTTGTACGCAATCTTCCAAAGATTTGCTTGAAGTTTGTTTTTCCTCTAGCTTGCTGATCAAGGCGCGTGTATCTGATGATGTGTAAAAGGCAGTCTTGCCTTGGTATTTTTCCACAAGATATCGTTCTATATTTGGAAGCTTTTTATTATTTCTAGAAGATTTTCCAGCTGGACCGGACAATGTCCACGCTCTGTGTTGAAGCCCAAACCCGTGCTATCTCAGTATTATATATTTGTGAAGACAAACCCTAATGGGGCAACTGAAAACCGTGTGTTATAGCAAAGCGTGTGTTTAAGGTTTTTAGGGTTTCTTTTGTTAATTGTGAGCCTTGCTTGTATCTTCCTGATTCAAGCTAAGGACTGAGTTTGTTTGAGTTGTAATTGTAAGCTGCTCCTAAGCTTTTAAGTACGGAGTGAGTATGTGTCATTAGAGTGTGTTTCTCTTGGTTGTGTTTTTGTGTGGTTGATAACAATACTGTCTGTGCCGTTGGTAGGAATTGAGACGGGGTCTCATATCTAGGAGTTCCTAGATAGAGTTGACACTAGTAGGGTCTTGGTGCAAAGTCAAGTAGTGTGTCTGCGTTGGTCTTTTCACTAGAACTATAATAGTGGATTCATTCCTGGATTGGTATCCCCCAGAGTAGGAGAGTTGCTCCGAACTGGGTTAACAAACTTACTGTGTACTTTATATTTCTGCTGTGTTCCTTTTATTTTGTGCTTTGTTACGCTGAGTTATTTTAATTGTAGTTCTGAGTAGACAAGTGCTCGGACAGTTGTGCCAACATTGTGCACAGCGTCTGTCAGTCAGGTTGCCAGGAATTTCAATGCATATTAAATTTAGGCACTTTTCTTACTTGTTTTGCAAGTTATCATAGGATAAGCTCATAATTTATGATTAAATATCAAATTAGTGATCCTATGTCTTTCCCCATCTTTTATGCAGGAAAAAGCAAGCCAGGACTTGGTCTGGGCAAAGAAATATGAAGATTTGACAAAGCTTCATCGCTACAAGCGCAGATCCGGTCGCTACAAGCGAGCTTAGGCAGAGATTTTCTAAGATCAGAAATTCAGTGAGTTCGCAGAGCGAAGTTGGGTCGTAGAGCGAAGCAGGGCGGTTTGAACTGTTCAAGGCTGAGGTGGCAGAAGACCATTGGTGAAGAAAGGACTTCGCAGAGCGAAGTCCTGAATTACAGAACACTTACAAAAGGGTGCAAAAGCTGAATTTTTATTTATGTTGTTTTTAATTCAGTTTAGTAATATTTAGGATTTAGTCTTTAGATAGCTTTTAGGGCTAGAAGCTATGATCTTCAAGGAGCAAGAGTAATTGGATTGTGAAATCAACTAAGGCTTTGGGAAATCAAGACTTAGGTTATGATCTTCATCTTTTCTCTTAACTTTTGTATAGTTGTCATGAAAATGAACAACTAACTTCCCTTTGTTGGGATTGGAGGTATTCTTTCTAGTTTTGATGTAAACTTTGATTATGCAATAATATGATTTTAGCAATTTATGTGTTTTTGAAGTTATTCTTGCTTTTCACTCTCATGCTTGATTCAATTGCTATTGACAAATACCTTTGAATCTATGTTTAGAATAATCTTCTATCAAAATAAGAAAATCTAGAAATGGATTTGGGTTTTGATAATCGCAAAAAGTGTCGGAACGTAATACTTTCGAATCGTTTGATCGATTGGGAAATCGTCGATTAAACGATACGATCGATCTCACGACACCATTTGGACACGAATGACGTTGTCGAGTGATACGTGATATTTTCGCTAAAACGCTAAAATTCATATGCATGATTTATAGATTATATTCAATGCAAGATTGATGAACTCCGATTCCAATGCTTTGATTCCCTATTACTTTTGTCTTATTTCTGCATTTAGATCCTATTAGTTTATATGCAACCAAGTTATGAAACCTTAACTCAAAACAATATCGATTGTTGAACGGTTCGAAGTAGCGCACCTAATCCCTGAGGAGACGATAATTTGAAAATACTTACTTTTGTTACACAACTAACAGTAGGTATTTGGGCTTCAATGACGACGAGTTACCCGACGAGGGGCATATTCACAACCGGGCCTTGCACATCTCCGTGAAGTGTTTGGACCACATCCTCTCTCGAGTATTGGTGGACACAGGATCATCGTTGAACGTCATGCCCAAGACTACCCTTCTAAAATTATCATGCGAAGGGACTGTAATGAAGCCAAGCGCTTTGGTGGTAAAAGCTTTCGACGGGTCAAGAAGGGCCGTCATAGGAGAGATTGACCTACCAGTTCAAATCGGGCCTAAGGTTTTCTCCGTCACCTTCCAAGTCATGGACATTAATCCAACTTACAGTTGTCTTCTCGGACGACCATGGATTCACATCGCCGGAGCCATCACCTCCACCCTGCACCAGAAGCTCAAATTCATTGTCGATGACAAGACGATTGTAGTTTCGGGCCAAGAGGATATAATGGTAAGCCATCTTTCGTCATTCCGTTACATAGAAACAGACGAAGAAGCTGTGGATGTTCCCTTCCAATCTTTGGAAGTGGCAAATGTCGTGACCATAAGCTCAAAGCCCAAAAAAAAGGCTAGGACAGCCATGTCATCATGGAGGGCAGTAAGAGAAGCTCTAGAAGAGAGTAGACCTACCGGATGGGGCAAGCTGGTGGACATACCAGAGAAGAAAAACCGTTTTGGGCTAGGATATCAGCCGTCGGCGGAAACCTCCTCAAAGCCTCCAAAGCAAGGGATCCTCCCTATTCTAGAAACATTCTACAGTGCGGGTTTTATTGATGAAGACCAAGTGGCTCTGTTGGAAGACACGGACGAAGAAGTGCCCGACTTGGTGCACCGCTGTACTTCGGATGAAATCTTGGACAATTGGAGGGCCATCGAAATTCCCAAAATCATTTCCGTGTTCAAGTAATTTACCCTGTTTGTTTTATTTTTGAAAAAAAATCATTTTGCTCTGCCCAAGGCAAATGATTAGTTGTGTGGGCCCCCATGTTTTTTAAGTTATTTCAATCATAAATAAAATTGCATTTTATGTCCAATTGAGTTCTTTTTCTTTTGTTTCTTTAATCGCATTATTTAAAGAAAAATTTTCTGCAAAAATCTAAAATAAAATCATACTCATGCAGATCCACAAATCCACCAACCAAAAACAACACTGCCTTAATCCCTTATGACTTCGATTTCCCGATTAACCAAATGGAAGATGTTGAAGAGGATGATTTTGAACTGCCTGAAGAATTGTCCAGACTTGGAGATCAAGAGGATAGGGTAATACAACCTCATCAAGAACCGATTGAAATGATCAACTTGGGGACTGAAAAGGATAAGAAAGAGGTCAAAATAGGAGCCTCCCTGCAAGAAGACGCAAAGAGAAAGTTGGTTAAGCTTCTACAAGAGTATGTGGATGTGTTCGCTTGGTCGTATCAAGACATGCCAGGTTTAGACCCTAACATCGTCGTACATAAACTACCACTCAAGCCAGAATGCCCACCAGTAAAGCAGAAATTGAGAAGAACCCGACCCGACATGGCTCTCAAGATTAGAGAGGAGGTCAAAAAGCAGTTCGATGCCGGCTTCTTAGCAGTAACCAAGTATCCACAATGGGTTGCCAACATTGTGCCAGTCCCAAAGAATGATGGCAAAGTCAGGATGTATGTGGATTACCGGGACTTGAATAGAGCAAGCCCAAAGGATGATTTCCCACTACCACATATTGACATATTGGTAGACAACACCGCCCAATTCTCAGTTTTCTCCTTCATGGACGGATTCTCGGGATACAACCAAATTAAAATGGCTCCAGAGGACATGGAGAAAACCACATTCATCACCCCATGGGGAACTTTCTGCTATAAGGTAATGCCCTTCGGATTAACAAATGCCGGGGCAACATACCAAAGAGCAATGGTGACTCTTTTCCATGACATGATTCATAAGGAAATTAAGGTCTACGTCGATGACATGATTGCCAAATCCCAGACGGAGGAGGATCACCTGGTCCATTTGCAAAAACTTTTCGAACGCCTGAGAAAGTTCAAGCTACGCTTAAATCCTAACAAGTGCACATTTGGTGTTAGATCCGGAAAGTTATTGGGTTTCATCGTCAGCCAAAGGGGTATTGAAGTGGATCCTGACAAGGTAAAGGCCATACAAGATATGCCGGCGCCAAATACCGAAAAGGAGGTTCGTGGGTTTTTAGGAAGATTGAACTACATTGCTAGATTTATCTCACATATGACAGCCACCTGCGAACCAATCTTCAAACTGCTGAGGAAAAATCAAGCCGTTCAGTGGAACGAGGACTGCCAAGAGGCGTTTGACAAGATCAAACAATACCTGCAAGAACCACCAATTTTAATACCTCCGGTTCCGGGTAAACCCCTCATCTTATACCTAACAGTGCTTGAGGGATCAATGGGTTGCGTGTTAGGACAACAAGATGAAACGGGAAGAAAAGAGCACGCAATCTACTACCTAAGCAAGAAGTTCACCGACTATGAATCAAGGTATACTTCGCTGGAAAAGACTTGCTGCGCTTTAGCATGGGCTGCTCGACGCTTAAGACAGTACATGTTGACCCATACCACTTGGTTGATATCAAAGATGGATCCCATCAAATACATCTTTGAAAAACCTGCCCTCACGGGAAAGATAGCCCGTTGGCAAATGCTGCTGTCTGAGTACGACATCCAGTATGTCACTCAAAAGGCTATTAAAGGGAGTGTTTTATCCGAGCACCTTGCTCACCAACCATTGGAGGACTATCAAACCATACAATTCGACTTCCCCGATGAAGACGTTGTAGCCTTTAATGATGAAAAGATCATAAGTAATGACGAAGGGCCAGAACCGAGAGCTCGGTGGAAGCTCACTTTCGACGGTGCCTCCAATGTCATGGGGCACGGGATCGGGACAGTCTTAATCTCCCCAAGAAATGGGTATCAACCCTTCACAGCAAGGTTATGCTTTGACTACACCAATAACATGGCAGAATATGAAGCGTGCGTTTTGGGCCTCGAAGCAGCAATTGATCTAAGGATCAAAATCCTTGAAGTATACGGTGACTCAGCCCTAGTCATCTATCAAGTCAAAGGAGAATGAGAAACAAAGCATCCTAATTTGATTCCCTACCGTGCCCGGGTTGTAGAGTTGATTGAGCATTTCGATGAAATCACATTCCACCACATACCTCGAGAAGAGAATCAGGTGGTAGATGCCTTGGCTACATTATCATCAATGTACCAAGTAAATTTCCACAACGAGGCGCCAATCATAAAGATGGATCGTAGGGACAAACCAGTTGTATGTGCAGTAGTCGAAGAAGGACTCGACAACTAACCCTGGTTTTACGACATCAAACGATACCTCGAAGAGCAAGAGTATCCAGAAAATATCTCACAAACAGACAAGAGAACCCTCAGGAGATTGGCATCCCAGTTCTTCCTCAGCGGGAAGACCCTTTACAAAAGAAACTATGACCTGGTCTTGCTCAGGTGTGTGGATAAACATGAAGCGGACATGCTCATCAAAGAAATCCACGAGGGATCCTTTGGAACCCATGCCAATGGGCACGCAATGGCAAAGAAAATCCTAAGGGCGGGCTATTACTGGCTAACCATGGAAGCTGACTGTTTCCGTTATGCCAAGACTTGTCACAAATGCCAAATTTACGCCGACAAAGTGCATGTGCCACCAACTCCTTTGAACGTCATGACGTCACCCTGGCCATTCTCTATGTGGAGCATAGACATGATTGGAATGATTGAGCCAAAAGCTTCAAATGGACATCGCTTCATCCTGGTTGCCATCGACTATTTCACTAAGTGGGTCGAAGCGGCTTCTTACGCCAACGTAACAAAACAAGTGGTGGCCCGATTCATCAAGAAGGAAATCATTTGCCGTTACGGCACTCCCCACAAAATCATCACAGATAATGGGGCAAACCTAAACAACAACACGATGAAGGAGTTGTGCAAAGACTTCAAGATCGAGCACCATAATTCCTCCCCGTATCGACCAAAGATGAATGGTGCGGTAGAAGCGGCCAACAAGAATATAAAGAAAATCATCCAAAAGATGGTAAAAACCTACAAGGATTGGCACGAGATACTTCCCTTTGCGCTACATGGCTACAGAACAGCCATTCGCACTTCACCTGGGGCAACCCCTTTTTCCTTAGTATACGGTATGGAGGCCGTGCTTCCCATTGAGGTTGAAATCCCCTCATTAAGGGTCTTGATGGAAACCAAGTTAGAAGAAGCCGAATGGGTCCAAACAAGGTTCGACCAACTGAACTTCATAGAGGAAAAGCGTCTAACAGCGTTATGTCATGGACAGCTGTACCAAAGGAGGCTTAAGAGGGCATTCGACAAAAAGGTCCGTCCTCGAGAATTCAAAGAAGGAGACCTAGTGCTGAAGAAGATATTACCTATCCACAAGGATCCCCGCGGGAAATGGACTCCGAGCTATGAAGGACCATACGTAGTAAAGAAGGCTTTCTCTGGTGGAGCCTTAATCATCACCACTATGGACGGAGAGGAGTTTCCACTCTCAATAAACTCCGACGCAGTCAAGAAGTGCTATGCCTAAAAAAAAAGGAGAAAAAGAGCTCGCTAAATTGAAAACCCGAAAGGGCAGTTTAGGCAATAGAGAGCGTCGTGGTAGATCGAAAACCTGAAAAGGCGGTCTAGGCAAAAATTAAGGGCATAAAAAAAAAAGAAATATATCCCAGTGGACTGAAAACTCGAAAGAGCGATCCAGGTAAAAATTAGGGGGTTTCAAAACAAATAAGAAAGGCAAAAGGCTGCAGCATTCAAGATCCGGACAGGATTCAAGAGGGGAAGAATCGTTCTCGTCATCATCTTTCAAAGGCCAAAGGATTTCAAAGTCATAGGGAAAATAGCATGTGTTGTACCAAAGCAATACTCAAACAAATTTCCTTTTGTTTTTTGTTTTTTCTTGTCTTTCTCTATCTTTTCCCCAACGGAGTAATCACTTCTTACTTCATGATGTTACCCATTCAAGGAATCAAATCTGCATTGAATAAAATTCATCTTTAAACCATTTCATTATTTTGTGTTCTCATTAGCGCATAAAATGTTGTTTTTATTTATGATAAATAATGCATTGAAACATGGGTAATAATAACAAAAAACTTGCGAAAAACAAATGTGTGTTACTTGAATTTCTTAAATGTCGAAAGAATTTCGTTGGTCTCCAGTATTGCACCAAAGGACTCGAGGCCTAAAACTGTTCGTCAGTCATTTTAAGACTCACGCTCTTCAGCAGAAATAAGTGCGTAGCTCACGGCACGTGAAACGCAAAGATCCCGAGTGTCGGAGAAACAAATTTCCCCAAATAAAGCACACCTCATGCATACACTAAGGCTGGAAATTTCAAATGCTTCCAAAATGATCCTTATATCCCCAGTGAGGTCACAATTAAAGCCCAATTTTCATTGGCACTCACCAACATAACCAAATAAAGCCCAACCATTCTTGGCACGTAATCACAAATAAAGCCCAATTTTCATTGGCGTTCCCCAGTAGAGTCGCAACCCTAAAGCCCAATCATTATTGGCACTCACAAACACAAATTCCAAATAAAAGCCCAATCATCATTGGCACTCACAAACACAAATTCCAAATAAAGCCCAATCATCATTGGCACAATCACAACCAAGCCCGACCTTGCTCGGCATCCAATCGTAATCCCCAGCATTCAACATGTCATCCCACATGTCCGCATATGCATATCATATCAAACTCATTCATGTATGCATTATACCAAGTCATTCATATACATACATCTCATATTCATATCATGCTCCCCAGCAAGTATTCCCCAGTGAGTATCACATATTCACCAAAGTTAAGCAATGTTCCCCAGTGAACCTCCTTCAGAAAAATCCCCTAGCGGTTTTCTTCCCAAATTGCCCATTCCCAAGTGGACCTGCTCACGGCCACTATGATTCCCCAGCTGAGTTTCCCCAGCAGAAACTCCTTGTTGAGTTTACCTCATATCATATCATATTGCATATCATACTGCATAAGGTAACTTGAAGCATATCATGCATCATCAGTCAGGTTTTCCTTTTCAACAATCTATGTACTAGCCACGTCTAGAGACGATTACATTTATCCCCACAACAGTAATTTTATTCCCCAGGAGAGTCTAAGCACCTATTCAGGCGACGACTTGTCAGATCTAAGCACCTATTCAGGCGACGATCTTTTTACCTTGTCAGATCTAAGCACCTATTCAGGCGATGATCTTTTTACCTTTTCAGTCTAAGCACCTATTCAGGCGACGACTTGTCAGATCTAAGCACCTATTCAGGCGACGATCTTTTTACCTTTTCAGTCTAAGCACCTATTCAGGCGACGACTTGTCAGATCTAAGCACCTATTCAGGCAACGATCTTTTTACCTTGTCAGATCTAAGCACCTATTCAGGCGACGATCTTTTTACCTTTTCAGTCTAAGCACCTATTCAGGCGACGACTTGTCAGATCTAAGCACCTATTCAGGCGACGATCTTTTTACCTTTTCAGTCTAAGTACCTATTCAGGCGACGACTTGTCAGATCTAAGCACCTATTCAGGCGCGATCTTTTTACCTTGTCAGATCTAAGCACCTATTCAGGCGACGATCTTTTTACCTTTTCAGTCTAAGCACCTATTCAGGCGACGACTTGTCAGATCTAAGCACCTATTCAGGCGACGATCTTTTTACCTTTTCAGTCTAAGCACCTTTTCAGGCGACGACTTGTCAGATCTAAGCACCTATTCAGGCGACGATCTTTTTACCTTTTCAGTCTAAGCACCTATTCAGGCGACGACTTGTCAAATCTAAGCACCTATTCAGGCGACGATCTTTTTACCTTGTCAGATCTAAGCACCTATTCAGGTGACGATCTTTTTACCTTTTCAGTCTAAGCACCTTTTCAGGCGACGACTTGTCAGATCTAAGCACCTATTCAGGCGACGATCTTTTTACCTTTTCAGTCTAAGCACCTATTGAGGCGACGACTTGTCAGATCTAAGCACCTATTCAGGCGACGATCTTTTTACCTTGTCAGATCTAAGCACCTATTCAGGTGACGATCTTTTTTTTACCTTGTCAGATCTAAGCACCTATTCAGGCGACGATCTATTTTTAATTCCCCAAGCCAATCTAAGCACCACCCCCCCCCCCCCCCCACCCCGAGGCAACGACTCGTCTATTTCATTCTTAGTTTATGCACCAGTAGCCAAACCAGGTGACCCTGCATTTACTTTTGTTCATTGCATTTGCATATCAATATTTTCATTATTTACTACAATCTTTTCTCACCTTGAAGGACAAAATTTGGATCCTTCTTTTACTTAATTGCTCTTTGCAAAGAGTTTATGTGATGCCCTTGGCACTCGCATTCTCTATGCAAAGACGCAATTAAGTAGGGGCAGCTGTTGTACCCTAATTTTGTCCCAAGCTTTTTCAAAAAAAAAAAGAGTCAACAAAAAAAAGAGAAAGTCAAGGTCAGAAGAGAAAGTCAACTTTTATTTTTCTCCCTTTTAAATAAAAAAAAAAGGGAAAGGAGGATTTCGCAAAGCGATGTTGTGATCGCTCTGCGAACTTTGCGATGAATTTCGCAGAGCCATGATCTAATCGCTCTGCGAAATCTGCGAATTTTGCAGGTTTTGATTTTCTGATTTCCCTTTCTTTTATTTTAATTAGTGTCATCATCTATTATTATTATCATCTATTATTATCATGATTAATGCTGGATTCAACAAAGAAAGAAGAGAAACTAGGTGTCAATTGCAAAGCAAGAAGAGAAAGGAAGAGGAAGCAAAATCAAGCAAGTAACTCAGCTAGTTGCTGACCTTGGGCAGCCCTTCTCCCCTACCATTTGGCCTGCAACTGACCCTGCTACTTTCCAGCATCTACCTTGCCATAGGCTTTATCAAAACCATTCCAAGATTGAGGCAAAACTGCTGCCCTGTTTTGCAAACAGCACATGTTTTCCATTTTTTCCAGCATTTTCTGTCAGAATTCAGCTGCTTTGGGTTCTGAAATTGGCCAAAGTCTTGACCATTGTAGCAAGGCAATGTCACCTCTTACCTTTAGCATTAAATGCAAAGCAATTAGCATGATCATAGCTCACAAAAACAGCCCTGCTGTAGGATTTTTCATCATGACATTTTGATCTCATTTTGCCTATAAAAGCAATGCAAGGCATAAGGATTTCACACAGATTTTTGACAGCAAAAAAGAGAGTTCTAAAGACAGAGATTTTAGAGCAAAAAACCAGTTCTTAGAGAGTGAAAATGAGTGAATTGATACACATTTCAGACAGTTTTTCTTCACAAAAACAGAGTTGGTTTTGGAGCAAGTTTAGAGAAAATTTCCATTCCTTTCTTTCACAAATCATCCCAAACCAGCACAAAGGAACCAAGCCATCAAAACAACCACTAAACCTCACACAAAGAGTGAAGAACAAAAGCAAATTGTCATTGTTGGTGTTGTTCATCAAACTTTTCCAGCTTTGCAAAACCATAAACATCCAAAGCCTCTTCCATTTCCTTGCAACAAAAGCTTTGGGCTAGGAGTTGGTAAGTCATTCTAACCTGTTTATATTTCATTTGCATACTGTTTGCATTTATTTGATTCCAACTTGATTCAAATCTCAGTTTTGCATCCTTATTAGTTTTTACTCATTTTGATTTAAAACATCTTTTGAACTTCAAAGAAATCCCAAGGTTTGCAAAACACTTAAAATTGAAGTGTTGCACTCATTTTCTTGCTAATTTCAAATTCTTTTCACTCCTCTTAAGGTTCTGAAGTTCATTCAGAAGCAGCTTCTGAGTTAAAATTTTCGCAGAGTTCGCAGAGCCAAGCTCTGGTCGCTCTGCGACCATGACAGAACTCAGGGTTTGCAGAGCCAGACTCAAGTCGCTCAGCGACCATAACAGAACTCAGTTTCTGAGTTCAGGCTTTTAAAAGTTAACTTTTGAGGTTCTAACTTAAAAATTCAGAATCTAAGTGGATTAAAACTCATTTTTGGTTCAAAACATAACAAGGGTTTTTGCATACATTTGGGAATTCACAAGTTTAAATAGTTAAACTTGAATAACAAGAAACTTGTTCACTTTTTTTCAAACTTGAACCAAACTTGTACATTTTTTTTCATAAACTTGTCCATTTTTACAAACATGAGCAACAAGCTATGTTCAACGAGTTTCAAAACCAAATTTGGACAATAACCTTGTTCATGAATTTCCACCAAACATGATTTTCAACAAACTTGTGCATTATTTTCAAATTTGAACTTGAACCAAACTTGTTCATTTTCCAAATTTGCTCATTTTTATAACTTGTGCATTTTTCATACACTTGAATAACACTTGTTCATAAGTTGCAACAACTAATTTGAGCATGAAACTTTTTTTAATGAGTTTCAACAACCAAGTGTTTTGCTCTCTTTGGGATTTCTTAAGTTTCAACAATAGATTTGAATGAAAAAGGAATGGTTTGACGTATGTCTCTCCATTCCCCGGTTGCACGAATGCTTGACGTATGTCTCGTTGTTCGGACAATCGTCATTCTATTTTCAAAGAAATACAAAAACATAAAACAAATCCAACACACCAATTTTGGCCCCCGTGGTGAATCCGAACCTTTCTTGGTCCTTCGTGACCAATTTGAATCAATGTTCGACTCCTTTGAGTCCATTGAACCTTTTCTTGATCCCGTTGGATCAATTGAACCCTTTCTTGACTTCATTAAGTCAATTGAAACCTTTTTTTGGTCCCCCGGACCATTTGAATCAATGCTCGACTCCTTTGAGTCCATTGAACCTTTTCTTGGTCCCCCGTGACCAATTGAATCAATTCTCGACTCCTTTGAGTCATTTGAGCCTTTTTGGCCCCTCGTGGTCAATTCGAACCTCTTTTTTCCCAACGGACATGTTTTTATCAATTCTAGCGCGATCTAAACAAACGCTTAAGCCTCCCACGCGCGAGCATACAAGCTACGTTTAATCGCAAGAATACGATCAAAGCATCGTTCCTTAAAAGCAACCAACAAATATACGTTTTTCTACCAAAGAACTACGTAGCTTTGAATTCTCCATTGCACCAGGAGGTACGTAGGAGCAAGATCATCATCTTGTCAAGCACAATAATAAAAAATAAACTTTTTCCCCTTTCATCTTTATTCCATTTATATATTAAAAAGCATGCAAGCAAAACTTTAAAAAAACACTTTTAGCCTTAACTAACTAGGAGGTTCCCGTTGAGTACAACGGATGTGAGGGGTGCTAATACCTTCCCCTTGCATAATCGACTCCCGAACCCGGTAATGGTTGCGATGACCATCCTTTCCTCATTGTCAAAGGGTTTTATTATCGTTTCCCTTTAAAAATAAAAAACTTAAGGGTTTATCAACGTTCCCTTTAAACAAAAACTTTGGTGGCGATTCCACACTTTCATCCCGAGCGTTCGTACACGTCTCGAGGATCGCGTTTTTTTTCCAAGAGCGCACAAACTGTATATCATTAACTAATCAATCCATTAAGGAAACTTAAACTATTGCACTTTCCTAAGATTTACAATTGATAAATGTCGCGTTCCACCCCGGTTTACCACTGTCTCTAGCTTTGGATCATTTTATACTAGATTTAGTTAATTTACTATTGTGTGACAACATGTCTCTGACAACGCGGTTATGTGTGTTTAATATCATGGTAGGCTATCGTGATTTCAATAAACCTATCATGATTCTAAATATGTATTGTACATATTATGCTTTTCATAAAGACGAGGTTCAAAAACACCTATTGAGCCAAAAACACCTTATTTATATAAAAGAACTTAGCTTCTAAACTTAAGAGAATCACTTGTAAATATATATTTTATCTATTCAAGTTCATCAGCATTCTCTTCATTCTATCCACATTCATCTAAACCAAATAGATCAAAGGATCATCTCGCGGGTGTTGAAGGTCAACTTTCTATCATAATTTACAAAAGAACGTGTTATCTTTCAAATTGATGGTTGGTTACTTTTGGTGTGTCAATTGTTAGAAGTCTCAATTGGATATAAAAGTCGATGTTGAACAAAATATCAATGAGATGATTTATAAATCTAATGTGTTAAATTTTAGGATAAAGATGTGATGTCAAATTTTATGTATGATTGATCTTAGTTTATTGTGACGATCTCAGACTCCCTTCATGATACAACCGTCATATTTGTTTGTCTTCTAACAAATTTGAACTCAATTTTCCTGGGATGATGTACACTAAACGATACTATAAACAATAGCACTAAAATTTGAGCTTTGAGCATTCAAGTAAATTGCATTCACTAAAATTTGAAAATCACTCTCAAACACAACTCAGTCAAAACCTTTATTGGATGCCAGCTTCAACACCTCTAATAATGCCGCTCCTTCACCTTCAACTAATTAAACTGTTGCTGATAATTCCGGAACAACTTGCAGCAGTTGTTGTTATTCCTTCAAACTATGATGATTTTCTTAACTTGCTATGAAGTACACAACCACAGTTGTGGTGGGAAGGGCAATGCTCCACCAAGTGGTTGTATGCGCAAATTAATAGTGCTTGTATTATTTTCATCTCATTATACTCTAAAGAGGGAATTGTATCTACTAAATTATTTATTTTGTTAGTAGCCATTCAATAGTTTATTTTTCTTAAAAAATTAATTGATGTTTCCATTAAAAATTAGTACCATGTGTTTTATGAACCATGCTGCTGGAAACTTCACAGTAAAGATTGATGTTTCCATTAAAAATCAGTGTCATGTTTTTTAAGGGTCATTATACCAGAAGTGGATAAACAAAAAGAACCCAAGAAATGTGCTTCCACTACAGCATTAGGACATTCATGGGATCAAGAAACAAGAGTAAAAAACAACAAAAATCAAGCAGAGACGTATCGCAGTACCACACTCAAAAGCTGATCCGGACTTACACGGACAGAATGATCTCTGCTCTTCGATCGCTGAATGTCATTTGTGTGTTGAATGACCTCGAATTCCACACGAAGATTTCTATCCTTAACAAGAGTGACCACAAAAACAGAAATACACTTTCTTGAGAACAAATTAAAACAAACTACCTAGACCAAACATGTTTTGCCTCCGTGATCTAAACATATGGAAGTATCAAGTTGTAGTGAACAAAGTTTATGTCGCTATAGGATCCTTTTTATTTTAATCCACCCATGTTTTCCTACAAAAGCAAGATCTAACAATTGTTATTAGTTCGCGCATCTTCGTGATGTTTTTATTGGATAGGGAAGTATAAAGTTTGACCAATATAGTTTACTTCTTCACTGAGAGAGTATGACTCAACTATACTTATACTTGATATAACTCTGTGAGGAATGCATGTTTTAGTAGCAAAAACAATTACAGGATATCAAATGAACATCTCTCACATTTCGCAAAACATGCTGCAACAATGTTCACATTAGAATTTGCTCATAAACTTGAATCAACCTGATAGTTAGCACTATAGGTACATACAAGTTACGATACTTAAACGTACACTAATACAAGTCAGCATACAATGTTTCAAATGTACCTCATCAAAATGCACCAGTTAAAACAAAATATGAAACCTTTTTGTTTCGTTATAAAGAACCAAGATTACCAAACCTAATCAAGTGACTCAAAATTAATCTCTCTCCCTCTAGCATTTTTACACACAAACCTTGGTTTTCCCAGACCTGTAAATTTAATGGCAATCATCAATTTTCACGATATACACAATAAACCCAAATTTTAAATTGTACATAAGATATAATCTATCAATGCCTTCAACAGAAAATCGAACAGTATAATAAAGAAATTTAAGTATACAACATCATAACTAAAAGACCTGAAGTTTGCAATCACTAACCTTGCTTTCTCTAATTTTTCAATCACATCAAGCATAGCATGTATGACAATTTTCTTCACCTGGTACCAAGAAGCAGCCATCAGGAAAAAACAGTACATAAAATCCCAATAAGAAATTCTTGACATGATGGCATAACACAGGAACATAGAACTGAAATAGGTTTATGATCAAGATTTCATACATTCAACAAGGATTTTATCTGAATTGAAACAGTCAATATTAGAAGTTAGAACCTTCTGAGCATTGCCGTTATGCAAGCATGCTCACTTGCCCTCTGGTTTGTGAGAATATATGAAAAGAATCTTATAATATTCTAATATTATGTTAGAATATTTTAGTTTATCTCATAGGAATAGTTTCTTACTTGGATTATCTCTTAAGGTTACTTTCCATATTACTTATTTATTTTCATGAATTGAGTTCCTATTCAATGCGAATTAAGAGTTTTGTATCCATATAAATAGAAAAAGCAGAATCGAATCAATAAAAGTAGTATGGCAGACCTCAAACTTGTCCTTGGCGGATCTGTGATTTATCGGAAGCTTGCGGAATTCCTCTGTCAAACGAAAGCACTCACCAATATGTTCAGGAGAGACAAAATCAAGTGCAACCTTGATGCATGACTGCAAAAGAATTATGCATATATTACATAAACACAGACATTTCAAGCATCGTTTCAACAAAAAATCAATCATGAAATAAAAAGTGAGTTTGTGATGTATGGCTTCAACAATTTGCAAGAAATCATAGGTTGAAACCATCACACGCTGTTTTGATTAGGAAATATCCAAATACAATTTTAGCCTTGAAAAGTTACAAAATATGTAGCAAACTTGGCAACAAAAAATACTAAACAATCTATTAAAATTTAGAGAACACAAGTACAAAGGATAAGAGATAAAACACAAAATAAATCAGATCTCAATTCAGATTTAATCTAATTTAAGCTGTTATTCCTCGCTCCAACAAAAAATTTATAAACCTTATACACTTCTTGGCAAATAAAAACTTGTACCATGTATGTAAATTTTACCTTGAGATTTCTGACTTGGTGAGGCAAACCAGCGGGAATGAAAACAGCATCTCCTAGCTTCTGAATAAAAGTCCAAGGTTCAATTCCTATAAGTCAATGTAGAAATGTCAACAGAATTATCAAATCAGTCCACTCCACAAACAACAAAGGAATATTTATAAATATTACTAACCATACTCCTCCTTAAGTTTCATCTTATGCTCCATAGTCAGATAAATGGTCTGATCATGAATGGGGTCAACAACCTACATTACCAAAAGATATCTCATTCAAGAAAATACAACAAGCAACTATTATTCAAATTTGTAGAAGGAACATATTAAACATGTTGGTTCAACCAATGACCTTTTCGACTGGTAACTACATCAACAATGCATTTCCTATCTCTCCGGTCAGACTTTATACGATGTTTCAATACAGGTAATCACATCAACAAAACTTCTTATTCATGATGATAATACATACATTTCACTAGACTTTAATCATTTACTTTCCATCTTCAGAAATTAAACAACTATTATTCATTACAAGCTGGATCCTTCGCTCATTCCTTTGTGGCATGTATATATGAATCTTAACTCGGAAAAAAGTATAGGATATTTGTAGATTATGTTAGCAGCAGAGAAAGTAAATGGTCACGAGGGGCATCCATAGAGCTAGATAATGGACAATTGTCTAAGCTGATTTTACCTGCTTTAATGGACTGCAATTGACATGTCTGAACTCTCTGAAATGCTTCTTTATATATTCCTTCAATTTGGGTACATCCCCTCTCCGAAAAATATCCCAGAGAACACCTTCTAAGGGGTCCCCTCCAACCACCAAGTCACTATCATTAGTGTCAGAGTGCTGATGAAATATTTCAACCGCCTCCCGATCACCATAAAGCTCTCTTATCTTGCTCAAGGTGTTTCTGTGTCAATTTCTTAATGGCATTAATTTCCTCAGGTTTCAGTTTCACTATAGCGATATGCGTCAACACATTTACCTTATAGCCATATTACCAAAAAAAGGAAATATTTAATTTTCCTCATAATAAAGTATTCACTTGGACAGTGCAATATGTCATTCATTATTCATGTCGTAAGAATACTTTGCAGTTTATGTCACTAGTCATAAAAAGAATACTTTTTCGAATCATTAATTACCAAAACAACACAAATCAAATTATGAAATTATCTATGGCAGTGCAATGAACAAAAAATTATGACATGTACTTGAAACTACACAACATTCAGCTCCTAAGAAAATGAACAGATAAATGCAATGGCTTACAAAACAAAAACGCACATGTCCTACAAATTATGCACTTTTTAATACGGTACTCGGTTCAAAATAACAGTAAAAACTTTCGGAAAGAAGAAAAAACTCAAATGATTAAGAGGTTCATGACAGGAAAGACAAAAAGGTTTTGAAGCATACTGCATCAAACACATTACAATGGAGCTTAGTCACGGAATCCCCGCATCCAAGATCCTGAGGAAATCCATAAGCAATATATGTTCTTGGCCCCATGTCAGGCTTTACACAATAATCCGGCAACTTCACAGCAAGGTTGAGAGAACCACTAAAAGGATTTGTATATTCTTTATAAGGCAAGAAAGATATGAACTCAGCATGATGACGAGGTAAACGTTCCTGAAATAAATTAGAAGGAGGCCAATCTTTCAATTTCAACACCTCAGGCCAATTAAGCCAATCCTTGCGACCAGTTGCATACCCAGTAAAGAATTGGTGGATATTAATATCTCCCTGCATTCAATGAACAACTAAAATAAAAATGCAGATATTACTAGCCACAGAATAGACTATCAAGTTAAAGCAGTAAAAAATTCAGTTACATAAAGCAGTTACAATTCACCCGAGACGGTTAGGCAGTACAACGGAACAAAAAAAATTCAACAAGTTTCACACAATGATAATAAACATGAATTCCAGTAAGAACCCCTTCATCATGAAGATTGAGAAATCAAACAAACCTCACACCAATCTAAGCAATTAACTGCCTTCACATCCAAAACTACATCGTATTTGGAATTGGTTTTTTGACGGAATGCACACAACTTGACTAGTGGTTCCCAGCTTAAACCAGATGTACATTCAAGTACATTGCTGACAATTACAGGCTCCCCTTTGCTCCAGTGCCATTGAAAATGTCTTAAATCTCCATGGTGTAGATCTACAGCCCTAGGACAGTATAAAAATTTGTCACTTGAATCTTCATGAAAAGCTGCCTTCCTTGTGTTATTGTGTATATCATCAGTGTTACTAACAGGTTTCGAGCAAGAACACCTATTATCACAAGTCGCCTCTACATCTTGAAGCTTAATTGTTTCTATTAGATTTAGAAAACTAGAGAGAGAGAGAGAATAACAAACTTCATCAATTCTGTTATGATTTTCATTACATTGAAAAACTGTTACAGACAGCTTTATATAGACAGCTGTATGGATACCTGCTATAGCAGGTCAACCTATCTCTAACTGACACATGTCAGTTACATAACAGTACAAATACAACTGGCTTATACAAGCCTTAGACTACTTACAAGAGATACAAAGCATACTATAACAGATACACTTATACACCCCCCTCAAACTCAATGTGGGGCTTCAGCAACATTGAGTTTGGAGCGCATAAGAAGGAACTTAGTAGTGGAGAGAGGCTTGGTGAGAATGTCAGCCCACTGATCAGTACCAGGAATATGAACCACAGAAAGTTGCTTGGCCAGAACCTTTTCTCTAACAAAGAAGAGGTCAATTTCCATATGTTTGGTCCTGGAGTGTAAAATAGGATTGTGAGCCAGTAAAACTGCTGATTGGTTGTCACAAAGAACAATAGGAGAGGAGAAAGGGACAGTGAGTTCTTTTAACAGTGTCTGAACCCAAAGAATATCAGCAGTAGCCTGAGCTAAGGCCCTGTACTCTGCTTCTGTGCTAGATCTGGCTACAACAGGTTGCTTTCTGGACCACCAGGAAATGAGATTAGGACCAAAGAATATAGCTGCTCCAGAAGTGGATCTTCTATCATCAGGGTCTGCTGCCCAGTCAGCATCACAAAACACTTGAAGAGAAAGGGGCTTGTGAGTAGGAGCAGGATGCAACTTCAGACCATAGTGTAGAGTACCTTTGAGATACCTGAGAATTCTTTTGACAGCAACCCAATGAGTATCAAGAGGATGAGACATGAACTGGCAAACTTTGTTGACAGAATATGCAATTTCAGGCCTGGTAATAGTGGCATATTGAAGAGAGCCAACAACAGATCTGTATAGAGATGGATCATGGAACTGATCTGAACCCTGTTTAGACAGTTTGCAGCTGGATACCATGGGAGTGGTAATGGGGTTACAGTCAAGCATATTGGTTTTGGAGAGGAGATCCCTAATGTACTTGCTCTGAGTGAGCAGCAAGGTGTTGTCAGAGAGATGCTTGACTTCTATGCCAAGAAAGTAGTCTAAAGTACCAAGATGTTTCAGACTGAAAGCAGAATTAAGTTTGGTAACCAGAGAAGTAACAAGAGAGGCAGAGCTCCCAGTGATGATAATATCATCCACATACACTAGGAGATAGACCACTTGCTTTTGCTTGGTGTATGTGAACAAGGAAGGATCACACTTGCTGGCATGAAACCCAAACTGAAGTAGAGTAGTTGTCAACCTGTCAAACCACTGCCTAGGTGCTTGTTTAAGACCATACAAGGCCTTGTGAAGCTTGCAAACTAGGTGAGAATCACCACTTTCAAAACCTTGAGGTTGCTGCATATACACTTCCTCCTCAAGGATACCATTTAAGAAGGCATTGTTGACATCCAGCTGTTGGAGAGGCCACTTGTATGACAGAGCAAGAGTGAGAATTAATCTGATGGTAACAGGCTTAACAACAGGAGAGAAAGTCTCAGTAAAATCAAAGCCTGGCAGCTGGTGGAAGCCTTTAGCAACTAAACGTGCCTTGTATCTATTAACAGTACCATCAGAATTTTCTTTTACTCTAAACACCCATTTACAGCCAATAGCTTGCCTATTAGGAGGCAGAGGAACAAGTGACCAGGTATTATTTTTCTGAAGAGCATGAAACTCTTCCTGCATAGCAGCATTCCATTGGGGATCTGCCAGAGCTTGTTTAACATTCTTAGGTTCTGTGTGTGTGAGGAAAAGGGAGGGATGAATACGAGGTAGAACAATACCAGATTTGGAGCGTGTTTGCATGGGATGAGTATTAGCAGGGAGAGTGTTGACAGGGGGAGGAGAAGAAGGTAGCACAGAACCAGACTGAGAGGGAGCAGACTGCTGGGAACAGGCAGCAGAAGATGAGGTGACAGGGTCAGGGGAAGACTCAGTAGGGGAGGAGGTATTGAGTTGAGAGGATGGAGATGGAGTGAGAACAGTTGGAGTGGACAGTGAAGAGCTGACAGTGGGTTTGTTAAGAGGAAGAGAGGATAAGGAGACATCTCTAACAGGTTTGAGAGGGTCATAGGGAGTAGTAGTAAACAGATCATGATAAGGAAACTTGGATTCATTAAAAAGAACATCTTTAGAAATGAAGATACGACCACTTGGAGACAAGCATTTGTACCCCTTATGAGAGGAGGAGTAACCCAGAAAAACACACTCATGAGATCTGAAGTCAAACTTGTGGGCATTGTAAGGTCTGAATAAGGGAAAACAGGCACAACCAAAGACCTTTAAAAAATTGTAGTCAGGTGGGTGATGATATAAAACTTGGTATGGAATCTGGAATTGAAGAGAGGCTGTGGGAAGTCTATTGATGAGAAAAACAGAAGTAAGAAAAGCATGATCCCAATATGTTAAGGGAAGAGATGCTTGAGTGAGTAAAGTGAGACCAAGATCAACTATATGTCTATGTTTTCTCTCAACAACACCATTTTGGTGATGGGTGTGAGGACAAATAAGTCTATGAGTGATCCCTAGAGTACTAAGGTATTGAGTGAAGGGTCTGAACTCCCCTCCCCAATCAGTTTGCAAAGCCTTAAGGGAGTGTCCTAATTGAAGTTCAGCCATGGCTTTGAACTGTTTAAAGATGGGAAAGGCATCAGACTTGGCTTTTAAGAGGTAAATCCAGGTGAACCTAGAGAAGGCATCAACAAAAGTGATATAGTAGTTATAGCCAAGGGATGAAACTGTTGGTGAGGGACCCCAAAGATCACTAAAGACAAGCTGAAGAGGATGAGTGTAAACTGTGTCAGAGGGTGGTGAATGCAATCTGTGAGCTTTTCCCATACAACAAGCAGTGCAAAAAGTAGAAACATCTTTGTCTTTATTAATAATGGGTATTTTACAATGCTGTAAAGCAAGCTTAAGTGTGTGAGTATTAGGATGGCCTAATCTTAAGTGCCACAAGTATTGTGAACTAGAAGATGAACTATTACAAGTACTAGAACTAGTATTAAGAGTACAAACAGATGCAGTATTTGAAGAAGGTAAAGACAATGAAGACTTAGCAGAATGAAGAGAGACACTTGGGAAGGTATAGAGACCATCTGGACCAACTTGACCATGAAGAAGCACCTCTTTAGTGGCCTGAGATTTAACAAGACAATGGTCAGAATGAAACTCAAAGAAGACAGAATTATCTTTTGCAAACTGACTAACACTAATGAGGTTTTTGGTGATGGAGGGAACATGCAACAGGTTATTTAGTGTAAGTGTGATTTGTGGTTTAAGAGGTGAGGGAAACACACTAGAACCAGAAGAATGTATATCCAAACCTTGGCCATTCCCAATGAAAATTTGCTCAGGTCCATCAAAAGAGAAGGAGTCTTGGATATTCTTAGCATCTCCAGTCACATGAAAGGATGCACCAGAATCAGGAAACCAAGCAGTTGAAGCAGTAGATGAACCACTGGTAGATGGAGCATTGGTGATCATAGCACTAGGTTGATGAAACTGTACTGCAGGTTGTCTCTGTTGAGGTGGGGGACGCATCCATTGCTGCAGGGGATTGAAACCAGCAAACTGTGCACCAAAGCCAGGAGGAGAAGCACCATAACCAGCATAATTGAGTCCATATCCTGACATCCCAGAGTTAAAAACATGAGCAGGATCACCAGAAGTGGACACAAAACCCTGGAAATTAGAAGGAATTGGTGCTTGAAACTGCTGATTGAATCTATTCCAACAAGTAGAAGCAAGATGTCCAAATTTGAAACAGACTTGGCACTGAACATTGGAAAAACGTCCCCCTCTGCCACGTCCTCTGCCAGTACGTCCTCCTCTACCACGAAAAGAGCCAAAATTAGGAGTGAAATTGGAGGAATCAGGACCTACAGTGTTGTTAACAGAGGATGAAGGCACAGGTGAAGCATTCGGAGATGGAGAATCAGAGGATGAAGCATGAGTCAGATTCAAAGAGGCAGCATCATCAACAGTTTTCTTCTTGAACTTATCAAGACGAGTCTCATGAGCAATCAACAGAGATTCAACTTCATCAATGTCAATAATCTCAAATTTACTTTCAACAACAGAGATTACTGGACTATATTCCTGTGGTAAACCTTCTAAAATCACATCCAAATGCTGATTAACAGGAATAGGATCACCAATAGAAGCCAGATTATCAACAAGATTGCGAATGCGAAGGAGATACTCCTGTACCGTACGATTATCAAGAGAAGTGGAGCGCAATTCAACACGTAACTGTCTGGCCTTGGCACGCATCTGTTTGTGAAAGTAGGTCACAAGCTTTTCCCAGAGTTCAGACGCATGCGAACAACCAACGACACGCGCAAGAATCTCACTGGACAGAGTAGATTGAAGCCAGGACAGAAGCATCTGATCCTTGAGACGCCATTGACGGAACTCAGGATTGAGAGATCCAGAGGCGCGATCTTGCGCAGTGAGAAAACGCGGTGGAACGATCGGCGCAACAAGAAAATCATCAAGATTGTGCGCGTTGATGTACGGTTCCACCTGTTGGCGCCAGACGAGAAAGTTCTTCTCATTGAGCTTCTCAGAAATCTTTAGGGAGAAGACGAAGTTAGATCGTTGCGAAACGGCGTCGTCTACAAGAGAACTAAGCGGAACAGCGTGCGTAAGCACCGGAGAAGACGTTGCAGCGGCGGCCGGAGGCGGCGAAGGCGGTGGCGTAGGAGGCGCAGAGGTCGCCATGGATCAAAGATCAATCTGATACCATATTAGATTTAGAAAACTAGAGAGAGAGAGAGAATAACAAACTTCATCAATTCTGTTATGATTTTCATTACATTGAAAAACTGTTACAGACAGCTTTATATAGACAGCTGTATGGATACCTGCTATAGCAGGTCAACCTATCTCTAACTGACACATGTCAGTTACATAACAGTACAAATACAACTGGCTTATACAAGCCTTAGACTACTTACAAGAGATACAAAGCATACTATAACAGATACACTTATAGTTTCTACAAGTTTGTTTGCTTTACATACTAACTCGGAGATGCAATTCGGAGGAAGTATCCTTCTCAGTTACGGAAACCATGATGACATTCATTATCGGCTTTTGGACAGGGAATGCTACCATCGCCATTTGCATGCCACCCAGATCTTGACCACTCACAAGTAGTAGACTCATCCTCGGCCTGTGATACATTTTCTTTAACCTGTTTTTCTTCATTTCCACCATGTAGATAATCACGACCTCAGAAAATATACTTGAGCTCTATTGGATCTGGACCACCTAGAAGCTTCCCACCACGGAGCTCCCAACAACAGAGGAGACAAAGGTTAAAAGGACATTTTGTACAGCTTCTGTGGTAGTCAAATATTGATGTTTTGCAGTTGTCACTACAAAAAGTGTGAAGTCAACATTGTCACTATATAGCATTAGATCAGTCCTTACCAGAACACACGCGCATCTTTAGAATAATCCGCCGGTTTTATATTTAGCTTTGAGAGTGAGAGGCCTATAATTCACATCTCAAAATCAAATTATAAAATGAAAAATATATAAAACTAAAAATGATCTCTGACTATAAAGGAATACCTTGTATCTTGGCTTCTCTTTCCTTCTCAATCATTTGTTCTTCATCCAACCGTCTTAAATGTGGAAGAAGTCCTTGCATCATATACTTAGAGAACTCAACTTCCTCATCGTTGTTGGTTTCGACCTTATGCTTCATTTCCTATAGTAAACCAGATGGATACATTTCAAATATACAATAAAGAAAAATCATAAGAATAGTTAATCTAGAAGGGAGGATCACCGACATTAATGAGTTTAAAAGATCGTAAGCATGCTTTACAATTGCAATTATTACAGCACACAGGACATGCCTCGGCAACATCGCTCTCTTTCAATTTAGGATACCTTAACAAGACACAACAAAAAAACATAATTTGATATCAATATTTCATCAACCTAAATCCAAACATGTAATCTGTGCAATAGAACCAACCGACACAATATGACGCAAATTAAACAAAATGAAACAGAAGTTAAGGATGTTGTACCGATTGTTTAAACAAGGTAGGTATGTAATATCTTCTCCGTTTGCATTTTGTGCATCTTATAACCCTGCCCTTATCATTTCTTTTACATTGATGGCACCCTAAGGATTCCCCTGAACTTAATTTGCTTTTAAGTTTCTTGTGGACTTGTGGAACCTCATTTTCGGGGGTTTCCTTCTCCGAGTCTCTCTTTCTGCCGTGTCTCTTTCTCTCCGGTTGAAACGATGAAGAGCCTTTGGCTGCAGCCATGTCTCTTTCTTCCTTTGTTCTGCTCCCTAACAATGCTTCTTCATCCATCTTCCTCTTCTGAATTTCTGCTAAACTCTTTCTTCCGCGTTTCATTATCTCCGTAGCAGCTTTAACTGAGGAAGAATCCCTAGCTGCCATTTCATCGTCCGTCAACAGCGACTCCACCGTATTGGCGCCAACATTCATAGCATGTGTTTCTCGATCAGGAACAGATTCTTCTGCTGCTGCGGCTGCCACATCACCAGCTTCAACCGAATCTTCACCGTTGTTCAATGACGCCGTTTCAGCGGCGCCAACATTCAAAGTAGGTAGTGCTTCATCGTCAGGAATGGGTTCTTCTAGGTCTGGGACAGTGAGTGTGACTTGACATAGTACACCATTCAACATTGCTTAGAACCTAAAGATAAATCTCACAACAAATTCACAACATCCAAGTTAATAGCATACAAATATCTATAAATAATACAATAAAATCAAAGATGACCAAAATATCAATGGCTCCGGATCTGCAACGTTGATGTTCAGATCATTGGTTGAATAATTCATCCTTCAATAGGAATCAAATGAACACAACAACAAGATGGAATATCAAACAACGACACCGAACAATACCACGTCGCACTCAGACGACGAAATCACAAAGTAAAAACCTAGATCTATATGAAAATAATTTTTTAGATTGAAATAGAGGGAAAAATATGAAAAGAGGTGATTTTGGGTCAAAATTGACCGAAAACTACCCCCTCAATAAAAACAAATCTCTTATTTATAAAGCTTAACCTGTCAAGCTATCCACAACCCTAATTTTTTCCCTCCATTGCTCACGCATTAATTGCTTCTAAGTGCTTATCCTAATCATCATTCCAATTAACTGACATGCTTTTATACTCCACGGTGCTCAAGGAAAGGTATGCATAGGAGAATAAAAATTGCTGGATACCAACATGTATTTATGACTTTTGTCTGCCACACTTAATTTTATCAGTTTCCAATGTTCCCCTTGATGGTATGTACACACGGCTCAAGTTTCTTCAGATTAAGCTTTCTCTTTCTCATTATTTCGAAAAAGAAAAAAAAAAGGAAGATTTGCCTCTTCTCTCATTTCTCCTCCCATCGCCTCCTTTCAATTTCATACCTTCTTTAGTTCATCTTCTCTCTGTGATGTTCATGTAGCCTACATATCATATCTCATTGGAAACCTAATCTCACAACAATTCATTCACCCAAGTTTTTAAAACCCTCATCGCCTCCACTTCCGCCACCGTCATTTGAAGACCACCGTCGATGGAGGTATGCAATTTGTTCTTTCTCAATTTCTTATTCAATTTGTTCTTTCTCGATTTGATATCGATTTTTATTTACGATTTCACTGACAATTCCAGTGTTAGTTATGCTATTTCAATTCAATTTTGATTTCGGTTGAATGATTCTGGTGAGGATTTCAGCTTTTGATTTGTTTCTACTATAGGTTTTAGATTCCATCACGTACCATGTTGCAATTGATGGGAGGATCAAGACTGAAAGTTAATGCAGTGAGTTTTTTTATCTCTATTAATCTCTTTTGTGTTCATTCTCTTAAAAGTTAATTCTCAGATTTTTTGTGTGCATTTCTCTGTTCATGTCAATCACTCTTTTGATTCAATTTCATACAGCTTTTTTAATATGTTTTTATTCTTATTTCGTTCTCTCTTTCTCTGTTTGACAACCAAGGAGACAAAAATTAATCACATTCAAATCATTTTTATTTTTATATGTCTTTTTATGTTTTTTATTTTAGTCCATTTTACAGGTTCTTGAAACACATGATGTCTGCAGATATAAGATGATTTTTAGCCAGTATCTTATGATGAAACAAAACTACAATGTTTCAAACTTCTTCTTGCATAGAGGCTTTGTGTAGCAATTTTAGGGCCTTTTTGTTTTTGATTTGCAAATTTAATTAATTGAGTTGGTGTAACATGAGTTTTTAAAACAAGAGGCAATAGTACATTGCACCTGTTGGACTTTAAATTTCGAAAATACCAGTTATGCATTGAAGCTATATTTGCTTCTGAAATTTGAATTTGTCATTGGTGATTTTATTGCATCACTACTTTTTATTCCCCTATCACGTTTCAATTCTTCAGAACTCATATACCTTCTGTTGTTTATAAAACCCATTATTCACTCTTTTTTCTGCTGCCTTTATAAAATCTCACAACAAAAGATACTACTCCACACAACTTAAAAAAATCTTCATTATATTAGTTTAACAAAAACGACATCTATTGTTGATGTTTGGTCCGTACCAGATAAGCATAAGACATCAAAAACTTATGCATGAATATGATTATGGTTGATGAGAAGGTATACGCTTAAACTGTTTTTTTTAAAGGATGCTTAAATTGTTGATTACTTTCAATATTATCATGTCATTTGAATCAGTTTCCTTTCACATTAAACCGTTGAATCCTATAATGGCCATTTGTTTAATGCTTTAATTTTGTAATTGATCCCTTCTTAAGTATACTAAATCATAAATCATAATTGTCCCCCACCACATTCGTGTCTTTATACACATATATAATATATAATATGTTTCACTACTATTTCTGCCTAAAACGTTGATCGATTATTTTCTGTTATATACGTTGTTGATTTGTTAGGGTGGGAAAATTCATGCATACATTCGAAAGGCTCTGAATATACCTCCTAAAATATTTGAAGGTTCAATTTATGAGGTGTAGAAATCCAGTGATGTTGACAGACTATAGTCAACTAATGAGTTGCAGATGAACCAACTTGAATCACATAAGCCGAAAAGAAGCTCAAATTAATTGAGATGGCTTCATATATAACTACAAATGAGTAAATTCAACATGTATCAGTATTTGGCAGAGGTACTTTGTGTTCAAATTCTAGGATAGAGCAAGATGTGCTCAAATTTACATTGCACTATTGTGACATTTTTTCGGGTTTCATGTTGATTAAAGGAAACTGAGTTTGAGTTAAACTTAAATTCCGTTCTTCAATATTTAATAGTTCTTTGGTCTGACATGACCAAAAAAAATTATTTCCAATTGGTGTTGGTATAGCAGTCTCCTTGATTTCAATTTACAATTAGATGATTGCAGGTTTGGTAACTCTGCTGGTGGCATGTTTGAAGTGAGGATAGATATAGAGGACTCTGCTTGCTTTGCATTGATGCTACTGTTAAGTTAGTGATTGTAATATATACTCATCAATATTAGTGTAATATATTGTATGTGGTTAGCCTCTTTATATACGAGTAAGTATGTTATGGAAGTTCTCTTTTCATTTTGTTTAGATGAATTAGTTAACTAAATATGAATGTTTTTAGTGTCATTTTGTGGGTATTATTAACGTGGAAAAGACAAGGATGATGAAGAGAAAATATAATATGACAAGTAGTATTTTGTAATTTGAATGTCGTTGATAGGCATGAAGGGTTTTACAAATTTACTACACCTTGCCTCTGACAATTTATGGTAATTCTGCTATGTGTTGTTGAAGATGCTAATAAGCTAGAGGTTACCTTTGATATACTCAGATGTCTAGGTATATGAAGAGGTCCATAATTCAAAACAAGATATAAGAGTTGTATAAATTGCAATGATAAGGTTTAAAAAAACAATGCTTTCTTCTTCTTCTTCTTATTGCTAAGATGAATTTAATCTTTCTGTTTGTTTTCTCTGATAATTCTTTTATGTATGAGTAAAGTGATCTCAACAATGCAAAATAACAACACAACGACTGAAATTATTTTTGCATTATTACAAGATCTGTAAAAAGTACAAGTTGAACAGTTTGCAACAATTGTGCGGAGCTTATGGATATGAAGATCAATTAATCTGTAGAGAAGAGAAAATTGGTCACTGTTGAGTCAGAAGGGTGTATCGTCTGTGTATGGAAGAAATAGCAGACAATTCTCATCTACATCGCCCCGAAAATTGGTCTGATGTTTGGAGGCTTAAGACACCTCCAAAAGTGAAGAAATTGATTTAGAGTGTGTCAGGGGTGCCTACGGACGCGAAAAAGATTGTTGGATAGAGGGGTAAATTGCCCGTCTATGTGTGCTATGTGCGATGAAAGCTATGAGTTGCGGTTCATGTGTTGTTTGACTGCCTACAAGCAAGAAATATTTGGCGTGATAGTCATTTATTGAGTAAAGTGAACTCAACAATACAAAATAACAACACAACGGCTGAAATTATTTTTGCATTATTAAAAGATCTGTAAAAAGTACAAGTTGAGCAGTTTGCAACAATTGTGTGGAGCTTATGGATATGAAGATCAATTAATCAGTAGAGAAGAGAAAAATGGTCACTACTAAGTCAGAAGGGCGTATCGTCTTTGTATGGAAGAAATAACAGACAATTCTTATCTACATCGCCCCGAAAATTGGTATGGTGTTTGGAAGCTTAAGGCACCTCCAAAAGTGAAGAAATTGATTTAGAGTGTGTCAGGGGTGCCTATGGACACGAGCAAGATTGCTAAATAGAGGGGTAAAATGCTACTAAAAAGGCTTCAACAAGAGGATGTGATTCATGCGTTATTTGCCTGCCCACGAGTAAGAAATGTTTGGCGCGATAGTCATTTATTGAGTAAAGTTAACACAACAATGCAAAATAACAATACAATGCCTGAAATTATTTTTGTATTATTACAAGATCTGTCACATGTACAAGTTGAGCAATTTGTAACAATTGTGTGGAGCTTATGGAAAACCCGCAACATACGCGTATGATAAAATGCTACTAAAACATGTCAAACTATTCTTGAACGCGTGAGGCAGCTGCTGATTGGTTGGAGAACAACGAACAACATCAAGAAGCAGAGTGGGGTGGCTGGGAATGGAGTTGGTACGCATACACAAAACCGATCTTGAGGGGGTGCAAACAGCTCTAGAGAGTTGGGCCTCCAAAATTTTGGGGCTCAAAATATTTTTTTTATCTATCTACCGCATGTAAAAATTGTAGTTGATGGTTGGGGAATTGACATGGAACTTGGAAGTAATTCGGAATCGGTTAAATTCAATGTTAATCTCTACATTGGAATTGTTGGAACATTGGTGTGAAGTTGGAAGAAAATTAGAAGTTTGGAAGATTAAACACCAAATAATTAGACTTTGATCTAGTTTTGTGTGAATTTAAAAAATAGAGTGTGGGGTCCCACATAAAATAGAATACACACATCAGTAGTGTTTAAATAGTGGTATTTAATTTTAAATACTTGATAATGATAAAAATAATAGTAATTATTATTTTTTACTCATGGATATCACTTAACATAATTTTAGCTTATGTTGGTTGTGATAAAATTGAGAATTCACTTGAATTTCCGATCTTTCCTTCATTAGTTTGTTTCATCTAATTTTGTGGGTTTGTTTCTTTTTGAACTTATCCGATAAGTTTGTTACTTGAGCTGATATGTGGGTTGCTTAATTTCTAAGTTTATTTCATTCTTAAGTTTTTCCAGATTAGTTACAAACTCTCCCTATAAAAGGAGAGCTCACCTAGTTAAAAAATCACACCAAAGAGTTTTATTGAGTCGTCGAGAACTCTTTCTCTCTTCTCCCTCCAGCTTGTGTTAACGAGTTATTCTTATCCTCATCTCTTTTTTCCGTCCCTTCGGAATTAAGAGTGTTCTTAAGACCATAGTCCCTTTTCAGTATAATATCTCTTTGGAATTAAGAATTGTCTTAAGAGCATAGTCCCTTCGATATTTTTATGTCCCTTCGAAATAAATAATATTTTAAGATTATAGTCCCTTTTTCGGTATAATGTCCCTTCGAAAATTAAGAATGATCTTAAAATACATTCTTCTTCTATTCTTGGTGGTAGCACCATATTTGAGTGGTCATAGTATCATAGTTAGAGAAGTTAAAAATTAGAATGGTGGTAACACCATATTTGAGTATATTTGAGTGGTCTCACCACCATAATAGAGTGGTCACAGTATCATATTAAAGTGGTTTTAGTACTGTAGTACCCTAATTTTGTCCTAAGCATTTTAAAACAAAAATCAAAAAAATCAAAGAGGGGAAAAAGTCAAAAGTCAACAAAAGTCAACAGAAAAGTCAACATTTTAAAAATGATGACTTCGCACTGCGAAGGTCACTTCGCACTGCGAAGTCTGCGATTTTTCTGCAGATTTTTGGTTTCTTTGATTTAATTCCAGAATTTGTTGCATATCATTTCCATATTTATTTTAAGTAGCATTCATGGCTAATTGGGCCAAGCAAAACCAGAATTAAAGGACTTGCCATTAATGCCAAGGTTGGAAGCTTTTTCTTCCAACCTAGCATGTGACAAGCAAGTGGGCTTGCCCTTGGGCAGCTCTAGTCCCTCCCAGGTGACCTGCTAACCACCACAAGGTTGCCAGCCACCTGCTTGAGGACTTTCCTCCTGCTTGCTCCCCCCAAAACCAGTCAAACCAGCTGGATTTCTCACTTGAAAAGCCATGAGTGCCTACTCTGTTTTTGCAGCAGCTTTTCACCCCCTCACACCAGCCATAAGTAGCCTTTTTCATCCATCAATCTCTGCACATCACAGTGCACGTTTTTATTGACCAACCATTGAGATTGCAAGGATTGATCCCCAAGCATTAGCCAATTGCAAATCAGCTTTGTTCTTCATCATTACCTTCTAGAATTGGTTGAATTTGTGGCTGAAATCAGGCTGGATCTTGCCCCTTGGTACAAGGCAAGGTTGCCTCTATCCATTAGCATTTAATGCAAAGGGATTCAGCTGGATCTTAGCCACAAATCAGCTGAATTTTAGGATTTTGTAATGATGACAAAGATTTGGTTTTGGCCTATAAATAGAAGGCAATGCCCAAGGATTCAAAGAGAATTAACACAGCATTTTCAAGAGCAGAAACTCTACTCATTTTTTAGCCTACAAACCTCCACAAAACAACCAGAAAAAACCAATCCCACACAAAGCTCTACAAAAGTTCAAGTTCATCACCAATATCAAAAACCTTTGTGAAAGCCTTCAACCAAATCAAATCAATCGCAGCTGGAGCTTTGCTAAGGAGTTCTGTAAGTTTCTAAGGCTTTATATTGCATTTACAATTGTGTTTGCATAGCTATTTTGGTTCAAAACCATTTGATTCTAAAAAATCCCTTTTGAATTTCAAAGAAATCCCAAGGTTTTCAAAACATCAAAACTGGTTTGTCCAGCCTTTTTCACCCCAAAAACTCAAAGTTTTTCACCCACCTATAAGGTCCTGAGTGTGTTCAGAAGTTGTTTCTGAACAAAAGTTCAGAAACAGCTTCTGAACCCAAAATTTCGCATGCTTCGCAGTGCGAAGTCATGGTCGCAGTGCGACCATGACAGAACTCAGAATCTGAGTTTTTGTGTCAAAATGACCAATTTTTGAGGTTCTAGCCCCAGAGCTCAGAACCTAAGAGTTTTTAAACCCATGTCTTTCAAACCATAACAAGGATTTAGCATAATTTTGGCAAAATCACAAGTTCGTATGACCATTATGTGGATAACTTGTAAAACAAGTTATGTTCCCAAACTTTCAAAACCACATGAACAAACAAGCTATGTTCATCATTCCAATCAAAACTTGAACAATAAATATTGTTCATGATTTTCAAAACTCAAACATGAACATACGCCGAATACGTTCGCATTTTCGCAAAATGAGACGAACTTGTGCGTTTTCTAGCAAAATTTGCTAAACCTTCCCATTTTGGGTTTTCAAACCAAATGTTTTGACATACCTTGGGATTTCTAAAAGATTCAGCCCAAAAACATGAATGAAAAAGGGATGGTGTGACGTATGTCTCTCCATCGCCCCGATTGTACGAATGCGTGACGTATGTCTCGTCGTTCGGACAATCGTCATTCCCTTTTTCAATGTACAACCCTAACCAAACCAAAACTTGGCCCCTTGTGGTCAATCCAAACCTTTTGGTCCCCCGTGGCCATTAGACTCACCCCCCCCGACTCGTTTAGAGTCCACTCGGTCAATGATTGACTTGTATGAGTCCATTGCACCTCTCTTGGTCCCATAGCGACCAATCAACCCTTTACCCTAACGGACGTACCTTTTAACAATTCTAATGCGATTCACGAACAAACGCTTAATAAGTCTCCAAGAGCGAGCATACAAGCTACGTTTTAATCGCAAGAATTCGGTTAAAACATCGTCCAATTAAAATCAACCAACACATGTACGTTTTTCTACAAAGAACTACGTACGCTTTGAATTCTCCGACTACCGGGAGATACGTAGGAGCAAGATCGACATCTTGTCAAGCGCAATAATAAAAAAACTTTTTCTTTCTTTCCTTTCGTTTGTTTTTATCTCTTTCCCCCTTTCATTATGTTTTAACATAAATGAACATGCACGCAAATATTAAAAAACAATTCAAGCTTAAACCAAATAGAAGGTTCCCGTTGAGTACAACGGACGTGAGGGGTGCTAATACCTTCCCCTTGCGTAACCGACTCCCGAACCCGACAATGGTTGCGATGACCAAATCCTTATCCTCATCGTCAAAGGGTTTTATTATCGTTTCCCTTTAAACAAAAAAAACTTAAGGGTTTATCAACGTTCCCTTTACACAAAAACTTTGGTGGCGGCTTCACAAAGGCCCTCCGAGCGTTCGAGGACGTCCTCGGAGGATTTGCGCGTCTTTTTCCCGAGGAAAAAAACGAGGTGCGCACAGCTGGCGACTTCACTGGGGAACCTGTTCCCACTAGCGAGTCAAGCCTAACCTATTTGGTTTAAAGCCAATTGTTTTATTTTCTTTGCGTGCCATGTTTATTTATTTTATTCATACATGTTATATTTATGCTTTATGTTTATATTTGCTTTATCTGCTTTATATTCATATCATATATATCAAATGCGGGGTTTACTTGAGTGATGTTACTCCACATTGTTCGGGTTAATGCCGGACTTGTGAGGCTCTCTACCCGAGCTTGAGAAAAAAAACTAAGTTAGAAGGAGGTTGTGTGCGGAAGCCCGCGTTGACGTATGTCCGTGAGGTAGGATGTCCAACCCCGCTTAGATGAGATTTTCACGTGGAATTAATTGAAGTCATGTCGACGTATGTCCATAGACAACCCTAATTCCATGTGAGGTCTATGACTCTAAGGACCTCTTCTTAGGAAATTTCACCTATTAGAGCCTACATGTGAGGATGGGGGGAAGTTCTGAACCTTCATACACCAAACCCTTGCATATCATTACATTTGCATTCATAAAAATTTTTGCATAAAAAAAAAAGAGGGGTGTGCGCACCTCGTTTTTTTCCTCGGGAAAAAGACGCGCAAATCCTCCGAGGACGTCCTCGAACGCTCGGAGGGCCTTTGTGAAGCCGCCACCAAAGTTTTTGTGTAAAGGGAACGTTGATAAACCCTTAAGTTTTTTTTTTGTTGTAAAAGGGAAACGATAATAAAACCCTTCGACGATGAGGATAAGGATTAGGTCATCGCAACCATTGTCGGGTTCGGGAGTCGATTACGCAAGGGGAAGGTATTAGCACCCCTCACGTCCGTTGTACTCAACGGGAACCTTCTATTTGGTTTAAAGCTTGAATTGTTTTTTTTTATTTATTGCGTGCATGTTCATTTATGTTAAAAATATAATAAAGGGGGGAAAGAGATAAAAACAAACGAAAGAAAGAAAAAAAGTTTTTATTATTGTGCTTGACAAGATGTCGATCTTGCTCCTACGTATCTCCCGGTAGTCGGAGAATTCAAAGCGTACGTAGTTCTTTGGTAGAAAAACGTATGTGTGTTGGTTGATTTTAATTGGACGATGTTTTAACCGAATTCTTGCGATTAAACGTGGCTTGTATGCTCGTGCTTGGAGACTTATTAAGCGTTCGTTCGCGAATCGCATTAGAATTGTTAAAAGGTACATCCGTTAGGGTAGAGGGTTGAATTGGTCGCTATGGGACCAAGGGAGGTACAATGGACTCATATAAGTCAAACATTGACCGAGTGGACTCCGAAGAGTCGGGGGTTTGAGTCTAATGGCCAACGGGGGACCAAAAGGTTTGGATTGACCACAAGGGGCCAAGATTTGGTTTGGTTAGGGTTGTACATGTTAAAAAAAGGGAATGACGATTGTCCGAGCGACGAGACATACGTCACGCATTCGTACAATCGGGGCGATGGAGAGACATACGTCACACCATCCCTTTTTCATTCATGTTTTTGGGTTGAATCCTTTAGAAATCCCAAGGTGTGCCAAAACATTTGGTTTGAAAACCCAAAATGGGAAGGTTTAGCAAATTTGCTAAAAAACGCGCAAGTTCGTCTCATTTTGCGAAAATGCGAACGTAAACGGTGTATGTTCATCTTTGAGTTTTGAACATCATGAACAATATTTATTGTTCAAGTTTAGATTGAAAAGATGAACATAGCTTGTTTGTTCATGTGGTTTTGAAAGTTTGGGAACATAACTTGCTTTGCAAGTTATCCACAAAATGGTCATACGAACTTGTGATTTTGCCAAAATATGCAAAAACCTTGTTATGGTTTGAAGAACATGGGTTTAAAAACTCTTAGGCTCTGAGCTCTGGGGCTAGAACCTCAAAAATTGGTTGTTTTGACACAAAAACTCAGGTTCTGAGTTCTGTCATGGTCGCACTGCGACCATGACTTCGCACTGCGAAGCATGCGAAATTTTGGGTTCAGAAGCTGTTTCTGAACTTTTGTTCAGAAACAACTTCTGAACACACTCAGGACCTTATAGGTGGGTGAAAAACTTTGAGTTTTTGGGATGAAAAAGGCTGGACAAACCAGTTTTGATGTTTTGAAAACCTTGGGATTTCTTTGAAATTCAAAAGGGGTTTTTTAGAATCAAATGGTTTTGAGCCAAGATAGCTATGCAAACACAATTGTAAATGCAATATAAAGCCTTAGAAACTTACAGAACTCCTTAGCAAAGCTCCAGCTGCACTTGATTTGATTTGGTTGAAGGCTTTCTCAAAGGTTTTGAATATTGGTGATGGTTTTGGAACTTTGGAAAGCTTTGTGTTGATTGGGTTTTTCTGGTTGTTTTGTGGAGATTTGTAGGCTAAAATGAGTAGAGTTTCTGCTCTTGTAATGCTGTGTTAATTGTGTTTGAATCCTTGGGCATTGCCTTGTATTTATAGGCCAAAACCAAATCTTTGTCATCATTACACAATCCCAAAATTCAGCTGATTTGTGGCTAAGATCAAGCTGAATCCCTTTGCATTAAATGCTAATGGATAGAGGCAACCTTGCCTTGTACCAAGGGGCAAGATTCAGCCTGACTTCAGCCACAAATTCAACCAATTCTAGAAGGTAATGATGAAGAACAAAGCTGATTTGCAATTGGCTAATGCTTGGGGATCAATCCTTGCAATCTCAATGGTTGGTCAATAAAAACGTGCACTGTGATGTGCAGAGATTGAAGGATGAAAAAGGCTATAATTGGCTGGTGTGAGAGGGTGAAAAGCTGCTGCAAAACAGAGTAGGCAATCATGGCTTTTTCAAGTGAAAAATCCAGCTGGTTTGACTGGTTTTGGGGGGAGCAAGCAGGAGGAAAGTCCTCAAGCAGGTGGCTGGCAACCTTGTGGTGGTTAGCAGGTCACATGGGAGGGACTAGAGCTGCCCAAGGGCAAGCCCACTTGCTTGTCACATGCTAGGTTGGAAGAAAAAGCTTCCAACCTTGGCATTAATGGCAAGTCTTTCAACTCTGGCTTTGCTTGGCCCAATTAGCCATGAATGCTACTTAAAATAAATATGGAAATGATATGCAACAGATTCTGGAATTAAATCAAAGAAACCAAAAATCTGCAGAAAAATCGCAGACTTCGCAGTGCGAAGGGAGCTTCGCAGTGCGAAGTCCTCAATTTTGAAATGTTGACTTTTCTGTTGACTTTTGTTGACTTTTGACTTTTTTTCCCCTCTTTTGATTCTTTTTTTTTATTTTTGATTTAAAATGCGTAGGACAAAATTAGGGTACTACAGCTGCCCCTACTTAATTGTGTCTTCGCATAGAGTGCGTGAGTGCCGAGGGCATCTCATGAACTCTTTGCGGAGATCAATTAAGTAAAAAGAAGGACCCGAATTTTGTCCTTCGCGAAATGCAAATGCAATGGTTGGTAGGGGTTGATCGTATCCAGCCGCTAACACTGGAGGTAGATCCACTGGGGGATGAAGGTAATCTTATCTAGGCACTGCTTCTAGAGGTCGATTCCTGAGGATGGTGATTTACTCTAGGCACTGCTTCTAGAGGGGGAACATGGATGTAGGTGATCTACTCTAGGTACTGCTTCTAGAGAGGGAACATGGATGTAGGTGATCTACTCTAGGTATTGCTTCTAGAGAGGGAACATGGATGTAGGTGATCTACTCTAGGTATTGCTTCTAGAGAGGGAACATGGATGTAGGTGATCTACTCTAGGTATTGCTTCTAGAGAGGGATACCTAAGCTAGGTGATCTTATTCAGGCACTGCTTCTGAATGTCGATTCCTAACGAGCTGTGATCTTATTCAGCCGCTAACACTGAAAGTCGATACACTGGGGGAGGTGATCTACTCTAGGTACTGCTTCTAGAGGTCGATACCAAAATTAGGTAATCTTATTCAGGCACTGCTTCTGAATGTCGATTCCTAACGAGCTGCGGTCTTACCCTAAATAGGTGCCCCTGGTTGAATGTTGATGGATGTTGGTGAATATGTGATACTCACTGGAGGATCCTTGTTGAGGATGCATGTGTATGAATGGTTTTAAATATGCATGCATGAAATGAAATAATGTTGGTTGGGTGCCGAGCAGAGTCGGTCTTTGTTTGTGGTTGTGTTCATGATAGTTGGGCTTTCTCTTTTTCTTTTTGGTTTTTTGTTTGGTTGGTCGGTTTGGAAGGACAAGGTCCTTTGCCTACATACCCAAATGGGATCAAAACCGGTGTAGTTCGGGCCTCAGCCCGAAAATTTGTGTGGGTTTGCCAATAGTGATTGGACTTTTGTTTGGAGTTGAGATTCTCTGGGGAATATCAATGGAGTTTGGCTTATGGGGATATAAGGATCATTTTGGAAGCATGATCGATATCCAGCCTTGTTTGGTGTTTGGATGTTTAGGGTGTTTACTGGGGATTTTTGCTCCGCTTGACCCTTGGGGGTTTTTTTTTGCGCTCCGTGTGCCGCGAGCTACACACTTGCCTTTGCTAAGGAGCATAAGTCCTTTGGTGCAATATTTTGGTAGGAATTACCGCAATTCTTTCAGAATTCACGAAGATTCAAAATAAAGCAATGTTTGTTTGTCTTTTCTCTTTTTCGGAAGAAAATTCTTTTGTTTATTTCCCATGTTTTAAAGCATTTTCATCATGAATAAAACAAAATTTATGCGCTACTGAGAACATAAAATAACAAAAAGGAAATTTATTCAATGCAGATTTGACCTCTTGAATGGGTAAAAATACACAAAGTGAGAAGTGAGATAGACAAAGACAAGAAAAAAGCAAAAAGAAAATGGTTGGTTTTGGCACAACACATGCTATTTCCTTATGACTTCGAGATTTTTGTTTGTCGGAAGATGCTGACGAGACCGATTCCTCTCCTCTTGAATCTTGTCCGGAGCTTGGATGCTGCAGTCATTGCCTTTTTTTTTTTTTTTTTTTTGTTAACCCCTAACTTTTGCCTGGATCGCTCTTTCGAGTTTTCAATCCACCGGGGTGTATTTCCTTTTTTGATGTCCTTAATTTTTGCCTAGACCGCCTTTTCAGGTTTTCAATCTAGCAGGACGCTCTCTATTGCGTAAACCGCCCTTTCAGGTTTTCGATTTAGCGAGCTTTTTCTTTTCTTTTTTTTTTCTAGGCATAATACCTCTTGACTGCATCGGAGTTTATTGATAGTGGGAACTCCTCTCCGTCCATAGTGGTGATGATCAGGGCTCCGCCTGAGAAAGCTTTCTTTACCACGTACGACCCATCATAGCTTGGAGTCCACTTCCCTCGGGGATCTTTGTGGATAGGTAATATCTTCTTGAGCACTAGGTCTCCTTCTTTGAATTCTCGAGGACGGACCTTCTTGTCGAATGCTCTCTTGAGCCTCCTTTGATAGAGTTGTCCGTGACATATTGCCGTCAGACGCTTCTCCTCTATGAGATTGAGTTGGTCGAACCTTGTTTGGACCCATTCAGCTTCTTCTAGCTTGGTTTCCATCAAGACCCTTAGCGAAGGAATTTCCACCTCTACGGGGAGAACAGCTTCCATACCGTATACTAAGGAGAAAGGGGTTGCCCCAGTTGAAGTGCGAATGGCTGTTCTGTAGCCATGTAGCGCAAAGGGAAGCATCTCATGCCAATCCTTATATGTTGTCACCATCTTCTGGATGATCTTCTTTATGTTCTTATTGGCTGCTTCTACCGCACCGTTCATCTTTGGTCGGTAAGGGGAGGAATTATGGTGCTCAATTTTGAAATCTTTGCACAACTCCTTCATTGTCTTGTTGTTCAGGTTTGCCCCATTATCGGTGATGATTTTGTGGGGAGTACCATAACGGCAAATGATTTCCTTCTTGATAAATCGGGCTACCACTTGTTTGGTTACGTTTGCATACGAAGCTGCTTCTACCCATTTGGTGAAGTAATCGATGGCAACGAGGATGAAGCGATGTCCATTTGACGCTTTGGGCTCGATCATTCCAATCATGTCTATGCCCCACATAGAGAAAGGCCAAGGTGAAGTCATGACGTTCAGTGTAGTTGGTGGCACATGCACCTTGTCGGCGTAAATCTGGCACTTGTGACAAGTCTTGGCATAGTGGAAACAGTCGGCTTCCATGGTTAACCAATAGTAGCCCGCCCTTAAGATTTTCTTTGCCATTGCATGCCCATTAGCATGGGTTCCAAAAGATCCCTCGTGGATTTCTTTGATGAGTATGTCCGCTTCGTGTTTATCCACACATCTGAGCAGGACCATGTCATAATTTCTTTTGTAGAGGGTATTTCCACTGAGGAAGAACTGGGATGCCAATCTTCTGAGGGTCCTCTTGTCGGTGTGCGAGACATTTTCTGGATACTCTTGCTCTTCGAGGTATCGCTTGATGTCGTAGAACCAAGGTTTGTTGTCAAGTCCTTCTTCGACTGATGCGCATACAACTGGTTTGTCTCTACGATCCATCCTTATGATTGGTGCTTCGTTGTAGAAATTTACTCGGTACATTGATGATAATGTAGCCAAAGCATCTGCTACCTGATTTTCTTCTCGAGGTATGTGGTGGAAGTTGATTTCATCAAAATGCTTGATCAATTCTACAACCCGGGCTTGGTAGGGAATTAAATTGGGATGTCTTGTTTCCCATTCTCCTTTGACTTGATAGATGACTAAAGCTGAGTCACCGTATACTTCAAGGTTTTTGATCCTTAGATCAATTGCTGCTTCGAGGCCTAGGATACATGCTTCGTATTCTGCCATATTATTGGTGCAGTCAAAGCACAACCTTGCTGTGAAGGGCTGGTATCCATTTCTTGGGGAGATTAAAACTGCTCCGATACCGTGTCCCATGGCATTTGAGGCGCCGTCGAAAGCGAGCTTCCATTGAGCTCCTGGTTCTGGCCCTTCATCATCGCTTGTGACTTCTTCGTCATTCAAAGCTACGACATCTTCATCTGGGAAGTCGAATTGTATGGGTTGATAATCCTCCAGTGGTTGGTGAGCAAGGTGCTCGGATAAAACACTCCCTTTGATGGCTTTTTGAGCAACATATTGGATGTCGTACTCAGACAGCAGCATTTGCCAACGGGCTATCTTCCCTGTGAGGGCTGGCTTTTCGAAGATGTACTTGATGGGATCCATCTTCGATATCAACCAAGTTGTATGGGTCAACATGTATTGCCTTAGACGTCGAGCAGCCCATGCTAAAGCGCAGCAAGTCTTTTCAAGTGAAGTATACCTTGTTTCACAATCAGTAAACTTCTTGCTTAGGTAGTAGATTGCGTGCTCTTTTCTTTCCGTTTCATCTTGTTGTCCTAACACACAACCCATTGATCCTTCAAGTACGGTTAGGTATAAGATGAGGGGTTTACCCGGAACCGGAGGTATTAAAATTGGTGGTTCTTGCAGGTATTGTTTGATCTTGTCAAACGCCTCTTGGCAATCCTCATTCCAATGAACGGCTTGGTTTTTCCTTAGCAGCTTGAAGATTGGTTCGCAGGTAGCTGTCATGTGTGAGATGAACCTGGCGATGTAGTTCAATCTTCCTAAGAAACCCCGGACTTCTTTCTCGGTATTTGGCGCTGGCATTTCTTGGATGGCCTTCACCTTATCGGGATCCACTTCAATACCTCTTTGGCTGACGATGAAGCCCAATAACTTCCCGGATCTAACGCCAAATGTGCACTTGTTAGGATTTAAGCGCAGCTTGAATTTTCTTAGGCGTTCGAAAAGCTTATGTAGATGGACTAGATGATCCTCCTCCGTTTGGGATTTGGCAATCATATCGTCGACGTAGACCTCAATTTCCTTATGGATCATGTCGTGGAAAAGAGTCACCATTGCTCTTTGGTATGTTGCCCCCGGCATTTGTTAATCCGAAAGGCATTACCTTATAGCAGAATGTTCCCCATGGGGTGATGAATGTAGTTTTCTCCATGTCCTCTGGAGCCATCTTGATTTGGTTATATCCCGAGAAACCATCCATAAAGGAAAAGACTGAGAATTGGGCTGTGTTGTCCACCAATATGTCGATGTGTGGTAGCGGGAAATCATCCTTTGGGCTTGCTCTATTCAAGTCCCGATAATCCACACACATTCTCACCTTGCCATCTTTCTTCGGAACTGGCACAATGTTGGCAACCCATGTTGGATACTTGGTTACGGCTAAGAAGCCGGCATCGAATTGCTTTTTGACCTCTTCTCTGATCTTGAGAGCCATATCGGGTCGAGTTCTTCTCAATTTCTGCTTCACTGGCGGGCATTCCGGCTTGAGTGGCAGCTTGTGTATAACGATGTTAGGGTCTAAACCCGGCATGTCTTGATACGACCAAGCGAATACGTCCACGTACTCTTGCAGAAGCTTGATCAACTTTCCTTTCACATCCTCGTGCAGGGAGGCTCCTATCTTGACCTCTTTCTTATCCTCTTCGGTCCCCAAGTTGACCTTTTCAACTGATTCTTGGTGAGGTTGTATTACCCTATCCCCTTGATTTGCAAGTCTAGACAATTCTTCAGGCGGTTCATAATCGTCCTCTTCATCATCTTCCGTTTGATTAATCGGGAAATCGAAGTCATAAGGGTTTAAGGCAGTGTTGTTTTTGGAGGGTGGATTTGTAGATCTGCATGAGTATGATTTTTTTTAGGCTTTTTGTAGAAATTTTTTTTTTAAAACAAATGCAAAAAAGGAAAAGACTCGAATGAACATAAAAAAGTGTTTTTATTCATGATTGTAAATAACTTATAAAACATGGGGGCCCCACACGACTAATCATTTGCCTTGGGCAGAGCTAAATGATTTTTTTTTTTATAAAAAAAGTAAAAACAAACAAACATGGTTTATTACTTAATCCTGGTAATGATCTCGGGAATTGCGATAGCCCTCCAATTGTTCAAAGCTTCATCCGAAGCGCAACGATACACCAAATCGGGCACGTCTTCGTCTACGTCTTCGAGTAGAGCCACTTGATCTTCATGGATAAACCCCGCATTGATGAATGTTTCTGAAATGGGGAGGATCCCTTGCTTTGGCGGCTTTGAGAAAGTTTCGGCTGATGGATGATACCCCAACCCGAAGCGATTTTTCTTCTCCGGTATGTCCACTAACTTGCCCCATCCGGTGGGTCGGCTTTCTTCTAGGGTCTCTCTTATCGCCCTCCATGATGACATGGCTGTCCTAGCCTCTTCCTTGGGCTTCGAGCTCAATGTCACGACATTCGCCACTTCCAAAGACTGAAATGGGACGTCCACAGCTTCTTCATCCGTTTCTATATAACGGAAAGATGAGAGATGGCTTACCATCATGTCCTCTTGCCCGGAAACTACAATCATTTGGTTATCAATGATGAACTTCAGTTTCTGGTGCAGGGTAGAGGTAATGGCTCCGGCTGCATGGATCCATGGTCGTCCGAGAAGACAACTGTATGTTGGATTAATATCCATGACTTGGAAGGTTATGGTGAAAACCTTAGGTCCGATTTGGACTGGTAAGTCGATCTCCCCTATAACGGCTCTTCTTGACCCATCGAAAGCTTTTACGACCAAGGCGCTGGGCTTCATTACGGTCCCTTCACATGAGAGTTTGAGGAGGGTAGTCTTGGGCATGACATTCAATGATGACCCCGTGTCCACTAGTACTCTTGAGAGGATGTGGTCCATGCATTTCACGGAGATATGTAAGGCGCGATTATGAATGTGCCCCTCGTCGGGTAGCTCATCGCCATTGAAACCCAAGTACCTACTTGAGGTGATATTTCCGACTATCCCGTCGAATTGGTCCACCGGAATGTCCTTGGTGACATGTGCCTCACTGAGGATCCGCAGTAGTGCTTCTCGGTGTGCTTCCGAGCTGAGTAGTAAGGATAGCATAGAGATCTTAGAGGGAGTTTGACCTAGCTGGTCAATGATCTTGTACTCGCTCTTTTGGATTATCCTTAGGAACTCTTCGGCCTCTTTTTGCGGGATTGTCTTTTGAGAAGGCCCCGCTTGGTTCTCTTTTTCCTCCACGCTCTTTTCTTTGAGCGGTTCTCTTGGTAGTACAGCTGGCGTCTTTCCGAGTTCTTTCGGAGCGAAGACCCTACCACTTCTGGTCATTCCTCCAACACCGGTAATGTTAGTGATGCTGGGCTCGATTTTGGCTAGTGGTTTTCCTTCCACATAGGCCACAGGTTGGTAATTCCACGGTACCCTCTTTGTGCTTTCAAAAGAGAAGGGTGCAGGTACGTGGAATGTTATGGGTTGTATTGGCATTGGTACCTCTCTCCTTTGGTATGGGATCTCGAGAGGTTTTGGGCCGTTAGACTCTAAGGTAGCAACGTCCGTGCCATCCTTTATATAACCAATTTGGATCCATCCTTGGTCCATTAACTCTTGAAGACAGCTCTTCAACTCTTCACACTCATTCGGGTTGACCTTGCAGGCTTCACAGTTGGCGTGCATTTCCTCGAATAATCCAAAGCCGGTTAAACGCTCCCTTATGGCTGACAGGGGAGTCTTAACATTGGATACCCTTTTGACTGGACCAAAGTCCTTTTGTTCCTCCACCGCATTTACAGAGGGACCCGCATGCCCCGGCAATGGGTTGTTCTTCACATTGGGGCTTTCCTCTTTGAAGGATAACAGCTTCTTGTCAATAAGATCCTGTACCTTGTGTTTGAAAACTCTACAGTCTTCGACATTGTGCCCCACGGATCCTGCGTGGAAATCACATTTGGCATTTGCGTCGTACCACTGTGGATATGGTGGCGACATTGGTGGTAGTAGTCTTGTCTCGACCATACCCTTTTGGATTAGGTATGGCAGGATTTGACCATAAGACATAGGTACAGGATCAAACTGCCTATTAAAGTAACTGTTCCTTGAGCTCGCTTGATTCCTTGGTGGGTACCCGCCTTGTTGCTGTTGCTGTTGATTTTGCTGCGGCAATACTACTGGCTGTCGAGGTGGATTTGCGGGAATCACTTGAGGTGAGTAACGCCCTTGAGCCGTTGCTGCTGCCACATAAGGATAGTGGTAGTGAGGCATTTGATTCGGTGGCGGGTAGGATGGTCCCATTAGAACGGCATTTGTCTCCCCCTCTTTCTTTTTGTGAAAGTTGCTGGGGGGCTTTCTAGCTCCACTTTGAGCTTCTGAAGAGCCTTGGATTTTTCCTCTCTTCACTCCATCTTCTATTCTTTCACCGACCATGACTAGATCGGAGAAACCGGCAGACGTACTTCCAATCTTCTTGTCGTAATATGGGCCTTGAAGTGTGCCCATAAAGGTGTCGACAAGTTCTCTCTCCAATAGTGGTGGTTGTACACGAGAAGCTAGTTCTCTCCACCGCTGAGCGTACTCCTTGAAGGACTCGTTGCTTCTTTGTAGGAGGTTTTGTAGTTGCATCCTATTTGGAGCCATGTCCAAATTATATTTGTATTGCTTTAGGAAGGCATCGGCTAGATCCTTCCAAGTTTGGACATGGGTACGCTCGAGCTGCATGTACCAATCCAAGGACGCTCCGCTTAAACTATCTTGAAACACATGCACCATGAGTTTCTCGTTCATTGCGTAAGCCGCCATCTTCCTACAGAACATCCTTAGATGGTTCCGAGGGCATTGAATTCCTTTGTATTTCTCGAAGTCCGGTGCTTTGAACTTCGGAGGAATTACCACGTCGGGCACTAGGCACATATCCAAGGCATTGTGGGCACCATATGAGCTGAACCCTTCGACAGCTTTCAACCTTTCTTCCAAAACTCGATACATTTGGGTGGTATCATTGTCTTGGTGGGTGGTGTCGGGAGCAGATTGCCTTAGCTGGCTATTTTCCACATCATGGGGAATTACTTCATGCTGAGTAGTGGAAGTTCCTTGAGGACGACGCTCTTCATTCCTTACGGGGATTGTGAGCGGTGGCGGAGGTGGTCCTTGACCCTCATTTTCGAAGGGTGGGGTATAATTCAGAGGTAAACCATAAGGAGGCCATTGCACATTGGATGCATCCGTTGTTGGGCGAGGGTGGCTTTCTCGTGCCGATAGAGCTTGCATTAATTCTAGCATCTGATCCATTTTTCCTTTCATTCCATCAACTTCCTCTCTCAAAGCCGCTTGAGTTTGTTCCAAATTATCCATGATCCTTCGTTTGTTAGCTCGTGTTCCGTACGAGTGTTGACTATCTGGTTCTTGGACCGAGGGCTTTCGGGGTTTTCGGGCTATGATTGCTTTGAACTGTTTTAATGGGCATGAATGAGTTTTTTTTTGAAAAAAATGCATGAAGATGCATGTGGATGTATGTATGCTTATGAGTATGCAAAATATGCGTTTTTTTTTTATTTTGCTTTATGGAGTTTAAAGGTGCACAATTAATATTAGCAAATTCGAAATATTAAAGACCGGGAAATTGATTATGCTTCAAAATATATTTGATTAAATAACATTTGTTTACAAAGTGTAACTAATGCTATTACAAATCAAATAGCCGCTCGCTTCTCGGCTTTGCTCCTCTCCTCCCTATAGAAATCTATGGTGTCCTTGCAGAACTTCATAAACTTCCGGATCTCCATAGGGATGACAAAGTAGGGCATGACCATCTCGGCCTCCGCTAGCTTCTTTGGAAGTTGGGTGATCACCAAATTTGAGAATGCGACCAATTTAGTGAAATCTTCACTTAATCGGGTGGCGTCTTGCCATACATACTCAATCACTTCCTTGCGCTGGTCTAGCTTGACTCTTGCACTTCTAATCTCATCGTGTAGTTGTGCAATGTGGTCCCCATGAGCTCTTGCAATCTTGTCGAAGTACTCCTCGAATTTCTTGATGTCTTCTTCGAGATGATTGCACTTTAGCCTCCCTTGATGAGAGAGACTCTCATGTCTTTGCCGCTGGACGCGTTCGGCTTGAAGCTGCTCTTTGTAGTCTTTCACTACTTCTTGGAGCTGTTGATTTTTCTCTTGGAATTTCAACCTCCACTTTCGTTGAGCTTCGATGGCTAGTTCGCCAAACTTCTTGAGCTCTTGGTTGGAATGTAAGATTCTTTCCAACTCTTCGTCCTTGGCAACAAGGTTAGCATCCGCACTAACCAAGCCGCCTCCTATCCAATCCCTTTTCCCTTCGGAGATCCTTAGCCGTTTTTGGCATACTAGGAGAGAATGTGATACTTCATCACGATCTCTCTTCGTCCTAGTAATTTCTCCTAAAGCTTGGAGGTGTTTTAATTCTAACTCCCGAATTTTAACCTTAAGTTCTTCCTCCACTTTGTTGGGAACGATTGTGCTTGGCTTAGGAATCTTGAGCTTGAAGACGAGCGTGCTTTTGTTCCCGGAATCCATATTTTTTTTGCTAATATTTGTTCGTTCTTTTTAAACTCCTATAAAGCAAAATGATGCGAAAATTACTTTCATGAATGCAAATGTTATGCAAGGGTATGGTTTATGAAGGTTCGGAACTTCCCCCCATCCTCACATGTAGGCTCTAAATGGTGAAATATCCTAAGAAGAGGTCCTTAGAGTCATAGACCTCACATGGAATTAGGGTTGTCTATGGACATACGTCGACATGACTTCAATTAATTCCACGTGAAAATCTCATCTAAGCGGGGTTGGACATCCTACCTCACGGACATACGTCAACGCGGGCTTCCGCACACAACCTCCTTCTAACTTAGTATTTTTCTCAAGCTCGGGTAGAGAGCCTCACACGTCCGGCATTAACCCGAACAATGTGGAGTAACATCACTCAAGTAACCCCCGCATTTGATATATATAATATGAATATAAAGCAAATAAAGCAAATATAAACATAAAGCATAAATATAGCATGTATGAATAAAATAAATAAACACGGCACGCAAAGAAAATAAAACAATTGTCTTTAAACCAAGTAGGTTAGGCTTGACTCGCTAGTGGGAACAGGGTCCCCAGTGAAGTCGCCAGCTGTGCGCACCTCGTTTTTTTCCTCGGGAAAAAGACGCGCAAATCCTCCGAGGACGTCCTCGAACGCTCGGAGGGCCTTTGTGAAGCCGCCACCAAAGTTTTTGTGTAAAGGGAACGTTGATAAACCCTTAAGTTTTTTTTTTGTTGTAAAAGGGAAACGATAATAAAACCCTTCGACGATGAGGATAAGGATTAGGTCATCGCAACCATTGTCGGGTTCGGGAGTCGATTACGCAAGGGGAAGGTATTAGCACCCCTCACGTCCGTTGTACTCAACGGGAACCTTCTATTTGGTTTAAAGCTTGAATTGTTTTTTTTTTATTTATTGCGTGCATGTTCATTTATGTTAAAAATATAATAAAGGGGGGAAAGAGATAAAAACAAACGAAAGAAAGAAAAAAAGTTTTTATTATTGTGCTTGACAAGATGTCGATCTTGCTCCTACGTATCTCCCGGTAGTCGGAGAATTCAAAGCGTACGTAGTTCTTTGGTAGAAAAACGTATGTGTGTTGGTTGATTTTAATTGGACGATGTTTTAACCGAATTCTTGCGATTAAACGTGGCTTGTATGCTCGCGCTTGGAGACTTATTAAGCGTTCGTTCGCGAATCGCATTAGAATTGTTAAAAGGTACGTCCGTTAGGGTAGAGGGTTGAATTGGTCGCTATGGGACCAAGGGAGGTACAATGGACTCATATAAGTCAAACATTGACCGAGTGGACTCCGAAGAGTCGGGGGTTTGAGTCTAATGGCCAACGGGGGACCAAAAGGTTTGGATTGACCACAAGGGGCCAAGATTTGGTTTGGTTAGGGTTGTACATGTTAAAAAAAGGGAATGACGATTGTCCGAGCGACGAGACATACGTCACGCATTCGTACAATCGGGGCGATGGAGAGACATACGTCACACCATCCCTTTTTCATTCATGTTTTTGGGTTGAATCCTTTAGAAATCCCAAGGTGTGCCAAAACATTTGGTTTGAAAACCCAAAATGGGAAGGTTTAGCAAATTTGCTAAAAAACGCGCAAGTTCGTCTCATTTTGCGAAAATGCGAACGTAAACGGTGTATGTTCATCTTTGAGTTTTGAACATCATGAACAATATTTATTGTTCAAGTTTAGATTGAAAAGATGAACATAGCTTGTTTGTTCATGTGGTTTTGAAAGTTTGGGAACATAACTTGCTTTGCAAGTTATCCACAAAATGGTCATACGAACTTGTGATTTTGCCAAAATATGCAAAAACCTTGTTATGGTTTGAAGAACATGGGTTTAAAAACTCTTAGGCTCTGAGCTCTGGGGCTAGAACCTCAAAAATTGGTTGTTTTGACACAAAAACTCAGGTTCTGAGTTCTGTCATGGTCGCACTGCGACCATGACTTCGCACTGCGAAGCATGCGAAATTTTGGGTTCAGAAGCTGTTTCTGAACTTTTGTTCAGAAACAACTTCTGAACACACTCAGAACCTTATAGGTGGGTGAAAAACTTTGAGTTTTTGGGATGAAAAAGGCTGGACAAACCAGTTTTGATGTTTTGAAAACCTTGGGATTTCTTTGAAATTCAAAAGGGGTTTTTTAGAATCAAATGGTTTTGAGCCAAGATAGCTATGCAAACACAATTGTAAATGCAATATAAAGCCTTAGAAACTTACAGAACTCCTTAGCAAAGCTCCAGCTGCACTTGATTTGATTTGGTTGAAGGCTTTCTCAAAGGTTTTGAATATTGGTGATGGTTTTGGAACTTTGGAAAGCTTTGTGTTGATTGGGTTTTTCTGGTTGTTTTGTGGAGATTTGTAGGCTAAAATGAGTAGAGTTTCTGCTCTTGTAATGCTGTGTTAATTGTGTTTGAATCCTTGGGCATTGCCTTGTATTTATAGGCCAAAACCAAATCTTTGTCATCATTACACAATCCCAAAATTCAGCTGATTTGTGGCTAAGATCAAGCTGAATCCCTTTGCATTAAATGCTAATGGATAGAGGCAACCTTGCCTTGTACCAAGGGGCAAGATTCAGCCTGACTTCAGCCACAAATTCAACCAATTCTAGAAGGTAATGATGAAGAACAAAGCTGATTTGCAATTGGCTAATGCTTGGGGATCAATCCTTGCAATCTCAATGGTTGGTCAATAAAAACGTGCACTGTGATGTGCAGAGATTGAAGGATGAAAAAGGCTATAATTGGCTGGTGTGAGAGGGTGAAAAGCTGCTGCAAAACAGAGTAGGCAATCATGGCTTTTTCAAGTGAAAAATCCAGCTGGTTTGACTGGTTTTGGGGGGAGCAAGCAGGAGGAAAGTCCTCAAGCAGGTGGCTGGCAACCTTGTGGTGGTTAGCAGGTCACATGGGAGGGACTAGAGCTGCCCAAGGGCAAGCCCACTTGCTTGTCACATGCTAGGTTGGAAGAAAAAGCTTCCAACCTTGGCATTAATGGCAAGTCTTTCAACTCTGGCTTTGCTTGGCCCAATTAGCCATGAATGCTACTTAAAATAAATATGGAAATGATATGCAACAGATTCTGGAATTAAATCAAAGAAACCAAAAATCTGCAGAAAAATCGCAGACTTCGCAGTGCGAAGGGAGCTTCGCAGTGCGAAGTCCTCAATTTTGAAATGTTGACTTTTCTGTTGACTTTTGTTGACTTTTGACTTTTTTTCCCCTCTTTTGATTCTTTTTTTTGATTTTTGATTTAAAATGCGTAGGACAAAATTAGGGTACTACAAGGGGCATATTTTTGCATACTCATTGCATTTATACATTCACATGCATTTTCATTTCAAAGAAAAACCCTCACATCTTTCCCTCACCAAACATCAAAAAAGAAGTACCCGACCCGGTGTACAGTAGCGTTTCGGATGAGATCCGAGCAACCGGAAGGCCATCGAAATTCTGGAAATCATTTCTTTGTCCAAGTAATTTATCTTGTTTTTTCAAAAAAAAATCATTTGGCTCTTCCCAAGGCAAATGATAAATTTTTATGGGACCCCATATTTCAAATCATTTCCGTCATTAATAAATTTGCAGTTTATTTTCAAAAGAGTTCGTTTTTCTTTCGTTCTTAAATAAATTTTCGCAACCCTACAAAAAAAATCATCATACACCAAAAAAAAACACCGCTACGACCCCTCATGACTTCAATCTTCAAATTAACCAAACGGAAGATGATAATAAGGATGATTTTGAATCTCCTGAAGGATTGTCCAGACTTGGGGATCAAGAGGATAGGGTAATATAACCTCACCAAGAGAACCCTCAAAAATAGCACCACATTTTTCCCTCTGCCGGGGCACACTCTACAAAAGAAATTATGACATGGTCTCACTCAGATGTGTGGATAAATGTGAAGCAGTCATGCTCACCAAAGAAATCCATGAGGAGTCCTTCCAAACCCATGCCAAGACATGTCACAAGTGACAAAATTATGCCAACAAGGGGCACATACCACAAACACCTCTGAATGTCATGACATCACCCTAACCTTTTTCTATGTGGGGCATAGACATGTTTGGAATGATTGAGCCAAAGGCTTCAAAAAGGGCACCAGTTCATACTAGTTGCCATCAACTGTTTCACCAAATGGGTCGAAGCAGCTTCCTATGCAAACATGACCAAACAAGTGGTCGCCCAATTCATCAAAAAAAGAAACCATTTGCCATTACGGCACTCCCCACAATTTCCCACAAAAAGCCAAGCCGTTACGGCACTCCCCACAATTTCCCACAAAAAGCCAAGCCGTTACGGCACTCCCCACAAATTCCCACAAAAAACCAAGTCGTCATTGGCATTCCTCACATCACCCATTTCCAAAAAAAAAAGGGCCCAATTTTTATTGGCATCCCTAAACAAACAAAGCCCAATTTTTATTGGCATCCCCAAACACAAAAAGCCAAGTCATCATTGGCATTCCTCACATCTCCAACAAAAGACCAATTTTCATTGGCACACACAATTTCCAAGCAAAAAGCCCAATTTTCATTAGCACTCACAAACATATTCCCAAATACCATTTCCAATAAAAGCCCAATTTTCATTGGCCCTTACAAACACAATCACACATAAAGCCCAATCATCATTGGCATCTCCACTCCAATCACAAAAAGCCCGACCTCGCTCGGCAACCAAAAACAAAAAGCCCGACCTCGCTCGGCATCCAATCACTATCAAGGCCCAATTTTCTTGGTATTCACAAACACAAACAAGGTTCGACCAGCTGAACCCCATAAAAGAGAAACACCCCACAGCATTGGGGCATGGACAGCTCGACAAGAAAGTTCATTCTCGAGAATTTAGAGAAGGAGACTTAATGCTTGGAAAAAAGGTATTACCCATCCACAAAGATCCCCCCATCAATAAACTCCGGCGCAGTCAAAAAAAATATATATGCCAAAAAAGAAAAAAGAGCTCGCTAAATCGAAAACCCGAAAGGGGCGGTTTAGGCAATAGAGAGCGTCCTGGTAGATCGAAAACCTGAAAAGGCGGTCTAGGCAAAAATTAAGGACATCAAAAAAGGAAATATACCCCAGTGGACTGAAAACTCGAAAGAGCAGTCCAGGTAAAAGTTAGGGGTTTCAAAAAAAAAAGAGAAGGCAAAAGACTGCGGCACGTAAGGTCCAGACAGAATTCAAGAGGGAAAGAGTCAACCTCATTATCATCTTTCAAAAAAGGTTATTTCAAAGTCATAGGGAAAGTAGCACGTGAAACCCAAGCAAATCTTCATTTGCCTTTTTGTTTCTTCCTTTTTCTCTATCTCAGTAATCACCTCTTATAGGGATTACACTTTCACGAATAGTTACCCATACAAGGGACTAAGTTTCGTAGAATCAAAGTCATTTTTAAACCTTTTCATTGTTATGCGTCCTTACTTGCTCATAAAATGTGTTTTTATTCATGATAAATAATGCATTGAAATATGGGAATAACATAAAAAAACAAAAAAATGTGTTTTTTTTTACTTGGACGTTTTAAATGTCAAAAGAATTTTGTTGGTCCCCGTTATTGCATCAGAGGACTCAAAACTTGAAGCTTTGCATCAGTCATTTTAAGACTCATGCTCTTCAGCAGAAACAAGTGCGTAGCTCACGACGCGTAAAACGCAAAGATCCCGGGTGTCGGAGGAAACAAATTTCCCAAATAAAGCTCACCCCATACATCTTTTTCATCCACTAAGGCCGAATATCGATCATGCTTCCGAAATGATCCTTATATCCCCAGTGAGATCACCAAACCAAAAAGCCCGACCTCGCTCGGCAACCAAACAAAAGCCCGACCTCGCTCGGCAACCAAACAAAAAGTCCAATAATCATTGGCGAACCAAAAGTCCAATATTCATTGGCAACCCAAAGAACTACGTAAGCTTTGAATTCTCCATCCCACCAGGAGATACGTAGGAGCAAGATCATCATCTTGTCAAGCACAACAAACCAAAGCCCAATTTTCATTGGCCCACAATAAAGCCCAAATTTTATTGATATTCCCCAGGGAGTGTCAACCCAAAACAAAAGTCCAATCATTATTGGCAAACCCACACAAATCTTCGGGCTTAGGCTCGAACTACACCGGTTTTGATCCCATTTGGGTATGTAGGCAAAGGACCTTGTCCTTCCAAACCGACCAACCAAAAAACAAACAAAACACAAAAAGAGAGTCCAATTGTCATTGGCGCAACCACAACCAAGACCGACTTTGCTCGGCACCCAACCAACCTCCCACACATCATGCATAACATAATTCATGCATCATGTCATTCATGCATGCATATACAAATCATTCATACACATGCATTTCATATCATGCCATGCATCCTCAACAAGGATTCTCCAGTGAGTATCACATATTCACCAACATCCATCAACAGACAAGTAAGCGTTCCCCAGTGAACCTCCTTCACTAACTGTCCCCATTTCCCCAGACAGAATCTTTGTTTGAGTCCATCTCATATCATATTACATTGCATATCACCGCATATCATACTGCATGACATGCATCATACAATCATGTCACCCATTCAACCAGGGGCACCTATTTAGGGTAAGACCGCAGCTCGTTAGGAATCGACATTCAGAAGCAGTGCCTGAATAAGATCACCTAGCTTAGGTATCGATCTCTAGAAGCAGTGCCTAGAGTAGATCACCTTCATCAACATTCAACCAGGGGCACCTATTTAGGGTAAGACCGCAGCTCGTTAGGAATCGACATTCAGAAGCAGTGCCTGAATAAGATCACCTAGCTTAGGTATCGATCTCTAGAAGCAGTGCCTAGAGTAGATCACCTTCATCAACATTCAACCAGGGGCACCTATTTAGGGTAAGACCGCAGCTCGTTAGGAATCGACATTCAGAAGCAGTGCCTGAATAAGATCACCTAGCTTAGGTATCGATCTCTAGAAGCAGTACCTAGAGTAGATCACCTCCATCTTTAGGTATCGACCTCTAGAAGCAGTACCTAGAGTAGATCACCTCCATCTTTAGGTATCGACCTCTAGAAGCAGTACCTAGAGTAGATCACCTCCATCTTAGGTATCGACCTCTAGAAGCAGTACCTAGAGTAGATCACCTCCATCTTAGGTATCGACCTCTAGAAGCAGTACCTAGAGTAGATCACCTCCATCTTAGGTATCGACCTCTAGTGACATCCTAGAGTAGATCACCTCCCTCAACGTTCCACCTCTAGTGACAGTGCCTAGAGTAAATCACCATCCTCAGGAATCGACTTCTAGTGACAGTGCCTAGATAAGATTACCTTCATCCCCCAATGGATCTACCTCCAGTGCTAGCGGCTGGATACGATCAACCTTTTCCAACCTTTGCATTTACATTTCGCGAAGGACAAAATTCGGGTCCTTCTTTTTACTTAATTGATCTTCGCAAAGAGTTCATGAGATGCCCTCGGCACTCACGCACTCTATGCGAAGACACAATTAAGTAGGGGCAGCTGTAGTACCCTAATTTTGTCCTAAGCATTTTAAAACAAAAATCAAAAAAATCAAAGAGGGGAAAAAGTCAAAAGTCAACAAAAGTCAACAGAAAAGTCAACATTTTAAAAATGATGACTTCGCACTGCGAAGGTCACTTCGCACTGCGAAGTCTGCGATTTTTCTGCAGATTTTTGGTTTCTTTGATTTAATTCCAGAATTTGTTGCATATCATTTCCATATTTATTTTAAGTAGCATTCATGGCTAATTGGGCCAAGCAAAACCAGAATTAAAGGACTTGCCATTAATGCCAAGGTTGGAAGCTTTTTCTTCCAACCTAGCATGTGACAAGCAAGTGGGCTTGCCCTTGGGCAGCTCTAGTCCCTCCCAGGTGACCTGCTAACCACCACAAGGTTGCCAGCCACCTGCTTGAGGACTTTCCTCCTGCTTGCTCCCCCCAAAACCAGTCAAACCAGCTGGATTTCTCACTTGAAAAGCCATGAGTGCCTACTCTGTTTTTGCAGCAGCTTTTCACCCCCTCACACCAGCCATAAGTAGCCTTTTTCATCCCTCAATCTCTGCACATCACAGTGCACGTTTTTATTGACCAACCATTGAGATTGCAAGGATTGATCCCCAAGCATTAGCCAATTGCAAATCAGCTTTGTTCTTCATCATTACCTTCTAGAATTGGTTGAATTTGTGGCTGAAATCAGGCTGGATCTTGCCCCTTGGTACAAGGCAAGGTTGCCTCTATCCATTAGCATTTAATGCAAAGGGATTCAGCTGGATCTTAGCCACAAATCAGCTGAATTTTAGGATTTTGTAATGATGACAAAGATTTGGTTTTGGCCTATAAATAGAAGGCAATGCCCAAGGATTCAAAGAGAATTAACACAGCATTTTCAAGAGCAGAAACTCTACTCATTTTTTAGCCTACAAACCTCCACAAAACAACCAGAAAAAACCAATCCCACACAAAGCTCTACAAAAGTTCAAGTTCATCACCAATATCAAAAACCTTTGTGAAAGCCTTCAACCAAATCAAATCAATCGCAGCTGGAGCTTTGCTAAGGAGTTCTGTAAGTTTCTAAGGCTTTATATTGCATTTACAATTGTGTTTGCATAGCTATTTTGGTTCAAAACCATTTGATTCTAAAAAATCCCTTTTGAATTTCAAAGAAATCCCAAGGTTTTCAAAACATCAAAACTGGTTTGTCCAGCCTTTTTCACCCCAAAAACTCAAAGTTTTTCACCCACCTATAAGGTCCTGAGTGTGTTCAGAAGTTGTTTCTGAACAAAAGTTCAGAAACAGCTTCTGAACCCAAAATTTCGCATGCTTCGCAGTGCGAAGTCATGGTCGCAGTGCGACCATGACAGAACTCAGAATCTGAGTTTTTGTGTCAAAATGACCAATTTTTGAGGTTCTAGCCCCAGAGCTCAGAACCTAAGAGTTTTTAAACCCATGTCTTTCAAACCATAACAAGGATTTAGCATAATTTTGGCAAAATCACAAGTTCGTATGACCATTATGTGGATAACTTGTAAAACAAGTTATGTTCCCAAACTTTCAAAACCACATGAACAAACAAGCTATGTTCATCATTCCAATCAAAACTTGAACAATAAATATTGTTCATGATTTTCAAAACTCAAACATGAACATACGCCGAATACGTTCGCATTTTCGCAAAATGAGACGAACTTGTGCGTTTTCTAGCAAAATTTGCTAAACCTTCCCATTTTGGGTTTTCAAACCAAATGTTTTGACATACCTTGGGATTTCTAAAAGATTCAGCCCAAAAACATGAATGAAAAAGGGATGGTGTGACGTATGTCTCTCCATCGCCCCGATTGTACGAATGCGTGACGTATGTCTCGTCGTTCGGACAATCGTCATTCCCTTTTTCAATGTACAACCCTAACCAAACCAAAACTTGGCCCCTTGTGGTCAATCCAAACCTTTTGGTCCCCCGTGGCCATTAGACTCACCCCCCCCCCCGACTCGTTTAGAGTCCACTCGGTCAATGATTGACTTGTATGAGTCCATTGCACCTCTCTTGGTCCCATAGCGACCAATCAACCCTTTACCCTAACGGACGTACCTTTTAACAATTCTAATGCGATTCACGAACAAACGCTTAATAAGTCTCCAAGAGCGAGCATACAAGCTACGTTTTAATCGCAAGAATTCGGTTAAAACATCGTCCAATTAAAATCAACCAACACATGTACGTTTTTCTACAAAGAACTACGTACGCTTTGAATTCTCCGACTACCGGGAGATACGTAGGAGCAAGATCGACATCTTGTCAAGCGCAATAATAAAAAACTTTTTCTTTCTTTCCTTTCGTTTGTTTTTATCTCTTTCCCCCTTTCATTATGTTTTTAACATAAATGAACATGCACGCAAATATTAAAAAACAATTCAAGCTTAAACCAAATAGAAGGTTCCCGTTGAGTACAACGGACGTGTGGGGTGCTAATACCTTCCCCTTGCGTAACCGACTCCCGAACCCGACAATGGTTGCGATGACCAAATCCTTATCCTCATCGTCAAAGGGTTTTATTATCGTTTCCCTTTAAACAAAAAAAACTTAAGGGTTTATCAACGTTCCCTTTACACAAAAACTTTGGTGGCGGCTTCACAAAGGCCCTCCGAGCGTTCGAGGACGTCCTCGGAGGATTTGCGCGTCTTTTTCCCGAGGAAAAAAACGAGGTGCGCACAAGTACCATATTGGAGGTGTAATTCTTGAACGGTTTTCTACAGTGCAGTAGTTAACCGCACAGTTGTAGTTGAGCTTGTTTTATCCTGGAGGCGGCGTGGTTGATAGTCTGTCTTGCACAATTTTGGGCAGTGTCATGAAACGTCTTAAAGAGAGCGACATGGTCGTGACTCAACCTACTAACAACTTCGGTAGATATTCTCTATCAAAGTAGAATTTGGAAATCTAAATACAACAGTTTGGAAATCGAAAAACAACAATTTTAAGATGTTTCGTTCTGCCATGTCTACTGAAGAAATTACTAACTCGAATTTTATAGTCCCTAAATACAAGAAGGATAAAAAAAGCTATAGAAATACATCTCTATATATACTGAACATTATGAAGTGTTTGTTGTTAGAACAACAACACTAAGAAATTCACATATGCGAATTTGAATCTGTTTGAAATTTATTTTCAAAAATCAGAACCACACTGTGAATAAATAACTCTAATTGCCAAGAAAATAGTAACCCCAAAAAGGTCCTATATTGGAAATCAGCAGCCACCATTAGGAAATGACAATGGTTCACAATTTATTTAATTATGCGAAACCAAGTCATATGTCCCGCAAATATAAAAATAGGTCAGTGTTGCTCCGCAACGTAACTTGATTGAAGAGAAATTCATTGTTATTATTAATATAATCAATCTAGTTGGTTGAAGTGAATGATGTATCAACATTAGCGCCTCGCGCTTTATCTACTAAGATCGTGTTATGTTTAAAACATATGCTACTGTTGAAAATAAGAAAGTGTTGTTAGAATATTCAAAACACCATTAAAGTTGTTGACGTTAGAGATATGAAGTTACCATTCGAGTCCGAAAAGAAAATTATTCTATCGGACATGATGTATGCTCCAAGGATAACAAAGAATCTGTATTTCAGATTTCTACTGAATAAGACTGAGTTCACTCAGACTCAAAGAGAGACTTGTGCACCATGCATTCTTTTGGGGAAAATATTGTGCCTTTGATGGTATGTTCAAAATTAAATTCTCCTTCTATTTTATAAGTTGTGTGATTTTAATATTTGACATGTCAAAATTTATCATGTGAACAAGCGTTTAATTTTAAACTTGAGTAACTTGGATTTAATTCCAAAGTTGTATGACTAGAAAATTTTATTTTTTACAGCCACAATAAATGAACCAAAAGTTCATATAAATCAGAGTTTAGAGAATTTGAACCTCTAACTTAATAAATTATGATATGTGGGAACATCATGGCACATAAACTAGAAATAATAAAAATATATTTTATCTTATTTATTAATGACTGTAAACTTTGAAAAATAAAATTGATACGCTTGATATGTTCGATTTTTATAACAAAAATTGAAATTTATGTTGAATAGAGTACCCAAGTCTAAGAATAAAATTTCTACTTATGAAGTTTTGAAGAAAAGACACCCTAACTTGTCTTATTTTTTAGTTTGGGATTGTCTGGCCTATGCTTGGATTTCAGACCTTAAGAGAGTTAAACTCACTAGTAGAGCCTATGAATGTGTATTCATTTGGTATGATATAAATATCAAATCATATAGGTTTTATGACCTAAATGCTAAAGTGAGCATAGAATTAAACGATGTCAATTTCTATGTAAATAAATACCCCTTTAAATAAGGAATAGTGGGGGCGCTAGTGAGAGCACGTCATCGTGTGTGTGTGTGTGTGTGGGGGGGGGGGGGGATAATTTCCCTTTAAAAATTAAGAACTAGTGGGTGCACTATATCTGATCACATTCCAGTAATCAGAAACAGTTATGAAAACATCGTATGAGATGTTATAGAACCTCAAAGAGCTAAGAAATCTAGAATTGCTAAAGAGTATGAACTTGGTTATATGGTTTATACATTGGAAGAAGATCCATTAAATTTTTTAAAAGAAGCAATAAACGATGAAATGGATTCTCTAGAGTCTAACGAAACATGACACTTAGTTGACTTGCCTCCTAATTGCAAATCAGTCGGTTGTATTTAGATTTTGGAAAAGGAACTAAATCCTGATGGTTCAGTTGATGAATACAAGGCTCGCCTTGTAGTCAAAGGTTTTAGACAAAGAGAAAAATATAGATTTCTTCGACACTCATTCACCAGCCTCTAGAATCGTATCCATAAGAGTAATAGTCCCTTTAGCCGCTGATCATAACTCGATAGTACTCTAAATGGATATGAAAGTTGCCTCTTTAAATGGTGAACTAGAAGAAGAAATCTATACGGAACAACCAGAAGGTTTTGTGATTCTTGGACAAGAAAACAAGGTCAGTAAGTTAGATAAATCTTTGTATGGTCTAAAATAACCTCCTAAGCAATGCCATAGAAATTTTGACAACCTAAAGATATTGAATGAGTATAAATTGAATGAAAGTGACAAATGTATTCATTACAAATATGGAAATAACATTTACACGATCATATGTCTCTATGTAGACGACTTACTCATATTTGGTTCAAAGATTCATGCTATAAATTATGAGAAATCATTGTTTATCAACAACATTGATAAGAAAGGCCTAGGCGAAGTTGAAGTAATTCTTGGTTTCAAGATTACTAGATCAGAAAAGATAACTTTTTTGATCAATCTCACAATGTTGATAAGATCTTAAGAAATGTAATTATTTGACTGTAAACTTGCAAGCATACCTTATGATCCAAGTGTAAAACTCTTCAAGAACACTTGAGATGAATTTAGACAAATAGAATATGTGAGCATCAATGGCAGTCTTAAGGTTTGCCACTGGATGTATTAGACTCGACATTTCCCACGTCGTGAGACTCTTGTTCAAGTTTACTAGTAGACAAAGTGAGAAGCATTGACATGCTATTGAAAGAGTCATAAGGTGCCTTAAGAAGACTATGACGCTAGGATTACATTATGAGGAGTATCCTATTGTACTTGAATGGTACAATGATACAAAAATAGAACATCATTCAGATGAGTCTTGAGCGACCAGTGGCTACACATTGAGCATTAGTGGAATAGTTGTTTGTTGAAACAGATGATATTGACACAGTCCACTATGGAATGAATCTAAGATGAGAACACTAGAGAAAACTAGTGAAGAAGCAAGTTGAGAAAATGCTTGCTAGTTTAGAACCCCTGGTGGGCGAAACCGTTGCCAGTAGTGTTAATTCATTGTGATAGTATCGCGGCTATTGCAAAATTGAGAATCGTTACCACAATGGTAAGAGACGATAATTAAGGCACGCACACAGAATAATTAGAGAGCTCTAAAGGAACGGTTAAAGTAAATCATGCACGTACTGATAAAGACTTAGTTGATCCTTTGACGAATGGAAAACTAGAAAGAAAGTCCTAAACACATCCAATGGGATGGGACTAATGCCTAAAGATCACTGTGCGCACCTCGTTTTTTTCCTCGGGAAAAAGACGCGCAAATCCTCCGAGGTCGTTCGCAAACGCTCGGAGGGCCTTTGTGAAGCCGCCACCAAAGTTTTTGTGTAAAGGGAACGTTGATAAACCCTTAAGTTTTTTTTTGTTTAAAGGGAAACGATAATAAAACCCTTTGACGATGAGGATAAGGATTAGGTCATCGCAACCATTGTCGGGTTCGGGAGTCGGTTACGCAAGGGGAAGGTATTAGCACCCCTCACGTCCGTTGTACTCAACGGGAACCTTCTATTTGGTTAAAGCTTGAATTGTTTTTTTAATAATTTGCGTGCAGGTTCATTTATGTTAAAAACATAATAAAGGGGGGGAAAGAGATAAAAACAAACGAAAGAAGAAAAAAAGTTTTTATTATTGTTGTGCTTGACAAGATGTCGATCTTGCTCCTACGTATCTCCCGGTAGTCGGAGAATTCAAAGCATACGTAGTTCTTTGGTAGAAAAACGTATGTGTGTTGGTTGATTTTAATTGGACGATGTTTTAACCGAATTCTTGCGATTAAACGTAGCTTGTATGCTCGCGCTTGGAGACTTATTAAGCGTTCGTTCGCGAATCGCATTAGAATTGTTAAAAGGTACGTCCGTTAGGGTAGAGGGTTGAATTGGTCGCTATGGGACCAAGGGAGGTACAATGGACTCATATAAGTCAAACATTGACCGAGTGGATTCCGAAGAGTCGGGGGTTTGAGTCTAATGGCCAACGGGGGACCAAAAGGTTTGGATTGACCACAAGGGGCCAAGATTTGATTTGGTTAGGGTTGTACATGTTAAAAAAAGGGAATGACGATTGTCCGAGCGACGAGACATACGTCACGCATTCGTACAATCGGGGCGATGGAGAGACATACGTCACACCATCCCTTTTTCATTCATGTTTTTGGGTTGAATCCTTTAGAAATCCCAAGGTATGTCAAAACATTTGGTTTGAAAACCCAAAATGGGAAGGTTTAGCAAATTTGCTAAAAAACGCGCAAGTTCGTCTCATTTTGCGAAAATGCGAACGTAAACGGTGTATGTTCATCTTTGAGTTTTGAACATCATGAACAATATTTATTGTTCAAGTTTAGATTGAAAAGATGAACATAACTTGTTTGTTCATGTGGTTTTGAAAGTTTGGGAACATAACTTGCTTTGCAAGTTATCCACAAAATGGTCATACGAACTTGTGATTTTGCCAAAAATATGCAAAAACCTTGTTATGGTTTGAAGAACATAGGTTTAAAAACTCTTAGGTTCTGAGCTCTGGGGCTAGAACCTCAAAAAATTGGTTGTTTTGACACAAAAACTCAGATTCTGAGTTCTGTCATGGTCGCACTGCGACCATGACTTCGCACTGCGAAGCATGCGAAATTTTGGGTTCAGAAGCTGTTTCTGAACTTTTGTTCAGAAACAACTTCTGAACACACTCAGGACCTTATAGGTGGGTGAAAAACTTTGAGTTTTTTGGGTGAAAAAGGCTGGACAAACCAGTTTTGATGTTTTGAAAACCTTGGGATTTCTTTGAAATTCAAAAGGGGTTTTTTAGGATCAAATGGTTTTGAGCCAAAAAGCTATGCAAACACAATTGTAAATGCAAGATAAGTGCTTAGAAACTTACAGAACTCCTTAGCAAAGCTCCAGCTGCAATTGATTTGTATTGATTGAAGGCTTTCACAAGAGGTTTGAATATTGGTGATGGTTTTGGAACTTTGGAAAGCTTTGTGTTGGATGGTTTTTTTCTGGTTGTTTGGTGGAGATTTGTAGGCTAAAATGAGTAGAGTTTCTGCTCTTGAAGTGCTGTGTTAACTGTCTTTGGATCCTTGGGCATTGCCTTCTATTTATAGGCCAAAACCAAATCTTTGTCATCATTACACAATCCCAAAATTCAGCTGATTTGTGGCTAAGATCAAGCTGAATCCCTTTGCATTAAATGCTAATGGATAGAGGCAACTGTTGAGTATTTTGGTGTTGGCTGCATTGTTTGGCAAAACCAAGGTATTGAATAGAAGCATCTTAGTATCTAGAACATTTCTTCAGTTGGAAGTTTTCTCATTTGAAACTGTTCAGTAGCAGAAATTTACATCAGAAGCTGAATGCTCATCAGAAGCACTGTAGCACTTCAGAAGCTGATTCAGGTTCTGATGCTCATGTTGACTTTTGTTGACTTAATCAGAAGCTGCATATTTTCAAGTTATTCTTGTGCGAATCTTTGCAAGATATGCTAAGGTTTTATTATGAATTAAAGCTTCTAGATTGCTGGTTGATTTGAAGAAGATTTTATTGAAGATTTGGTTCAAAGATATGAAATTCATATTTTCCTGTTATAATCTTTAAAAGATTCAGAACAGTTTTATTTGTTACATTATTGGACCAATCTTATTTCTGTAACAAATCAAATCAGAAGATTAGTTTTATTTTGCAAGACTGAAGGCTATATAAGGAGAAGGGCTGCTGCTATTCATGACACGAATTTAAGAGTATTATTCAGAGAAATAGAGTCTTAGTTGTTTTTAAGTTTTAGCTTTATTTTTGTACGCCACTCATATGCTTTGAGTTGGTTTAGGATTGTTATTGAGTTGTAATTCATTCTAAGCCTCTAGGTACGAATGAAGTTGTGTTTTTGATGTTTTCTGAAAAACAGAGTGTTTTTAATTAAGGGTTTCAGTAACAGGTTTGTTACTTGAATAGGAAGTTAGTGGTCTCTAATACTCAACGTGTTGGGTAGAATTCAAGACTAGGAGGAAGTTAATTGCTTAGGCTGGGAACTGGGAGTCAGTGTCTTGAGTCATAAGGATTAATTCCTATAGTGGAATTCCTTCCTGGATTGGTATCCCCCAGAGTAGGAGGTGTTTACTCCGAACTGGGTTAACAAACCTCTGTGCCTGTTTACTTTCCTGCACTTTAATTTGCTGCTTGTGTGTGTTTGTGTTTGTGCTCTGTTTTGCAAATTATTGTGTCCTGTGTGTTGTTCAGAACCTGATTTCTCTTTAGTATTGCCTGGCCAGAATTTCAATTGGCATCAGAGCAGGCACCCTGCCTGTATTTTGGGTGAGATCCAGAGGACTTAATTTCTGGTAAGCATGGATAGAGAAGGAGGATATGTCAATAGACCACCCCTACTAGATGGCACAAACTATGAGTATTGGAAGTCAAGGATGTGTGCTTTTCTAAAGTCTATTGACAGCAGGACTTGGAAAGCTGTGATTAAAGGCTGGGATCATCCTGTGTATACAGACAAAGATGGTAACAAGACTGAGGTTCTGAAGCCTGAGGAGGAATGGACCAAAGCTGAAGATGATCTGTCACTAGGAAATTCAAAAGCTTTGAATGCTATCTTTAATGGTGTTGATCAGAACATGTTCAGACTTATCAAACAGTGTACTGTTGCTAAGGAGGCCTGGGAAATTTTGAAGACAACTCATGAAGGAACCTCTAAAGTGAAGATGTCCAGATTGCAGCTGCTGACCACCAAATTTGAGAACCTGAAGATGAAGGAGGATGAATCCATTCAGGATTTTTACATGAATGTGCTGGACATGGCAAATTCTTTTGATTCACTTGGGGAGAAGATGTCTGATGAGAAGTTGGTGAGAAAAATCCTCAGGTCCCTGCCCAGAAGGTTTGACATGAAGGTCACTGCAATTGAGGAGGCTCATGATATTTCTGCTATGAAGCTTGAGGAGGTTATTGGGTCATTGCTCAATTTTGAGACTGCATTCTGCAAACAGCCTGATAAGAAAGGGAAAGGTATAGCCTTTACTGTGAATACTGAAGCTGATGATCAACAAGAGTCTGAAGAGGATGACTTATCAGAAGCTCTTGTGTTGCTGGGAAAACAATTCAACAAGATTCTGAAGAATGTTAACAGAAAAGCCAAAGCCAAAGGTCAGAATTTCAGATTCAATAACAAAAAGCAACAAACTGATGAGAAGAAGACCAAGTCTGAGGAGAAAAGTAACAAAGCTAAAGGTGTGCAGTGCTATGAGTGTGAAGGGTATGGACACATCAAGTCTGAATGTCCCACTTTTCTCAAAAAGCAGAAAAAGAGCCTAGCTATTTCATGGTCTGATGATGGTTCTGAAGATGATGATGTTAGTGAATCTGATATGTGTGATACTGGTCTGGTAGTGAGGTCAGGAGCTATCTTGAAGAAGGAAGCTGTTTTAGAGTCTGAGACTTTTTCAGAGTCTGACTCAGAGTCTGAAGCCTCATCTGTGTCTGAAGCTGCTAAAACCTCATATGATGAACTAGCTGATAACTACAAGAAGCTGTATACCAGAAGTGCTGAGGTTTGCAAACAAGTGTTGGATCAGAAGGAGACTATTCTACAATTGGAGGCTGAAAAAGGTGAATTGTTAGTACAGAATTCAGATTTAAAAGAAGAAGTGAACCAACTGAAATCCCAACTTGATCAAATGAAGAAGCAAGTGAAGATGTTGAACTCTGCTACTGATAAGTTGGAGAACATTTTGGGGAATCAGCAACAAGGAAAAACTGGTTTAGGTTTTGTTGATCAGACTCAGATTCCTAAACAGATGAATTTTGTCCCTGCTACTCAAACTCATGATTCTATGGTTGGAACATCAAAGAGGAGACCTCAGAAACAAGCCCAGATACCACCTCAGATGCAAGGTCAGAAGTATGTTCAGATGCTACCTCAGAAGCAACCCCAGAAATTTCTCAGAAACAGAAGGAGGAGGAATCATCCATGGGTCTGTCATCATTGTGGAAAGAAAGGGCATATCAAACCATTCTGCTTCAAACTTTATGGCTATCCTGAACATTTTCAGTATAGAAGAGTTGAACCAGCTGCACCCAGACACAATGTTCAGAAGGTGTGGAAGCCCAAAGTTCAGAATGTAGGCCTCATAGCTCATACCTCTTTGAGAGCCACTTCAAAAGAAGACTGGTATTTTGATAGTGGGTGTTCAAGGCACATGACTGGTGTGAAGAAGCTACTGAGCAATATCAGATCATACTCCAGAAGTTATGTGACATTTGGAGATGGTGTAAAAGGTCAGATTCTGGGAATTGGTGATTTGATCAGAGAAGGTCTGCCCAAACTTAATGATGTGCTACTGGTGGAAGGATTAACCTCTAATCTGATCAGTATTAGCCAGCTGTGTGATCAGGATTTGAAAGTTAATTTCAACAAGCAAGAGTGTATTGTTACTGATCAGGAAGATAAGATTCAGATGAGAGGCTGCAGATCCAAAGACAATTGTTACTTGTGGGTTTCTGAAGAAGAAAGAAGTCTGACTTCTTGTCTTATGAGCTCAGAAGAGGAAGTCAAACTCTGGCACCAGAAACTGGGACATTTGCACTTGAAAGGCATGAAGAAAATCCTAAGTACTGAAGCTATCAGAGGTGTACCTAATCTGAAGATCAATGAGGACAATGTTTGTGGTGATTGTCAAATTGGGAAACAAACAAGAAAGTCTCATCCCAGATTAGTTCACCAGGTAACTACTAAAGTACTAGAACTTGTTCATATGGATTTAATGGGGCCTATGCAAGTAGAAAGTATTGGAGGGAAGAGATATGCTTTTGTAATGGTAGATGACTACTCAAGATATACATGGACCAGTTTTGTTAGAGAAAAGTCTGATACTTTTGAAGTATTTAAAGACTTGTGCATTCAATTACAAAGAGAAAAAGATTGTGGTATTGTCAGAATCAGAAGTGACCATGGCAAAGAATTTGAAAACAAGAGTTTTTCTGAATTCTGTGCTTCTGAAGGTATAAAACACGAGTTTTCTGCACCTATCACACCTCAGCAAAATGGTGTAGTTGAGAGGAAGAATAGGACTTTAGCAGAATGTGCAAGGGTTATGCTGCATGCTAAGAAGTTGCCATATATGTTCTGGGCTGAAGCAATGAACACTGCATGTTACATTCACAACATAGTCACTTTGAAGAAGGGTACTACATCAACTCTGTATGAATTGTGGAAAGGGAGAAAGCCTACAGTCAAATATTTCCATGTTTTTGGGAGCAGATGCTATATTTTGGCTGATAGAGAAAATAGGAGAAAGCTGGATCCTAAGTCTGATGAAGGCATATTCCTGGGTTATTCAGTGAACAGCAGAGCTTACAGGGTGTTTAATTCCAGAACCAAGGTTGTGATGGAATCCATTAATGTGGTAATTGATGATCTAACTGCTGAGAAAGATAGAAGTGAGTCTGAAGTTGTTCCAGAGTCTGAACCATCAGAAGAACAAACTTCAGAAGCTGAAATTCATCCAGAGTCTGAAGAAGCAGATGTACATCCAGAACATAATTCTACCAATAAAGGGCCATCTATTAGAATTCAGAAGGATCATCCTAAGGAGCTTATCATTGGGAGTTTGGATCAAGGGGTCAGAACCAGGAGATCAGAACCAGCTGCTACTGATTCATGTTTTGTGTCTAAGTTTGAACCCAAAAATGTGAAAGAAGCCCTGACTGATGAATTTTGGATTGAAGCAATGCAAGATGAGTTGAATCAATTCAAAAGGAGTGAAGTGTGGGATCTGGTTCCAAGACCTGAAGGGTTGAATGTAATTGGTACTAAATGGATTTACAAGAATAAAACAGATGAGAATGGTACTGTAGTCAGAAACAAGGCTAGGTTGGTTGCTCAGGGTTATACTCAAGTGGAGGGATTGGACTTTGATGAGACCTTTGCACCTGTGGCCAGACTAGAGTCCATAAGATTACTGTTGGGTGTATCCTGCATTCTCAAGTTCAAATTATTCCAGATGGATGTGAAGAGTGCATTTCTGAATGGATATTTGCAAGAAGAGGTATATGTTGAACAGCCTAAGGGTTTTGTGGATCCTAAGTTTCCAGAACATGTGTACAAGTTAAAGAAGGCTTTATATGGATTGAAGCAAGCACCAAGGGCATGGTATGACAGGCTGACTCAGTTTCTTGTGGCTCAAGGTTACAGAAAAGGAGGTTCTGATAAGACTTTGTTTGTGAAAGATGAAAATGGGAGTCTGATGATTGCTCAGATTTATGTGGATGATATAGTGTTTGGAGGGATGTCTCAGAAGATGGTCAAACTGTTTGTTCAGCAGATGCGGTCAGAATTTGAAATGAGCTTAGTTGGTGAACTGACTTATTTTCTTGGATTACAAGTCAAGCAAATGGAAGATACAATCTTCATTTCTCAAAGTAAGTATGCCAAGAACATAGTGAAGAAATTTGGATTGGAATCTGCTGCTCACAAGAGGACACCAGCTGCTACCCACCTGAAGTTAACTAAGGATGAACATGGAGTTTCAGTAGACCAAAGTCAGTACAGAAGCATGATTGGGAGCCTATTGTACTTAACTGCAAGCAGGCCTGATATCACATTTGCTGTAGGAGTTTGTGCAAGATATCAAGCTGATCCTAAGATGAGTCATCTAACACAAGTTAAAAGGATCCTGAAGTATGTGAACAGCACAAGTGACTATGGAATCATGTACTCACATAGTTCAACTTCTGAACTGATGGGATATTGTGATGCTGACTGGGCTGGAAGTGCTGATGACAGGAAGAGCACCTCAGGAGGTTGTTTCTTTTTGGGAAATAACTTAATTTCATGGTTTAGCAAGAAGCAAAACTGTGTGTCATTGTCAACTGCTGAGGCTGAATATATTGCTGCTGGAAGTAGTTGCTCACAATTTGTCAGAATTTTGTGGCTAAAAAGGGGGAGAAAATCTTATGCAATGTGTTGGCTCTGATACTAAAAGTCTTATGCAAAGTGTTGCTGCTCAGAAGTTCAAATTTCAGATGTTATTTGTGAAGCTCAGAGTTCATAACCAATGCAACAAGTGCTGTCACGATGTTATTGAGGGGGAGTATGTGTCTCAGGGGGAGTACAAGTTTGTTATATTCCTGAAGTGTAGTGGTCCTGAAGAAGAGTGATCCGGGGAGTTTGTTTGTGAAGCTTCAGGGGGAGTTCAGGAGTTGATCAGTAGCTCTGATACCTTGGAGTAGCTCTGATACCTTGTTTGTGATGATCAGGAGTTGATCAGTAGGTTATGTGTGCTTCAGTAGCTGATTTGAACTGAAGCTGGTTTGTGTTTCTCATGATAGTCATAAATGAATCCGCTGCTAATTACTATGTTATGATTGATCATTGTGGAGCTCTTCATTGCTGAGTTGTTTATAAAGGGAGATTGAAGAACTTGGATGGTTTTAGCCAAAAATTTGCCAAAGGGGGAGATTGTTGAGTATTTTGGTGTTGGCTGCATTGTTTGGCAAAACCAAGGTATTGAATAGAAGCATCTTAGTATCTAGAACATTTCTTCAGTTGGAAGTTTTCTCATTTGAAACTGTTCAGTAGCAGAAATTTACATCAGAAGCTGAATGCTCATCAGAAGCACTGTAGCACTTCAGAAGCTGATTCAGGTTCTGATGCTCATGTTGACTTTTGTTGACTTAATCAGAAGCTGCATATTTTCAAGTTATTCTTGTGCGAATCTTTGCAAGATATGCTAAGGTTTTATTATGAATTAAAGCTTCTAGATTGCTGGTTGATTTGAAGAAGATTTTATTGAAGATTTGGTTCAAAGATATGAAATTCATATTTTCCTGTTATAATCTTTAAAAGATTCAGAACAGTTTTATTTGTTACATTATTGGACCAATCTTATTTCTGTAACAAATCAAATCAGAAGATTAGTTTTATTTTGCAAGACTGAAGGCTATATAAGGAGAAGGGCTGCTGCTATTCATGACACGAATTTAAGAGTATTATTCAGAGAAATAGAGTCTTAGTTGTTTTTAAGTTTTAGCTTTATTTTTGTACGCCACTCATATGCTTTGAGTTGGTTTAGGATTGTTATTGAGTTGTAATTCATTCTAAGCCTCTAGGTACGAATGAAGTTGTGTTTTTGATGTTTTCTGAAAAACAGAGTGTTTTTAATTAAGGGTTTCAGTAACAGGTTTGTTACTTGAATAGGAAGTTAGTGGTCTCTAATACTCAACGTGTTGGGTAGAATTCAAGACTAGGAGGAAGTTAATTGCTTAGGCTGGGAACTGGGAGTCAGTGTCTTGAGTCATAAGGATTAATTCCTATAGTGGAATTCCTTCCTAGATTGGTATCCCCCAGAGTAGGAGGTGTTTACTCCGAACTGGGTTAACAAACCTCTGTGCCTGTTTACTTTCCTGCACTTTAATTTGCTGCTTGTGTGTGTTTGTGTTTGTGCTCTGTTTTGCAAATTATTGTGTCCTGTGTGTTGTTCAGAACCTGATTTCTCTTTAGTATTGCCTGGCCAGAATTTCAGCAACCTTGCCTTGTACCAAGGGGCAAGATTCAGCCTGACTTCAGCCACAAATTCAACCAATTCTAGAAGGTAATGATGAAGAACAAAGCTGATTTGCAATTGGCTAATGCTTGGGGATCAATCCTTGCAATCTCAATGGTTGGTCAATAAAAACGTGCACTGTGATGTGCAGAGATTGAAGGATGAAAAAGGCTATAATTGGCTGGTGTGAGAGGGTGAAAAGCTGCTGCAAAACAGAGTAGGCAATCATGGTTTTTTCAAGTGAAAAATCCAGCTGGTTTGACTGGTTTTGGGGGGAGCAAGCAGGAGGAAAGTCCTCAAGCAGGTGGCTGGCAACCTTGTGGTGGTTAGCAGGTCACCTGGGAGGGACTAGAGCTGCCCAAGGGCAAGCCCACTTGCTTGTCACATGCTAGGTTGGAAGAAAAAGCTTCCAACCTTGGCATTAATGGCAAGTCCTTCAACTCTGGCTTTGCTTGGCCCAATTAGCCATGAATGCTACTTAAAATAATTATGGAAGTGATATGCAACAGATTCTGGAATTAAATCAAAGAAACCAAAAATCTGCAGAAAAATCGCAGACTTCGCAGTGCGAAGTGACCTTCGCAGTGCGAAGTCAGCATTTTTGAAATGTTGACTTTTCTGTTGACTTTTGTTGACTTTTGACTTTTCTCCCCTCTTTTGATTCTTTTTGATTTTGTTTTTTTTAAAAAATGCGTAGGACAAAATTAGGGTACTACAGCTGCCCCTACTTAATTGTGTCTTCGCATAGAGTGTGTGAGTGCCGAGGGCATCTCATGAACTCTTTGCGGAGATCAATTAAGTAAAAAGAAGGACCCGAATTTTGTCCTTCGCGAAATGCAAATGCAATGGTTGGTAAAGGTTGATCGTATCCAGCCGCTAACACTGGAGGTAGATCCACTGGGGGATGAAGGTAATCTTATCTAGGCACTGCTTCTAGAGGTCGATTCCTGAGGATGGTGATTTACTCTAGGATGTCACTAGAGGTGGAACGTTAATGGAAGTGATCTACTCTAGGTACTGCTTCTAGAGAGGGAACATGGATGTAGGTGATCTACTCTAGGTACTGCTTCTAGAGAGGGAACATGGATGTAGGTGATCTACTCTAGGTATTGCTTCTAGAGAGGGAACATGGATGTAGGTGATCTACTCTAGGTATTGCTTCTAGAGAGGGAACATGGATGTAGGTGATCTACTCTAGGTATTGCTTCTAGAGAGGGATACCTAAGCTAGGTGATCTTATTCAGGCACTGCTTCTGAATGTCGATTCCTAACGAGCTGTGATCTTATTCAGCCGCTAACACTGAAGGTCGATCCACTGGGGGATGAAGGTAATCTTATCTAGGCACTGCTTCTGAATATCAATTCCTAACGAGCTGTGGTCTTACCCTAAATAGGTGCCCCTGGTTGAATATTGATGGATGTTGGTGAATATGTGATACTCACTGGAGAATCCTTGTTGAGAATGCATGATTTGAAATGCATGTGTATGAATGATTTGTATATGCATGCATGAATGAAATGATGCATGAATTATGTTATGCATGATGTGTGGGATGTTGGTTGGGTGCCGAGCAAAGTCGGTCTTGGTTGTGGTTGTGCCAATGACGATTGGGTTCTCTTTTTTTTGTTTTTTTTTTGGTTGGTCGGTTTGGAAGGACGAGGTCCTTTGCCTACATACCCAAATGGGATCAAAACCGGTGTAGTTCGAGCCTAAGCCCGAAGATTTGTGTGGGTTTGCCAATAATGATTGGACTTTTGTTTGGGGTTGAGATTCCCTGGGGAATGTCAATGAGGTTCGGCTTATGGGGATATAAGGATCATTTTGGAAGCATGATCGATATCCAGCCTTGGTTGGTGTTTGGATGTTTAGGGTGTTTACTGGGGAATTTTGCCCCGCTTGACCCTTGGGGGTTCTTGCGCTCCGCGTGCCGCGAGCTACACACTTGCCTTTGCTAAGGAGCATAAGTCCTTTGGTGCAATATTTTGGTAGGAATTACCGCAATTCTTTCAGAATTCACGAAGATTCAAAATAAAGCAAAGTTTGTTTGTTTTTTCTCTTTTTTGGAAGAAAATCTTTTGTTTATTTCCCATGTTTTAAAGCATTTTCATCATGAATAAAACAAAATTTATGCACTACTGAGAACATAAAATAACAAAAAAGGAATTTTATTCAATGCAGATTTGACCTCTTGAATGGGTAAAAATACACAAAGTGAGAAGTGAGATAGAGAAAGACAAGAAAAAAGCAAAAAGAAAATGGTTGGTTTTGGCACAACACATGCTATTTCCTTATGACTTCGAGATTTTCGTTTGTTGGAAGATGCTGAGGAGACCGATTCTTCTCCTCTTGAATCTTGTCCGGAGCTTGGATGCTGCAGTCATTGCCTTCTTCTCTTTTTTTTTTGTTAACCCCTAACTTTTGCCTGGACCGCTCTTTCGAGTTTTCAATCCACCGGGGTATATTTCCTTTTTTTTGATGTCCTTAATTTTTGCCTAGACCGCCTTTTCAGGTTTTCAATCTAGCAGGACGCTCTCTATTGCCTAAACCGCCCTTTCAGGTTTTCGATTTAGCGAGCTCTTTTTTTCTCTTTTTTTTCTTTTAGGCATAATACCTCTTGACTGCATCGGAGTTTATTGAGAGTGGGAACTCCTCTCCGTCCATAGTGGTGATGATCAGGGCTCCGCCTGAGAAAGCTTTCTTTACCACGTACGGCCCATCATAGCTGGGAGTCCACTTCCCTCGGGGATCTTTGTGGATAGGTAATATCTTCTTGAGCACTAGGTCTCCTTCTTTGAATTCTCGAGGACGGACCTTCTTGTCGAATGCTCTCTTGAGCCTCCTTTGATAGAGTTGGCCATGACATATTGCCGTCAGACGCTTCTCCTCTATGAGATTCAGCTGGTCGAACCTTGTTTGGACCCATTCAGCTTCTTCTAGCTTGGTTTCCATCAAGACCCTTAACGAAGGAATTTCCACCTCTACGGGGAGAACAGCTTCCATACCGTATACTAAGGAGAAGGGGGTTGCCCCAGTTGAAGTGCGAATGGCTGTTCTGTAGCCATGTAGCGCAAAGGGAAGCATCTCATGCCAATCCTTATATGTTGTCACCATCTTTTGGATGATCCTCTTTATGTTCTTATTGGCTGCTTCTACCGCACCGTTCATCTTTGGTCGGTAAGGGGAGGAATTATGGTGCTCAATCTTGAAATCTTTGCACAACTCCTTCATTGTCTTGTTGTTTAGGTTTGCCCCATTATCGGTGATGATTTTGTGGGGAGTACCATAACGGCAAATGATTTCCTTCTTGATGAATCGGGCTACCACTTGTTTGGTTACGTTTGCATACGAAGCTGCTTCTACCCATTTGGTGAAGTAGTCGATGGCAACGAGGATGAAGCGATGTCCATTTGATGTTTTGGGCTCGATCATTCCAATCATGTCTATGCCCCACATAGAGAATGGCCAAGGTGAAGTCATGACGTTCAGTAGAGTTGGTGGTACATGCACCTTGTCGGCGTAAATCTGGCACTTATGACATGTTTTGGCGTAGTGGAAACAGTCAGCTTCCATGGTTAGCCAATAATAGCCCGCCCTTAGGATTTTCTTTGCCATTGCATGCCCATTGGCATGGGTTCCAAAAGATCCCTCGTGGATTTCTTTGATGAGCATGTCCGCTTCATGTTTATCCACACATCTGAGCAGGACCATGTCGTAGTTTCTCTTGTAGAGGGTATTTCCACTGAGGAAGAACTGGGATGCCAATCTTCTGAGGGTCCTCTTGTCAGTGTGCGAGATACTTTCTGGATACTCTTGCTCTTCGAGGTATCGCTTGATGTCGTAGAACCAAGGTTTGTTGTCAAGTTCTTCTTCGACTGATGCGCATACAACTGGTTTGTCTCTACGATCCATCCTTATGATTGGTGCTTCGTTGTAGGAATTTACTTGGTACATTGATGATAATGTAGCCAAAGCATCTGCTACCTGATTTTCTTCTCGAGGTATGTGGTGGAAATTGATTTCATCAAAATGCTTGATCAATTCTACAACCCGGGCTTGGTAGGGAATTAAATTGGGATGTCTCGTTTCCCATTCTCCTTTGACTTGATAAATGACTAAGGCTGAGTCACCGTATACTTCAAGGCTTTTGATCCTTAGATCAATTGCTGCTTCGAGGCCTAGGATACATGCTTCGTATTCTGCCATGTTATTGGTGCAGTCAAAGCACAACCTTGCTGTGAAGGGTTGGTATCCATTTCTTGGGGAGATTAAAACTGCTCCGATACCGTGCCCCATGGCATTTGAGGCGCCGTCGAAAGCGAGCTTCCATTGAGCTCCTGGTTCTGGCCCTTCATCATCGCTTGTGACTTCTTCGTCATTCAAAGCTACGACATCTTCATCTGGGAAGTCGAATTGTATGGGTTGATAATCCTCCAGTGGTTGGTGAGCAAGGTGCTCGGATAAAACACTCCCTTTGATGGCTTTTTGAGCAACATATTGGATGTCGTACTCAGACAGCAGCATTTGCCAACGGGCTATCTTCCCTGTGAGGGCAGGCTTTTCGAAGATGTACTTGATGGGATCCATCTTCGATATCAACCAAGTTGTATGGGTCAACATGTATTGTCTTAGACGTCGAGCAGCCCATGCTAAAGCGCAGCAAGTCTTTTCAAGTGAAGTATACCTTGTTTCACAGTCGGTAAACTTCTTGCTTAAGTAGTAGATTGCGTGCTCTTTTCTTCCCGTTTCATCTTGTTGTCCTAACACACAACCCATTGATCCTTCAAGTACGGTTAGGTATAAGATGAGGGGCTTACCCGGAACCGGAGGTATTAAAATTGGTGGTTCTTGCAGGTATTGTTTGATCTTGTCAAACGCCTCTTGGCAATCCTCGTTCCAATGAACGGCTTGGTTTTTCCTTAGCAGCTTGAAGATTGGTTCGCAGGTAGCTGTCATGTGTGAGATGAACCTGGCGATGTAGTTCAATCCTCCTAAGAAACCCCGGACTTCTTTCTCGGTATTTGGCGCTGGCATTTCTTGGATGGCCTTCACCTTATCGGGATCCACTTCAATACCTCTTTGGCTGACAATGAAGCCCAATAACTTCCCGGATCTAACGCCAAATGTGCACTTGTTAGGATTTAAGCGCAGCTTGAACTTTCTCAGGCGTTCGAAAAGCTTTTGTAGGTGGACTAGATGATCCTCCTCCGTTTGGGATTTGGCAATCATATCGTCGACGTAGACCTCAATTTCCTTATGGATCATGTCGTGGAAAAGAGTCACCATTGCTCTTTGGTATGTTGCCCCGGCATTTGTTAATCCGAAAGGCATTACCTTATAGCAGAATGTCCCCCATGGAGTGATGAACGTAGTATTCTCCATGTCCTCGGGAGCCATCTTGATTTGGTTATATCCCGAGAAGCCATCCATAAAGGAAAAGACTGAGAATTGGGCTGTGTTGTCCACCAATATGTCGATGTGTGGTAGCGGGAAGTCATCCTTTGGGCTTGCTCTATTCAAGTCCCGATAATCCACACACATCCTCACCTTGCCATCCTTCTTCGGAACTGGCACAATGTTTGCAACCCATGTTGGATACTTGGTTACGGCTAAGAAGCCGGCATCGAATTGCTTTTTGACCTCCTCTCTGATCTTGAGAGCCATATCAGGTCGCGTTCTTCTCAATTTCTGCTTCACTGGCGGGCATTCCGGCTTGAGTGGCAGCTTGTGTACAACGATGTTAGGGTCTAAACCCGGCATGTCTTGATACGACCAAGCGAATACGTCCACGTACTCTTGCAGAAGCTTGATCAACTTTCCTTTCACACCCTCGTGCAGGGAGGCTCCTATCTTGACCTCTTTCTTATCCTCTTCGGTCCCCAAGTTGACCTTTTCAACTGATTCTTGGTGAGGTTGTATTACCCTATCCCCTTGATTTGCAAGTCTAGACAATTCTTCAGGCGGTTCATAATCGTCCTCTTCATCATCTTCCGTTTGATTAATCGGGCAATCGAAGTCATAAGGGTTTAAGGTAGTGTTGTTTTTGGAGGGTGGATTTGTAGATCTGCATGAGTATGATTTTTTTTTAGGCTTTTTGTAGAAAAATTTTTTTTAAAACAAATGCAAAAAGAAAAAGACTCAAATGAACATAAAAGGATGTTTTTATTCATGATTGTAAATAACTTTTAAAACATGGGGGCCCCACACGACTAATCATTTGCCTTGGGCAGAGCTAAATGATTTTTTTTTATAAAAAAAGTAAAAACAAACAAACATGGTTTATTACTTGATCCTGGTAATGATCTCGGGAATGGTGATAGCCCTCCAATTGTTCAAAGCTTCATCCGAAGCGCAACGGTACACCAAATCAGGCACGTCTTCGTCTACATCTTCGAGTAGAGCCACTTGATCTTCATGGATAAACCCCGCGCTGATGAATGTTTCCGAAATGGGGAGGATCCCTTGCTTTGGCGGCTTTGAGAAAGTTTCGGCTGATGGATGATACCCCAACCCGAAGCGATTTTTCTTCTCCGGTATGTCCACTAACTTGCCCCATCCGGTGGGTCGGCTTTCTTCTAGGGCCTCTCTTATCGCCCTCCATGATGACATGGCTGTCCTAGCCTCTTTCTTGGGCTTTGAGCTCAATGTCACGACATTCGCCACTTCCAAAGATTGGAATGGGACGTCCACAGCTTCTTCATCCGTCTCTATATAACGGAAAGATGAGAGATGGCTTACCATCATGTCCTCTTGCCCGGAAACTACAATCATTTGGTTATCAATGATGAACTTCAGTTTCTGGTGCAGGGTAGAGGTAATGGCTCCAGCTGCATGGATCCATGGTCGTCCGAGAAGACAACTGTATGTTGGATTAATCATGACTTGGAAGGTTATGGTGAAAACCTTAGGTCCGATTTGGACTGGCAAGTCAATTTCCCCTATAACGGCTCTTCTTGACCCATCGAAAGCTTTTACGACTAAGGCGCTGGGCTTCATTACGGTCCCTTCACATGATAACTTGAGGAGGGTAGTCTTGGGCATGACATTCAATGATGACCCCGTGTCCACTAGCACTCTTGAGAGGATGTGGTCCATGCATTTCACGGAGATATGTAAGGCGCGGTTATGAATGTGCCCCTCGTCGGGTAGCTCATCGCCATTGAAACCCAAGTACCTACTTGAAGTGATATTTCCGACTATCCCGTCGAATTGGTCCACCGGAATGTCCTTGGTAACATGTGCCTCACTGAGGATCCGCAGTAGTGCTTCTCGGTGTGCTTCCGAGCTGAGTAGTAAGGATAGCATGGAGATCTTAGAGGGAGTTTGACTTAGCTGGTCAATGATCTTGTACTCGCTCTTTTGGATTATCCTTAGGAACTCTTCGGCCTCTTTTTGCGGGATTGTCTTTTGAGAAGGCCCCGCTTGGTTCTCTTCTTCCTCCACGCTCCTTTCTTTGAGCGGTTCTCTTGGTAGTACAGCTGGCGTCTTCCCGAGTTCTTTCGGAGCGAAGACTCTACCACTTCTGGTCATTCCTCCAACACCGGTAATGTTAGTGATGCTGGGCTCAATTTTGGCTAGTGGTTTTCCTTCCACATAGGCCACAGGTTGGTAATTCCATGGTACCCTCTTTGTACTTTCAAAAGAGAAGGGTGCAGGTACGTGGAATATTATGGGTTGTATTGGCATTGGTACCTCTCTCTTTTGGTATGGGATCTCGAGAGGTTCTGGGCCGTTAAACTCTAAGGTAGCAACGTCCGTGCCATCCTTTATATAACCAATTTGGATCCAACCTTGGTCCATTAACTCTTGAAGACAGCTCTTCAACTCTTCACACTCATTCGGGTTGACCTTGCAGGCTTCACAGTTGGCATGCATTTCCTCGAACAATCCAAAGCCGGTTAAACGCTCCCTTATGGTTGACAGGGGAGTTTTAACATTGGATACCCTTTTGACTGGACCAAAGTCCTCTTGTTCCTCCACAGCATTTACAGAAGGACCCGCATGCCCCGGCAATGGGTTGTTCTTCACATTGGGGCTTTCCTCTTTGAAGGATAACAGCTTCTTGTCAATAAGATCCTGCACCTTGTGTTTGAAAACTCTACAGTTTTCAATGTTGTGCCCCACGGATCCTGCGTGGAAATCACATTTGGCATTTGCGTCGTACCACTGTGGATATGGTGGCGACATTGGTGGTAGTAGTCTTGTCTCGACCATACCCTTTTGGATTAGGTATGACAGGATTTGACCATAAGACATAGGTACAGGATCAAACTGCCTATTAAAGTAACTGTTCCTTGAGCTCGCTTGATTCCTTGGTGGGTACCCGCCTTGTTGCTGTTGCTGTTGATTTTGCTGTGGCAACACTACTGGTTGTCGAGGTGGAGTTGCGGGAATTACTTGAGGTGAGTAACGCCCTTGAGCCGTTGCTGCTGCCACATAAGGATAGTGGTAGTGAGGCATTTGATTCGGTGGTGGGTAGGATGGTCCCATTAGAATGGCATTTGTCTCCCCCTCTTTCTTTTTGTGAAAGTTGCTGGGGGGCTTTCTAGCTCCACTTTGAGCTTCTGAAGAGCCTTGGATTTTTCCTCTCTTCACTCCATCTTCTATTCTTTCACCGACCATGACTAGATCGGAGAAACCGGCAGACGTACTTCCAATCATCTTGTCGTAATATGGGCCTTGAAGTGTGCCCATAAAGGTGTCGACAAGTTCTCTCTCCAATAGTGGTGGTTGTACACGAGAAGCTAGTTCTCTCCACCGCTGAGCGTACTCCTTGAAGGACTCGTTGCTTCTTTGTAGGAGGTTTTGTAGTTGCATCCTATTTGGAGCCATATCCAAATTATATTTGTATTGCTTTAGGAAGGCATCGGCTAGATCCTTCCAAGTTTGGACATGGGTACGCTCGAGCTGCATGTACCAATCCAAGGACGCTCCGCTTAAACTATCTTGAAACACATGCACCATGAGTTTCTCGTTCATTGCGTAGGCCGCCATCTTCCTACAGAACATCCTTAGATGGTTCCGAGGGCATTGAATTCCTTTGTATTTCTCGAAGTCCGGTGCTTTGAACTTCGGAGGAATTACCACGTCGGGCACTAGGCACATATCCAAGGCATTGTGGGCACCATATGAGCTGAACCCCTCGACAGCTTTCAACCTCTCTTCCAAAACTCGATACATTTGGGTGGTATCATTGTCTTGGTGGGTGGTGTCGGGAGCAGATTGCCTTAGCTGGCTATTCTCCACATCATGGGGAATTACTTCATGCTGAGTAGTGGAGGTTCCTTGAGGACGACGCTCTTCATTCCTTACGGGGATTGAGAACGGTGGCGGAGGTGGTCCTTGACCCTCATTCTCAAAGGGTGGGGTATAATTCACAGGTAAACCATAAGGAGGCCATTGCACATTGGATGCATCCGTTGTTGGGCGAGGGTGGCTTTCTCGTGCCGATAGAGCTTGCATTAATTCTAGCATTTGATCCATCTTTCCTTTCATTCCATCAACCTCTTCTCTCAAAGCCGCTTGAGTTTGTTCCAAATTGTCCATGATCCTTTGTTTATTAGCTCGTGTTCCGTACGAGTGTTGAATATCTGGTTCTTGGACCGAGGGCTTTCGGGGTTTTCGGGCTATGATTGCTTTGAACTGTTTTAATGGGCATGAATGAGTTTTTTTTTTAAAAAAAATGCATGAAGATGCATGTGGATGTATGTATGCTATGAATATGCAAAATATGCGTTTTTTTTTATTTTGCTTTATGAAGTTTAAAGGTGCACGATTAATATTAGCAAATTCGAAATATTAAAGGCCGGGAAATTGATTATACTTCAAAATATATTTGATTAAATAACATTTGTTTACAAAGTGTAACTAATGCTATTACAAATCAAATAGCCGCTCGCTTCTCGGCTTTGCTCATCTCCTCCCTATAGAAATCTATGGTGTCCTTGCAGAACTTCATAAACTTCTGGATCTCCATAGGGATGATAAAGTAGGGCATGACCATCTCGGCCTCCGCTAGCTTCTTTGGAAGTTGGGTGATCACCAAATTTGAGAATGCGACCAATTTAGTGAAATCTTCACTTAATCGGGTGGCGTCTTGCCATACATACTCAATCACTTCCTTGCGCTGGTCTAGCTTGACTCTTGCACTTCTAATCTCATCGTGTAGTTGTGCAATGTGGTCCCCATGAGCTCTTGCAATCTTGTCGAAGTACTCCTCGAATTTCTTGATGTCTTCTTCGAGATGATTGCACTTTAGCCTCCCTTGATGAGAGAGACTCTCATGTCTTTGCCGCTGGACGCGTTCGGCTTGAAGCTGCTCTTTGTAGTCTTTCACTACTTCTTGGAGCTGTTGATTTTTCTCTTGGAATTTCAACCTCCACTTTCGTTGAGCTTTGATGGCTAGTTCGCCAAACTTCTTGAGCTCTTGGTTGGAATGTAAGATTCTTTCCAACTCTTCGTCTTTGGCTACAAGGTTGGCATCCGCACTAACCAAGCCGCCTCCTATCCAATCCCTTTTCCCTTCGGAGATTCTTAGCCGTTTTTGGCATACTAGGAGAGAATGTGATACTTCATCACGATCTCTCTTCGTCCTTGTGATCTCTCCCAAAGCTAGAAGGTGTTTTAATTCTAACTCCCGAATTTTAACCTTAAGCCCTTCCTCCACTTTGTTGGGAACGGTCGTGCTTGGCTTAGGAATCTTGAGCTTGAAGACGAGCGTGTTTTTGTTCCCGGAATCCATATTTCTTTTTTGCTAATATTTGTTCGTTCTTTTTAAACTCCTATAAAGCAAAACGATGCGAAAATTACTTTCATGAATGCAAATGTTATGCAAGGGTATGGTTTATGAAGGTTCGGAACTCCCCCCCATCCTCACATGTAGGCTCTAAATTGGGAAATCTCCTAAGAAGAGGTCCTTAGAGTCATAGACCTCACATGGAATTAGGGTTGTCTATGGACATACGTCGACATGACTTCAATTAATTCCACGTGAAAATCTCATCTAAGCGGGGTTGGACATCCCACCTCACGGACATACGTCAACGCGGGCTTCCGCACACAACCTCCTTCTAACTTAGTGTTTTTCTCAAGCTCGGGTAGAGAGCCTCACACGTCCGGCATTAACCCGAACAATGTGGAGTAACATCACTCAAGTAACCCCCGCATTTGATATATATAATATGAATATAAAGCAGATAAAGCAGATATAAACATAAAGCATAAATATAGCATGTATGAAATAAATAAATAAACATGGCACGCAAAGAAAATAAAACAATTGTCCTTAAACCAAATAGGTTAGGCTTGACTCGCTAGTGGGAACAGGGTCCCCAGTGAAGTCGCCAGCTGTGCGCACCTCGTTTTTTTCCTCGGGAAAAAGACGCGCAAATCCTCCGAGGTCGTTCGCAAACGCTCGGAGGGCCTTTGTGAAGCCGCCACCAAAGTTTTTGTGTAAAGGGAACGTTGATAAACCTTTAAGTTTTTTTTTGTTTAAAGGGAAACGATAATAAAACCCTTTGACGATGAGGATAAGGATTAGGTCATCGCAACCATTGTCGGGTTCGGGAGTCGGTTACGCAAGGGGAAGGTATTAGCACCCCTCACGTCCGTTGTACTCAACGGGAACCTTCTATTTGGTTAAAGCTTGAATTGTTTTTTTAATAATTTGCGTGCAGGTTCATTTATGTTAAAAACATAATAAAGGGGGGGGAAAGAGATAAAAACAAACGAAAGAAGAAAAAAAGTTTTTATTATTGTTGTGCTTGACAAGATGTCGATCTTGCTCCTACGTATCTCCCGGTAGTCGGAGAATTCAAAGCATACGTAGTTCTTTGGTAGAAAAACGTATGTGTGTTGGTTGATTTTAATTGGACGATGTTTTAACCGAATTCTTGCGATTAAACGTAGCTTGTATGCTCGCGCTTGGAGACTTATTAAGCGTTCGTTCGCGAATCGCATTAGAATTGTTAAAAGGTACGTCCGTTAGGGTAGAGGGTTGAATTGGTCGCTATGGGACCAAGGGAGGTACAATGGACTCATATAAGTCAAACATTGACCGAGTGGATTCCGAAGAGTCGGGGGTTTGAGTCTAATGGCCAACGGGGGACCAAAAGGTTTGGATTGACCACAAGGGGCCAAGATTTGGTTTGGTTAGGGTTGTACATGTTAAAAAAAGGGAATGACGATTGTCCGAGCGACGAGACATACGTCACGCATTCGTACAATCGGGGCGATGGAGAGACATACGTCACACCATCCCTTTTTCATTCATGTTTTTGGGTTGAATCCTTTAGAAATCCCAAGGTATGTCAAAACATTTGGTTTGAAAACCCAAAATGGGAAGGTTTAGCAAATTTGCTAAAAAACGCGCAAGTTCGTCTCATTTTGCGAAAATGCGAACGTAAACGGTGTATGTTCATCTTTGAGTTTTGAACATCATGAACAATATTTATTGTTCAAGTTTAGATTGAAAAGATGAACATAACTTGTTTGTTCATGTGGTTTTGAAAGTTTGGGAACATAACTTGCTTTGCAAGTTATCCACAAAATGGTCATACGAACTTGTGATTTTGCCAAAAATATGCAAAAACCTTGTTATGGTTTGAAGAACATAGGTTTAAAAACTCTTAGGTTCTGAGCTCTGGGGCTAGAACCTCAAAAAATTGGTTGTTTTGACACAAAAACTCAGATTCTGAGTTCTGTCATGGTCGCACTGCGACCATGACTTCGCACTGCGAAGCATGCGAAATTTTGGGTTCAGAAGCTGTTTCTGAACTTTTGTTCAGAAACAACTTCTGAACACACTCAGGACCTTATAGGTGGGTGAAAAACTTTGAGTTTTTTGGGTGAAAAAGGCTGGACAAACCAGTTTTGATGTTTTGAAAACCTTGGGATTTCTTTGAAATTCAAAAGGGGTTTTTTAGGATCAAATGGTTTTGAGCCAAAAAGCTATGCAAACACAATTGTAAATGCAAGATAAGTGCTTAGAAACTTACAGAACTCCTTAGCAAAGCTCCAGCTGCAATTGATTTGTATTGATTGAAGGCTTTCACAAGAGGTTTGAATATTGGTGATGGTTTTGGAACTTTGGAAAGCTTTGTGTTGGATGGTTTTTTTCTGGTTGTTTGGTGGAGATTTGTAGGCTAAAATGAGTAGAGTTTCTGCTCTTGAAATGCTGTTGTTAACTGTGTTTGGATCCTTGGGCATTGCCTTCTATTTATAGGCCAAAACCAAATCTTTGTCATCATTACACAATCCCAAAATTCAGCTGATTTGTGGCTAAGATCAAGCTGAATCCCTTTGCATTAAATGCTAATGGATAGAGGCAACCTTGCCTTGTACCAAGGGGCAAGATTCAGCCTGACTTCAGCCACAAATTCAACCAATTCTAGAAGGTAATGATGAAGAACAAAGCTGATTTGCAATTGGCTAATGCTTGGGGATCAATCCTTGCAATCTCAATGGTTGGTCAATAAAAACGTGCACTGTGATGTGCAGAGATTGAAGGATGAAAAAGGCTATAATTGGCTGGTGTGAGAGGGTGAAAAGCTGCTGCAAAACAGAGTAGGCAATCATGGTTTTTTCAAGTGAAAAATCCAGCTGGTTTGACTGGTTTTGGGGGGAGCAAGCAGGAGGAAAGTCCTCAAGCAGGTGGCTGGCAACCTTGTGGTGGTTAGCAGGTCACCTGGGAGGGACTAGAGCTGCCCAAGGGCAAGCCCACTTGCTTGTCACATGCTAGGTTGGAAGAAAAAGCTTCCAACCTTGGCATTAATGGCAAGTCCTTCAACTCTGGCTTTGCTTGGCCCAATTAGCCATGAATGCTACTTAAAATAATTATGGAAGTGATATGCAACAGATTCTGGAATTAAATCAAAGAAACCAAAAATCTGCAGAAAAATCGCAGACTTCGCAGTGCGAAGTGACCTTCGCAGTGCGAAGTCAGCATTTTTGAAATGTTGACTTTTCTGTTGACTTTTGTTGACTTTTGACTTTTCTCCCCTCTTTTGATTCTTTTTGATTTTGTTTTTTTTAAAAAATGCGTAGGACAAAATTAGGGTACTACAATCACGAGTGATGGTAACCCTACCTACATGACTGAAGATCCCAAGAAATAGGTTCAATGGGTAATAACAAGTCACGAGTGATAGAACATGCTATGATAAAACTAAGAAAGCAAGATTCCTGCAACGACAGGAGGATGAGATGATAGAAACTCTTAATGAGATTTATAATATATGTGGAGTGGAGTACATAGCTACATGAGTACTCCTGATAGACTCACCTATACGAATGTGGAATTGGGGTCGGTTCCTATGGGATTTTGAGGCAGAATTCCTAGAGCGTTCATTAAAACAAGGTTAGATGTGCAGAGCCATAAACACATGGAATACACCTTAGGAAAAGGTCTGCGTGCGGGTTGTTGATACAAAATCATATTTTATGTTTTAATGATTACAAACATATTTAAATTATTTTATCTAGTTATCTAGTAATAATTCTTGTGAGAAATGTTTCATTAAGAAAGCTCTTCAGAACGTTCTTGGCTCACTCCATCAAAATGACCTTCACCTCAAAGGACAAGAATGAACTTTTACGATAATGACTTTGCATCATTAAGATCATGAAATTAATATCATGCTATTTTGCCTCACCAAAAGAAGAAATCATAAAGACTTGATTTGGAAAAAGACATATAATTCTTTTGGGCTTTAAATGATTTTTTGATCCATTAAGGAAAAGGATCCTCTCATAAGTATCTAAGTGACACATACATGAGATCATGCTATGACATCATCATGTCACTTACTTGTAGCTGGAACACGCTCCTCTCTCTCTCTTTACAGCTTGCATCACGCGTGAACTTCCTCTTGTGCTAGCTAGAAATTTCAGAACATTATGGGAACATTCTGCATGTGTTAATTTTCATGTTTCTCTTGCAAGCTTCAACTTGGGAACCCCTTTCATGTAAGGGGTTCCTCATAGCTTTCATCACACATAGCACACATAGACGAGCAATTTACCCCTCTATTCAGCAATCTTGCTCGTGTCCATAGGCACCCCTGACACACTCTAAATCAATTTCTTCACTTTTTGAGGTGCCTTAAGCTTCCAAACACCATACCAATTTTCGGGGCGATGTAGATAAGAGTTGTCTGTTATTTCTTCCATACAAAGACGATACGCCCTTCTGACTCAGTAGTGACCATTTTTCTCTTCTCTACTGATTAATTGATCTTCATATCCATAAGCTCCACACAATTGTTGCAAACTGCTCAACTTGTACTTTTTACAGATCTTGTAATAATGCAAAAATAATTCAGTCGTTGTGTTGTTATTTTGTATTGTTGAGTTCACTTTACTCAATAAATGACTATCACGCCAAATATTTCTTGCTTGTAGGCAGTCAAACAACACATGAACCGCAACCTCATATCTTTCATCGCACATAGCACACATAGACGAGCAATTTACCCTCTATCCAACAATCTTTTTCGCGTCCGTAGGCACCCCTGACACACTCTAAATCAATTTCTTCACTTTTGGAGGTGTCTTAAGCCTCCAAACACCAGACCAATTTTCGGGGCGATGTAGATGAGAATTGTCTCCTATTTCTTCCATACACAGACGATACACCCTTCTGACTCAACAGTGACCAATTTTCTCTTCTCTACAGACTAATTGATCTTCATATCCATAAGCTCCGCACAATTGTTGCAAACTGTTCAACTTGTACTTTTTACAGATCTTGTAATAATGCAAAAATAATTTCAGCCGTTGTGTTGTTATTTTGCATTGTTGAGATCACTTTACTCAATAAATGACTATCACGCCAAACATTTCTTGCTCGTGGGCAGTCAAACAACACATGAATCGCATCCGCATAGCTTTCATCACACGAAGCACACATAGACGAACAATTTACCCCTCTATCCAGCAATCTTGCTCGCGTCAGTAGGCACCTTGACACACTCTAAATCAAATTCTTTACTTCTGGAGGTACCTTAAGCCTCCAAATACCAGACCAATTTCTGGGGCGGTGTAGATGAGAATTGTCTGATATTTCTTCCATACGCAGACGATACGCACTTCTGACTCAGTAGTGACCATTTTTCTCTTCTCTCTGGATTAATTGATCTTCATATCAATAAGTTAAAATGGAATTTATTTCTTTTCTTTTTACAACACAAAAGAGAATTAAACATAAAAATGTTAGTACATTGCAGTTTCACTTTAACAACAAAACCATTAAGAAAAAATAAACAAATATTATGAAATATCCGGAGCCATGTTTTAGTAGCATTTTATCATACGCGTATGTTGCGGCTTTTCCATAAGCTCCACACAATTGTTACAAATTGCTCAACTTGTACATGTGACAGATCTTGTAATAATACAAAAATAATTTCAGGCGTTGTGTTGTTATTTTGCATTGTTGTGTTAACTTTACTCAATAAATGACTATCGCGCCAAACATTTCTTACTCGTGGGCAAGCAAATAACGCATGAATCACATCCTCTTGTTGAAGCCTTTTTATTATTATGTGGAATTTATTTCTCTTCTTTTTACAACACAAAAGAGAATTAAACATAAAAATGTTAGTACATCACAATTTCACTTTAACAAGAAAACCATTAATAAAAAAATAAACAGATATTATGAAATATGTTAGTGTTTCTTTCATGTTAGTACTATTTGCATTTATGTAATACAATATTTTGCTAATTTTACAAAGTGACTAACGAGTATAAATACTATTTCATTGTCTTCATGATCATAACTCAATTGGTATAGACATTGTATGTAATATATAGAAGCCGAGGTTTGAACACTGCATTTTCCACTTATTCACTTTATGGAGTGAATTTCTTGTCATTAGACTACTTGACCCAAAAAAAATACCATTACATTCACCTCTATATCTATTCATTGACATGTAGTTAAAATATCCCATCATTTTACCAATGGGTACCCATTAAACTATCGCGGCGGATTCAAATCCATACTCATTTTGTCATCTTTACTCACAATGTTGTGAATTTAATTTTCACAAGTAAAATGATTCAATAATTTTTAATGGAAACATCAATTAATTTTTTTAAGAAAAATAAACTATTTAATGGCTACTAACAAAATAATAGTTCTCTTTTTCTCTCTAACTTCTCCCTCTCCAACAAATCTACCCTAATTTTTCATTAGGTTTTTTCTTCCACTAGACTTTCTACCCGTGCGATGCACGGGTCTTACCGACTAAAACGGGTCTTACCGACTAAAACATGAACGAATAAGTTATACCGTAATAAAAAAATGTAGTGAAATAAGTCATATGATAAAAAATGTATTACATTAGTCATATCATCTTGACATTAATATATTTTGAAAACCGTACATTTTAAGTTAGTTATCATACATTACAAAATAATTCTCCATAAACGACATTTGAAGACATTAGCATTTTGACCATCTTCATCAGTTATCAGTATCTTCAACCAATTTTTTTTTTTACATATTCAACCCATCTAATAAAAATTGACATAAGTATAAAACAACTAATACAAATTGTCTCCTTGAAACTTGATCCAAGCCTTATGTCAATTTTTATCAAATGAGTCAACCTTCATTGACATGACTTAGTTAATATAGCCCGTTAAAATTTGCCATTTTAAATTACAAATCATTAATTTTTATTTATGACATCTTTGTGTTGGAGTCCAATAGCAAAACATAAGAACGATGTTAAACATTCTCTTAAAGAAAGTTTGATACCATGATAAGAAAAAGCATGTACAACTTAAATTGCATCGCATTAATAAAAAAAATAGTTAACAATTTGAATCAATTGCTACGAAATTTGGTACGATAGAAGCTGGCATGGTGAGCAAGAATGGAAGGCCAAATACATTTGCACTACTCATACATAAAAGAATTATCAGAGAAAACAAACAGAAAGATTAAATTCATCTTAGCAATAAGAAGAAGAAGAAGAAAGCATTGTTTTTTTAAACCTTATCATTGCAATTTATACAACTCTTATATCTTGTTTTGAATTATGGACCTCTTCATATACCTAGACATCTGAGTATATCAAAGGTAACCTCTAGCTTATTAGCATCTTCAACAACACATAGCAGAATTACCATAAATTGTCAGAGGCAAGGTGTAGTAAATTTGTAAAACCCTTCATGCCTATCAACGACATTCAAATTACAAAATACTACTTGTCATATTATATTTTCTCTTCATCATCCTTGTCTTTTCCACGTTAATAATACCCACAAAATGACACTAAAAACATTCATATTTAGTTAACTAATTCATCTAAACAAAATGAAAAGAGAACTTCCATAACATACTTACTCGTATATAAAGAGGCTAACCACATACAATATATTACACTAATATTGATGAGTATATATTACAATCACTAACTTAACAGTAGCATCAATGCAAAGCAAGCAGAGTCCTCTATATCTATCCTCACTTCAAACATGCCACCAGCAGAGTTACCAAACCTGCAATCATCTAATTGTAAATTGAAATCAAGGAGACTGCTATACCAACACCAATTGGAAATAATTTTTTTTGGTCATGTCAGACCAAAGAACTATTAAATATTGAAGAACGGAATTTAAGTTTAACTCAAACTCAGTTTCCTTTAATCAACATGAAACCCGAAAAAATGTCACAATAGTGCAATGTAAATTTGAGCACATCTTGCTCTATCCTAGAATTTGAACACAAAGTACCTCTGCCAAATACTGATACATGTTGAATTTACTCATTTGTAGTTATATATGAAGCCATCTCAATTAATTTGAGCTTCTTTTCGGCTTATGTGATTCAAGTTGGTTCATCTGCAACTCATTAGTTGACTATAGTCTGTCAACATCACTGGATTTCTACACCTCATAAATTGAACCTTCAAATATTTTAGGAGGTATATTCAGAGCCTTTCGAATGTATGCATGAATTTTCCCACCCTAACAAATCAACAACGTATATAACAGAAAATAATCGATCAACGTTTTAGGCAGAAATAGTAGTGAAACATATTATATATTATATATGTGTATAAAGACACGAATGTGGTGGGGGACAATTATGATTTATGATTTAGTATACTTAAGAAGGGATCAATTACAAAATTAAAGCATTAAACAAATGGCCATTATAGGATTCAACGGTTTAATGTGAAAGGAAACTGATTCAAATGACATGATAATATTGAAAGTAATCAACAATTTAAGCATCCTTTAAAAAAAACAGTTTAAGCGTATACCTTCTCATCAACCATAATCATATCCATGCATAAGTTTTTGATGTCTTATGCTTATCTGGTACGGACCAAACATCAACAATAGATGTCGTTTTTGTTAAACTAATATAATGAAGATTTTTTTAAGTTGTGTGGAGTAGTATCTTTTGTTGTGAGATTTTATAAAGGCAGCAGAAAAAAGAGTGAATAATGGGTTTTATAAACAACAGAAGGTATATGAGTTCTGAAGAATTGAAACGTGATAGGGGAATAAAAAGTAGTGATGCAATAAAATCACCAATGACAAATTCAAATTTCAGAAGCAAATATAGCTTCAATGCATAACTGGTATTTTCGAAATTTAAAGTCCAACAGGTGCAATGTACTATTGCCTCTTGTTTTAAAAACTCATGTTACACCAACTCAATTAATTAAATTTGCAAATCAAAAACAAAAAGGCCCTAAAATTGCTACACAAAGCCTCTATGCAAGAAGAAGTTTGAAACATTGTAGTTTTGTTTCATCATAAGATACTGGCTAAAAATCATCTTATATCTGCAGACATCATGTGTTTCAAGAACCTGTAAAATGGACTAAAATAAAAAACATAAAAAGACATATAAAAATAAAAATGATTTGAATGTGATTAATTTTTGTCTCCTTGGTTGTCAAACAGAGAAAGAGAGAACGAAATAAGAATAAAAACATATTAAAAAAGCTGTATGAAATTGAATCAAAAGAGTGATTGACATGAACAGAGAAATGCACACAAAAAATCTGAGAATTAACTTTTAAGAGAATGAACACAAAAGAGATTAATAGAGATAAAAAAACTCACTGCATTAACTTTCAGTCTTGATCCTCCCATCAATTGCAACATGGTACGTGATGGAATCTAAAACCTATAGTAGAAACAAATCAAAAGCTGAAATCCTCACCAGAATCATTCAACCGAAATCAAAATTGAATTGAAATAGCATAACTAACACTGGAATTGTCAGTGAAATCGTAAATAAAAATCGATATCAAATCGAGAAAGAACAAATTGAATAAGAAATTGAGAAAGAACAAATTGCATACCTCCATCGACGGTGGTCTTCAAATGACGGTGGCGGAAGTGGAGGCGATGAGGGTTTTAAAAACTTGGGTGAATGAATTGTTGTGAGATTAGGTTTCCAATGAGATATGATATGTAGGCTACATGAACATCACAGAGAGAAGATGAACTAAAGAAGGTATGAAATTGAAAGGAGGCGATGGGAGGAGAAATGAGAGAAGAGGCAAATCTTCCTTTTTTTTTTTCTTTTTCGAAATAATGAGAAAGAGAAAGCTTAATCTGAAGAAACTTGAGCCGTGTGTACATACCATCAAGGGGAACATTGGAAACTGATAAAATTAAGTGTGGCAGACAAAAGTCATAAATACATGTTGGTATCCAGCAATTTTTATTCTCCTATGCATACCTTTCCTTGAGCACCGTGGAGTATAAAAGCATGTCAGTTAATTGGAATGATGATTAGGATAAGCACTTAGAAGCAATTAATGCGTGAGCAATGGAGGGAAAAAATTAGGGTAAAATTAGGGTTGTGGATAGCTTGACAGGTTAAGCTTTATAAATAAGAGATTTGTTTTTATTGAGGGGGTAGTTTTCGGTCAATTTTGACCCAAAATCACCTCTCTTCATATTTTTCCCTCTATTTCAATCTAAAAAATTATTTTCATATAGATCTAGGTTTTTACTTTGTGATTTCGTCGTCTGAGTGCGACGTGGTATTGTTCGGTGTCGTTGTTTGATATTCCATCTTGTTGTTGTGTTCATTTGATTCCTATTGAAGGATGAATTATTCAACCAATGATCTGAACATCAACGTTGCAGATCCGGAGCCATTGATATTTTGGTCATCTTTGATTTTATTGTATTATTTATAGATATTTGTATGCTATTAACTTGGATGTTGTGAATTTGTTGTGAGATTTATCTTTAGGTTCTAAGCAATGTTGAATGGTGTACTATGTCAAGTCACACTCACTGTCCCAGACCTAGAAGAACCCATTCCTGACGATGAAGCACTACCTACTTTGAATGTTGGCGCCGCTGAAACGGCGTCATTGAACAACGGTGAAGATTCGGTTGAAGCTGGTGATGTGGCAGCCGCAGCAGCAGAAGAATCTGTTCCTGATCGAGAAACACATGCTATGAATGTTGGCGCCAATACGGTGGAGTCGCTGTTGACGGACGATGAAATGGCAGCTAGGGATTCTTCCTCAGTTAAAGCTGCTACGGAGATAATGAAACGCGGAAGAAAGAGTTTAGCAGAAATTCAGAAGAGGAAGATGGATGAAGAAGCATTGTTAGGGAGCAGAACAAAGGAAGAAAGAGACATGGCTGCAGCCAAAGGCTCTTCATCGTTTCAACCGGAGAGAAAGAGACACGGCAGAAAGAGAGACTCGGAGAAGGAAACCCCCGAAAATGAGGTTCCACAAGTCCACAAGAAACTTAAAAGCAAATTAAGTTCAGGGGAATCCTTAGGGTGCCATCAATGTAAAAGAAATGATAAGGGCAGGGTTATAAGATGCACAAAATGCAAACGGAGAAGATATTACATACCTACCTTGTTTAAACAATCGGTACAACATCCTTAACTTCTGTTTCATTTTGTTTAATTTGCGTCATATTGTGTCGGTTGGTTCTATTGCACAGATTACATGTTTGGATTTAGGTTGATGAAATATTGATATCAAATTATGTTTTTTTGTTGTGTCTTGTTAAGGTATCCTAAATTGAAAGAGAGCGATGTTGCCGAGGCATGTCCTGTGTGCTGTAATAATTGCAATTGTAAAGCATGCTTACGATCTTTTAAACTCATTAATGTCGGTGATCCTCCCTTCTAGATTAACTATTCTTATGATTTTTCTTTATTGTATATTTGAAATGTATCCATCTGGTTTACTATAGGAAATGAAGCATAAGGTCGAAACCAACAACGATGAGGAAGTTGAGTTCTCTAAGTATATGATGCAAGGACTTCTTCCACATTTAAGACGGTTGGATGAAGAACAAATGATTGAGAAGGAAAGAGAAGCCAAGATACAAGGTATTCCTTTATAGTCAGAGATCATTTTTAGTTTTATATATTTTTCATTTTATAATTTGATTTTGAGATGTGAATTATAGGCCTCTCACTCTCAAAGCTAAATATAAAACCGGCGGATTATTCTAAAGATGCGCGTGTGTTCTGGTAAGGACTGATCTAATGCTATATAGTGACAATGTTGACTTCACACTTTTTGTAGTGACAACTGCAAAACATCAATATTTGACTACCACAGAAGCTGTACAAAATGTCCTTTTAACCTTTGTCTCCTCTGTTGTTGGGAGCTCCGTGGTGGGAAGCTTCTAGGCGGTCCAGATCCAATAGAGCTCAAGTATATTTTCTGAGGTCGTGATTATCTACATGGTGGAAATGAAGAAAAACAGGTTAAAGAAAATGTATCACAGGCCGAGGATGAGTCTACGACTTGTGAGTGGTCAAGATCTGGGTGGCATGCAAATGGCGATGGTAGCATTCCCTGTCCAAAAGCCGATAATGAATGTCATCATGGTTTCCGTGAACTGAGAAGGATACTTCCTCCGAATTGCATCTCCGAGTTAGTATGTAAAGCAAACAAACTTGTAGAAACAATTAAGCTTCAAGATGTAGAGGTGACTTGTGATAATAGGTGTTCTTGCTCGAAACCTGTTAGTAACACTGATGATATACACAATAACACAAGGAAGGCAGCTTTTCATGAAGATTCAAGTGACAAATTTTTATACTGTCCTAGGGCTGTAGATCTACACCATGGAGATTTAAGACATTTTCAATGGCACTGGAGCAAAGGGGAGCCTGTAATTGTCAGCAATGTACTTGAATGTACATCTGGTTTAAGCTGGGAACCACTAGTCAAGTTGTGTGCATTCCGTCAAAAAACCAATTCCAAATACGATGTAGTTTTGGATGTGAAGGCAGTTAATTGCTTAGATTGGTGTGAGGTTTGTTTGATTTCTCAATCTTCATGATGAAGGGGTTCTTACTGGAATTCATGTTTATTATCATTGTGTGAAACTTGTTGAATTTTTTTTGTTCCGTTGTACTGCCTAACCGTCTCGGGTGAATTGTAACTGCTTTATGTAACTGAATTTTTTACTGCTTTAACTTGATAGTCTATTCTGTGGCTAGTAATATCTGCATTTTTATTTTAGTTGTTCATTGAATGCAGGGAGATATTAATATCCATCAATTCTTTACTGGGTATGCAACTGGTCGCAAGGATTGGCTTAATTGGCCTGAGGTGTTGAAATTGAAAGATTGGCCTCCTTCTAATTTATTTCAGGAACGTTTACCTCGTCATCATGCTGAGTTCATATCTTTCTTGCCTTATAAAGAATATACAAATCCTTTTAGTGGTTCTCTCAACCTTGCTGTGAAGTTGCCGGATTATTGTGTAAAGGCAACTCATGTGTAGCCTCTGTATTTTCTTAATGAAATTGTGTACCTCTAATAAAGTCCTATTTAAAGTCAAATACTCATAAAAATGACATGATATTGACATTTTATAATATAAAAGACTAAATTCAGACAAAAAAAATATAAACGACGAAAGTGTTACCCAAAAATTAAGTTAAAGGATTAACCCTTATATATTTAACTACTTAAAAAAATCCAGTTGACTTGACATTGGATATTTCTTCGGGTCCATACCCAATCAAAGTCATTAAAATTGTGAGAGACATTTTCCAAGTAATTTCGATGGGCCCACACGATCCTTTTCATACCTCCATTTCACCATATATATAACAGCAAGACATGTCATAGCATTTTCAAGGTTTAAGGTTCAAAAAACACAAGACATGTATTCTTTCAAGCTGTTTCAATCTCTCAATCTCAAGTTTCTGCTCTCTTTTTCTCTGGTCTGTGTTCTGTTTTCTTTACTCTCTCAGTCGTTTAAGCCATTCCTTATGCAATTCTTTAGCTACATCATTGACAAGACATACATGTTCCTTCTCTGGAATACCCTTCTTGCTTTTATGGCATTATATTCAAGTTTAATCAGTCCCTCTTCATCAACCACTCATCAAAACATTGAACATGTCCTCGACAGCGAGAAGAGTAACCTGTTCGAATTTTACATATCAGAATCAGAGATTACAGAACCAATTGATGGTGATAACGTTATGGAAAGTGAATCCCAAGAAGAAGAAAAAGAGGAAGAAAAGAGTTTGATCATGGTGGAACCAGAAAATGTGGTTATTGAAGTAGAAGAAGACGAAGAAGAAGAAGAAGAGGGAAATGCTCTTATGATAATTGATGAAGATGAAATAGAGGAATTAAACAAGAAATGTGAGGATTTTATCAAAAAGATGAAAGCTACTTTCTGTTATGATTCAAGAGCTGAGAATGTGTATCAAAAATCACTTGTGCTTGTAAATTAATATTATTATTAGTATAATCTGACCTTAACTTTCTCAAATTTCAGGACACCTAGAATTTTCATTTTTGCTTGTAGGAATTAAATGCTTATCTTTTCTAATTTGCTATGTCCACAAAAGTTGGACCCATATATGTTACTTGAAATACTATATTGTAGTGGACTTGTTTTGTGAGGAAAAACAATTTAATTATTCAAACTTTGATTCTTTTAATATATATAGTAAAAACTAAACAGGATCTCAGATTTATACCTCTTTGCAATTACTAGATCATTAAATATATATTTTGTGTATACTTTGATTTCTTAGATAAATTTTATTCTTTAAACATTGAAGTTTATTAATCAATATTTTAAATATTGTTATACGGTTATACTAGAAAATCAAGTGAAAAAAATTTGATTGAAGACCATTCTGATCTTAGAGAAAAATGTAGATCTCAATTTGTTTTCTAAGGGATTCTTTAGCCACTACCTCAATCTTGAAAAAATATTTAATTAAATCTTTACACATTAAGTTTTTCAAGAATTAAAAGAATAAAAATTGTGTTTTTTTCTCTCTTTCTAAAGGGACAAAGTAAATCTCACATTTTTAAAGATGATTAATGTCACATCTTACTAATAAAAATACACGTAATAAAAAAACTCAATGTTGGGTAATGAGAAACAATATTTATCCATTTCAGATGGAATGTCAACTTTTTACAAAGATTGATGTACCAGCAAAGACTAATGATCAAGTAACTAATAGCCATGAGTGAATTTTTTAGGGTTTATAATAATGTAACTGAACTTGAGCCATAAGTTAGTTTTTGTAGAAGAAAGATTAGGGTTTCTAGGACTCCAAATCCTAATTAGACAGCTTATCTATGTGTGCCTCTAGAACACATTCATTATATGATACACTCTAAACTAGTGACTTTGGAGTGACTAGCTCCGTTGTTAAATTGAGCTTATCCCAGATTTAAAAATGAGATGTTAAAAATATGTTTGTAAAATAGACACATTATTACAAGTTAAGAGTTTCCTGCTCATTTGACTTGTAATGAGTTGACTTGTTCTATTCACAAACAACGCACCTAGAAATTTCTTAATTGACTCAAAGTCTTCATAGCAAGCTCAACGAAATCAATGCCCTGACCCTACCAATTTGATTTTTAAGGGAAGTTACGTTTTCAACTGTTAGAAAGTGTGGACTTGGCTTTATCTTTCATCGACAATAAAATCGTACCAATAGATCTAAGCAGACACATAAAAAAAAATCGTACAAATGTCAAATTTGCACATGTTAAAAAGTTTAAAATAGTAATTTTGCATTGAAACTTATACATTTTGTATTAAATATATAATTTTTTAATAAATTATTATTATTTTTTAATAAAAATTTGTTACTTTTAGTTGTTTTTACATATGCAATATTGCACATGTTAGACAAACTTTTTTTTTATATGAGAAAGTCTTTATGTAGCTTCGGGTCTAGCAATAATTGTAAGAAAGTTCTTATTTAATTTTCACTTTGATAATTTAAGCAATCGTGTTATATTTATTTTCATCCATTTATTTTGTTTAGTCAATTAGAGCTTTGGCTCCTAACTAATATGTAAAAGATTTGACCTTTTAAGTTTGCTTTTATAAAAGTAACTTTTTTTTTGAAAGGTATAAAAGACTAACTTAGGATTGGTTATTTGGATCAGACGACATAGCCACTTATTTTTTGTTAGAGTGATTTAAACTAATTAAGTAGTACTAGCATATTATGTCTCTCTCTTGGAAAGACTTGACTTATAATGTCTCTGCTAAGATCTATTGGTACGATATTATTGTCGATGATTATTGTCGATGAAAGATAAATCCAAACCCACATTTTATGAAAGATAAACGTAACTTTAAGTCCCTTAAAAATCAAAATGGTAGGGTCAGGACATTGATTTTGTTAGGCTTGTTATAAAGTCTTTGAGTCAATTAAGAAATTGCTAGGTGTCTTGTTTGCGAATACAACAAGGGACCGAATCAACTCAAATCAGGTGTTCGTACCATGGTAAATTTTCAGAAATAATAGCCTACTTCATTCACAACTTGTAATAATGTTTTTAGTTAAAACATTTTTTTTTCGGTACAAAGTTAAAACATAATTTTAATCTCCCATTCACTTTGTATTTTAAAAATACTATTAATTATTTTTAATTTAGATTTTTTCGATTGATTGATTTGAATCACCTCAAACAAAACCACTAATTTTATTATGTTTCTCTTTCATGTGATCACGGTCTAGATCCACGTTGAGAAGGAGAAGGAGAAGACTAAGCTGAAGCCAGCCGAAACCTAATTCCCTTCACTTGATGCCTTCTCATAGAATATTACAAATCATTGGCGGTTCTTTTTTTTTTTTAAATCAATACCGTCTGTGTGCGCAACTGCAGAGATTAATCCTCGAGTTTTGTGAGACCAAAATGGGCGGTGAACTCTCACCAAGAGTTTTAACGCTGTTGCATACCTAAGACTGAATTCATACCCAAACCTTGGTTAAGCTATAAGAGATCTATGTCATCTCATCTATACGTTTCTAGGTACACATCATTGGCAGTTTGCGTTTGCGTGATAATTTATTTTTACCAAAGTAAAATTTATTCATTTCATTAATTAAAATGTTCTCAAGTACAAAGAGAAATTAACTCAAACTGCCAATGACTAACGGAAGAAATGGCCGCCCTCATAAGGTATGAGAAACTATATTCGTTTGTCTTCTAATAAATTTAACTTCAAAGTTTAACTGAACGACATACAAGAAAAGGTATTAGAAACAATAGTACTAAATTCAAACGTGCCTTGAGAATTCAAGTAAATTGCATTCACTAAAATTTGAGAATCACTCTCAAACACAACTCATTCAAATCATTTATTGAATGTCAGCTTCAACGTCTCTAATAATGTTGTTGCTTCACCTTCAACGGAAGAGAGTTTGACAAATTTCCACTACAGTTTGGCAAATAAATTTCGGAACAACATGTAGCAGTTGTTATTCCTTCAAATGATGATTTTCTTAACTTGCTATGAAGTACACGACCACGTGTCCGCAAATTAATAATGCTTGTATAGTTTTCGTTAGAGATCTCATGAGGTTGCCCGACCATGGTTAGTCCGGCCAAGGAGGCCCGACCACATAAATGTGCTAGTTCGACCCAGTCCATTTATAATTAGGTTATATATTCTAGAGCCAGGTCTGATACATGTGGGTCATGGGCTAGTTCGATTCAATCCATTTTAGTTTTTTTTTTATTCACTCTTTTTACGTCTTTTTTATATATTAGTTTCTAACAATTTTATATTTACTAAAGTATAATTGGATGGACAGAAAAGTGTAAATATTTTTACATTAATATTGATTATTAATTAAACTCTAGATTTATTTCTTCAATTGAATCAAATTAATAATTTATAAAATTTAAATATTTTAGCTAAATTTATCCATTTTTATTAAGTTTACATATTTGAATATCTTTTTATTAATAATTTTCAAATAGTTGATATTTTTTAAAAAAAGTTGTAGTACTTTTTTAAAAATCAAATGAAAATGTTGATAGTGGATCGGCTCGAAGCCCGTTGGCCTGGTCCAACACACCGTAATTTTTATAGGCCTTTACTATTCCCACCTTATGCTATTCTCGCGCACCCTATTGTTTTTTTTCCAAAATTACCCTTTGTTCGGATTTTAGAATCCAAAACGAGTTTGGATTCTAAAATCTGAAAAGCGTCAAAAACTGAAGGCCAGCATGACTGAGTTCCTTCCTTGACAAGAGTAGGGTGAAACCACCTCCGGAATGTATAATCCGAATTTTATTTGAATATTTCATAATGTATATTCTGAAAAATCAACTTTTAAAAAAGTGGAAAAATATTCGGATTGTATAATCCGAAAACTTTGAATATATAAGGTTTTCCCATAACCAAGCTGAAGTTCATCACTTTTATCACCAAACACTCTCTACACCTCCAAAAACACACCATTTTGGGCGAAAACGTGATTTGGAGTAGCAATCTGGTCATCAAGGGGCGTTTACAACATTATTTTCTTCTGAATGCAAAGGTAATGTTTATATAAAACTTCCCTCATTCGAGTTTTAGGCGCTTTCCTTTTGATCATGTCAAAGAATTTGTACTGGCACGATTTGGATTCTAAAATCCGAAAACCAGCAAGGTGTTTCAGATTTATAATCTGAACATCACCAGTACAGAAACTGGTTACATTTTCTAACCATGCTTTCACATTGTTTCAGCAATGGATGTTCTCGTTGATGCCTCTAATGAATTTCCACCTGAGATTGAACCTCCTATTGTGTTTCATGTTGTTTCACTTGAAGTTATAGATGATTCCGGAAATGCTAAAGCCGGGGATCCTCCACCGAAAGTTGACATTCTTCAGGCGATGTGAAAGTAGAGGATGATCATCCGGTTGTTGTACCTCCAGATTTTGTTGTTTCTATTGATCATTGAGAACATTTTACAACCAAATAAAAGTTTGCTACACGGAACGATTTGTTGGAGTAGGTTCGAGAGGAAGCTAGGAAGCTAGGATTTTCAACTGTTAGTGGTAAATCAGATAAAGGTGGAAATAGGAGAAATTCATTGGTTACTGGTTACAGTGATATGTGAAAGAGGAGGTTCATATACCGAGCACAAGAAGTTGTCGAGGTGCAACATATCCGGTCGGTTAAATATGAGTGTTTGTTTCGTGTGAGAGGTTATTTGTTGATTGCTGGTGATTGAAGCCTCAAAGTTTGTGACGGTAGCCACAACCATGAGATGGCAGCTGTGTTGAAAGGTCATAAAACCGTTGAACATCTCAACCTAAATGAAAGTATATACCTTCACGAGTTGACAGACTCAAATGTTCCTCCGAGGCAAATTCTTACAAATTTAAGGAAAAAGAACAGTAGAACTTCAACTATTATCAAGCATATTTATAATGTTTGTCACAGGTATAAGTAGTCCATTAGGGGTATAAGAACAAACGTGCAATATCTCTTGAAATTATTGGTTGAGAATGAGTATGTGTATCATTGTAGGAAATATCCGGATTCCGATGATGTCGGTGATATTTTTTGGGCGCATCCAAATGGTATCATGTTGTTTAACACGTTCTCTACGGTGCTTGTGTTGGATTCAACTTATAAGACCAACAAATACCGTCTTCTGTTGCTTGAGTTTGTTGGTGTCACTTTTACCGAGTATACGTTCTCTATTGCATTTGCTTATATGATGTCTGAGAAGGAAGATAATGTTACTTGGGCTCTTGAGAGGTGTTGTGATCTGTTGCATTCGAAAGATATTTCACCCAAAGTAGTTGTCACTGATCGGGACAATGCTTTGATGAATGTTGTGGATAATGTTTTCCCAGAGGCTAGTGATTTGTTGTGTGAGTATCACATTGAAAGAAATGTTAGAGAAAAGTGTAAGACTGATTGCAAAGTTAAGGATCTCAAAGGAAGGGATGGAAAAGAGATCATGTCAAGTGAAGTGGTGAAGACGGTCATGGTTGCATGGACGAATTTATTGAAAAGGTGGTGGGTGTAGCTGGTGATGGTCATTGTGGGTTCCGTGCAGTTGCGGGCCTACGTAACCTGATTGTTGATGATCACCAGATGATCTGTTATCAACTTCAAAAAAAAGCTTACTGGTAAAGAAAATGAGCACTATCAACGGTTGATTGAGGTGGATAGGCGATATAAACAGGTCTTAGGCGCTCTAAACTTTTCTGGTATTGGTCCTGCACCACCGAATAAATGGATGATCATGCCGAATATGGGTTTCCTCATTGCACAGAGATACAAACATGTGGTGGTTCTACTGTACATTGAGAAAGGGTGATCATAAACATTTTTCCCTCTATGCGGTGAACCGTCATATAGAGACCGATTGATGTGTCTGACACATGTGAATGACAACCATTTTATGATGATATATTTGAAGGATGATTGTCCAATCCTCCCACTTCCGCGCTATGAAGACAACACTCTCGAGATGATGCAAAAAAAATGGCCTGATAGATATATCAATCGGATGGTTGACTATAATGTACAATGTTGGGTGGCAGGTTTTGAGGTAATAGGAGATGACGAAGATTTGTACATTATTGAAAATCTTCATTTTGAAAAGAAGGTTGTTGCTGAGAAGAAGGTTGAAGATGGTGTGAAGATTGAAAAGGATAAAAGCTTTAATTTTGATGATTGTAGCATAGATCTTGGGGCAGATTAGATTCATTGTATATCATTAGTTGAAATATATATCATTAGGTGAAATGTGTAATGATATAAATTCAACTATTTTGGTATAATTATATATATATATATATATATAATGATTTTTTGATATAAATATAACTTCATTGTCCTTTACATTATTTTATATATTGCCAAAAAATTGTTGAATCCGCAAAGACATGTAATGTTGTTGCAGTGCTGTGCAAACTGATTGTGTTTCGGATTATATAATCCAAAGAAGGTTTCGGATTTTAAAATCCAAAGGGTATTTTTGGAAAAAAAAATAAGGCGTGTGAGAAACATATAAAGTGGAAAAAATAATAGCCATTTTTATATAGTCCAAATGGACTAGGTCCACAAAAGTCCGGGTACGATGGTGATGTTGGTCAAAAGTAAGTATTTTTATATCGTTTCCACAGCGACTAGTGCGATATCGTAAGCCGTTCAACAATTATTATCATTTTAAGTTAGGGTTTATAAATTGTTTTTCTATAAAACTATTCGACTTTTAAAGCGGTAATAAAAACGCAAGTAATAGGGCGTAAAAGCGTTGGAATCGGAGTTCGTCAATTGAGCATCGAATATATTCTAATGATCATGTATATGGATTCTAGCTTTTTAGCGAAATTATCACGTATCACTCGACAACATCATTCATGTCTAAATGACGTCGTGAGATCGATCGTATCGTTTAATCAACGATTTCTCAATCTATTAAATGATCTGATAGCATTACGTCCCGATACTTTATGTGATTATCAAAACACAATTTCATGTCTAGAATTTCTTATTTTGATAGAAGATTATTCTAAACCTAGATTCAAATGTATTTTTCAATAACATTTAAATCAAGCATAAGAATGAATAGCAAGAATAACCTCAATATCACATAAGGTGCTACAATCATATAATTAAAAGATCAAAAGATTACAACTAAGCTATATTAAGTACCTCCAATTCCAACAAAGGAAAGTTAGTTGGTCATTGTCATGACAACAATACAAAAGTGGAAAGAAAGATGAAGATCCAAAGCTAAGTCTTGATTTCCCAAAGATTCTTAGTTAATCCATACTCAATCCCTTTTGCTCCTAGAAGAACAGCATTTTTATCCCTATTTTCTATCTAAAAAATATATAACAACTCTTAAAATTCAGCTTTTGAACCTATTTATAGGTGTTCTGATATTAATGACTTCGCAGAGCGAAGTCATACTTCGCTTTGCGAAGTCCTTTCTTCACCAATAGGTTTCTGCCACCTCAGCCTTGAACAGTCCAGACCGCCTTACTTCGCTCTACGACGTAATACTTTGCTCTGCGAAGCTCAGACTCTGTTTGCTTGATCTTCAGAACCTACTGACTTGATTTCGCCTGGACTTCGCCTAGACTTCGCTCTGCGAAGTCTTTGATTTGATTTTCTTTCATTCTTGACCTTTAAGTCCAAGGAAATAGCATATACCTACAAAAATAGTTGGGATTAGGTCTAAAAGCATGAAATGTTAATTATCCTTTCTTTCAGAGCTTTTACCAAGATAACTTGTAAAACAAGTAAGAAAAGTGCCTAAAATAAATATGCTTTATAACTAGTTTCTGGCACTTATCATAGGGAAAGATCCAAGTACACCTATTGGGTATAATTGTATCTACTAAATTATTTATTTTGTTAGTAGCAGCCATTAAATAGTTATTTTTCTTAAAAAATACAATTGATATTTTCATTAAAAATTATTGAATAATTTTATTTGTCATAAATTAAATTATAACATTGTGAGTAAAGATGACAAAAAGATTCGTTTTCGTGGATAAAATCGGCCGCAATAGTTTAATGGGTCCCCATTGGTAAAACTAATTGATATTTTAACTATATGTGAATTAATAGATACAGAGACGAATGTAATGGTACTCATACAAGTTAGTAACTTTACAATATTATCAAAATATTGTATTACTTAAATGCAAATATTACTCATATGAAAGAAACACTAACATATTTCCAAATTATATATGTTAGTTTTTTATTAATGATTTTTTTGTTAAAGTTAAACTGCAATGAACATTTGATTTATGGGTCTATATTTTTTTTTTTACTTTTATCTTGAGCTTTTGTCGTTTCAAAAATTCATATTTAATTTTTCTCATGTTAAAAAAATGGTGGAAGAACTTTTTATAATGTTTTAAATATTTTTTTAAAAATCATTCAAAAATATACGTTGACGTAATAGCAGCAACCGAAACTTCTTGCAATATAATATTTTGTCGGGACTAAAAAGTGAAAATATTTTATTTGGGTTTGGATCCTCTCATTTTCTACAAAGAAATGGAAATCACATCACACAAAGAATTTTGAAAAAAATTTAAAAATAATAATTGATGATGTGACCATTTTCACTTTTTGTGCCTACAACTCTCAAGTAGATCCTTCCATTTCTTTCCAATTCTTTTAAGAAATGGAAAGGATCCCAACTAATTTTTTTTATGAGAACAAAAATCGAAATTTAAAATTTTTATAGAGGCTAAAAAGATATATAATACAAAGACACATATTTTTGAATGATTGTTTCGAATAAAAAATTTAATGATAGTGGGACCACTATCAATATTTGCGTGTATCCCAACTAATTTAGGATCATTCCACATACTCTACTATACGACAACGGCTAACACAAGACAAAACTATGAGAGCTTGTACAAGAACAAAAACGAACAATATGCATGGTGTTCCGAACATTATAATATCAAAAGATATTTGTTCGTTTTGTTTTTTGGCAATATCTTTGGAAAAACGTCAAAAGAGTTTTTTTTTAGAGTTTCATTTTAAAATGTGGTTGTATAGTGTGACAGAATTACAAAATCATGTAGAAAATGATTTAAGTTTGTACTTGCAGTTAGTACAATATCTAAAACTAGGGTTTAAAACTGTTTAAGTGATGCCCTGAGAATGCTTTCAAGGGGGTTATTTTTAGCCTTTCTTGGGCTTGGTTTTCCGTGACTTAGGCCCCAAGTAACTTGGGCCCAAAATCACGTTTAGAGCGTTCTAGACGCTTTTAGAAGCTTCTCGAGGCGGTGCCCTTAAGGGGGCTCGCCTAGGACTCTTTTGGTTCTGTTGGAGGGTGTTGTGCCCTTGTGGAGAGTGTTGTGCCCTTAATTATGAGATTAACGGTTCAAAGCCCAACAAGCACGAATCTTGGGACAAGATGAAGTGATTATCATTGAAATTGACGGTTCACAGCCCAACAAGCACGAGTCTTGGGACAAGGCGAAGTGATTATCTGTGAGATTGACGGTTCACAACTCAACAAGCACGAGTCTTGAGACAAGGCGAAGTGATTATCTGTGAGATTGACGGTTCAAAGCCCAACAAGCACGAGTCTTGGGACAAGGCGAAGTGATTATATGTGAGATTGACGGTTCACAGCCCAACAAGCACGAGTCTTGGGACAAGACGAAGTGATTATCTGTGAGATTGACGGCTCACAGCCCAACAAGCATGAGTCTTGGGATAAGGCGAAGTGATTATCTGTGAGATTGACTACTCACAGCCCAACAAGCACAAGTCTTGGGACAAGGCGAAGTGATTATCTGTGAGATAGGTTGGCGGCTCGCTATCGGGTGATAGACGGCGTGTAGACTCAGGCGAGATCTTATAGTATGGCGCAGTCTTGTGATCTGATAATTTGGGTGACCCTCTGATGGTGCCGTTGAATTTTTCGATTGTAATGTTTAACTATGGCGGTCCTTGCATGACGTTACTGTACTTTTTCCGTCGTATTTTTGTCCTTGTTTTATTTTGGCTTTGCATTATCTGATTCTCTCGTTTTGGCGTTGTTCTAACTGAGTTTATGGCGTTCTCTGTTTTGAGACACAGTTTAGGCGACTCTTCGTCTATGAGGGGTTTTTTACCAACCCACTTTGGGAGGACCTCGTTGTAGGAGGTTGTTATCAACTCACTTTGAACAAGGTGAAGCGGTTTGTTATAAGATTTCTTTAGACACTGAGGGGCAGGCGACGCCTATCTTTTTATGTATATTATGGCGAGCTTTATTTATTGAAGCGTTGTCTGTTTAAACATTTTGATGTTGTTGAACGAGCTTGGGAACGTCCACTTTTTGAACTTTGTCGTTGTGTTTAAAATTTGCAAAAATTTTGGAGTTCGTCCGAGGGGTTAAAGAGAAATCGTATGTCGACTCAAAGCCCATGTGGGGTTAAGAAATAATCGCAAGTCGACTTAGAGCCCATGTGGGGTTAAGGGAAAAATCGTATGTTAACTTAGAGCCCCTGTGGGGTTAAGAAATAATCGCAAGTCGACTTAGAGCCCATGTGCGGTTAAGGAAAAAATTGTATGTCGACTTAGAGTTCCTGTGGGTTTTAGAATTAATCGCAAGTCGACTTAGAGCCCATGTGGGGTTAAGGAAAAAATCGAATGTCAACTCAGAGCCCCCTGTGGGGTTGAGAAATAATTGTGAGTCGACATAGAGCCCTTGTGGGGGTTAAGAAATAATCGCATGTCGACTCAGAGCCCATGTGGTTAAGGAAAAAATCGCATGTCGACTCAAAGCCCCTGTGGGGTTGAGAAATAATCGCAAGGCGACTTAGATCCCCTGTGGGGTTAAGGACAATTTCTCAGAGCTCGCCTAGGGTTGAGTTTTCACTTCCCAGTTGGGTCTTACAGTTTCTGCTTTGCTTTGTAATGAATGTATCTGTTAATGTCGCCTTTGTAGTATGTGAAGTAAAGAAGATAGTCAACAACATCTAAGAAAGTAGGGTGCCTCGTTAAAAACTGCAAAACAAATCTCAAAGATTGAAAAAAGTTAGACTAATTTCGCGTTTAATCTTCATGTTCTTAATGGCGGGACCGTCGCTTCCATATGCATTTCTTTTTTCACATTTTAATTCTGGCATGTTGTTTGGTTGGTTTATTCTTAATCTCGCCCTTGGCGAGCTTGTTTGCATCCCGTCTATGGTTTTTATGAAACATAACAATATTTTCCAAACTTCAAAGCAACCAGTAAAAATAAAAGAGCTTCAATCGTATTCGATCATCTTCAATGGAAACTAACTAATCTTTGTCTTCTCTTACTAACTCGCCCATATTTTCTACTCCTCCTTCTATTCTTTTTCATTCTTTCACTAAATTCGAAATAACTTTCTTACTTAATTACCTTGTGTTTTTAATCCTTCTCTTCCTTTTGTTAGATTGGAATTAAACCCTCTATTTAATTCTATCACTTCTCTTAAATCGGAATTCACTACTTCCCTTCCTAAACTTGAACTAACTTGCCCACTTCATTCTTTGATTTTATATTCATTCTTTTTCCCTTCCTAACTCAATTGTTATATTATCTTCCATGTCTTTATTTCTCCTATGAAATTGGAAACTAGTTATTCTACTCAAATTTATTCTTATACATGGGTCCATTTTCTCTTCATTCTAACCTGGCGCTATTACTCCATTATTTATATTTTTACTAAGGAGATAGTTCAGTTCGCAAAGTAAATAGTACATGAAGGGGGGTTCTCAGGAAAGATAAGTGGGTCACTTGGACCACTTAAATACCAAGGCTTTCCTCGCCATAATCCATCCCATGTGACCGACCCTTTAACAATACTACACTTTATTTCTGTCACGAGGCACATAGAGTAATTTTCATTCTATTAAATTGGTAACTACCTCTTTAATTATCTTGTAATCTACTCATCTTCCTTTTTCTATGAAAATTGTAACTAACTCGGCCAGCGAGAATTAATAGCAAGTGAAACAAATTAAGTTAAAGCTAATTGTTCATAAGACTGATTATACACAGATTATGTATATGCACCGAAAAACAATTGCAAAATAAACAATATCGATAAGAGCCTTCCAAAAGCATGAGGACTCATGTTGTTAATTGGATAATTATTTTCGAAATGTCATACATATCAGCCCTACACGTAAAAATATATTGAAGATGCATTTTTTATTCACATTAAAAATGTAAAATTGAACGAAATTGTGATTGGTTTATTTTTTCTACGTATATCCGGATTGCTTCACAAAATATATCAAGAACAATTTTTTATTTCAAATTATATGTGTAAATATTTTGAACGAAAATTTTTCTTCAAATTAAAGTTGTAAAATTTAAAACAATTTTTTTTCTTTATAAATACAAAATTTTCATTGATTTATTCCTTTTTACATATATATTCAGATTTGTTCCGAAAATATATTGAACAAAAATTTTATTTCAAATCAAAAAGTGTAAATATATTGAACAAAAAAAAACATTTCTTCAAATTAAAAGTATAAAATTGAACAAAATTTTCATTGATTTACTTTTACTACACATATCTAGATAGGTTCCCAAAATATATTGAACAAATTTGTTTACTTCAAAGTAAAAGTGTAAATATATTGTCTCAAAATATATTGAACAAATTTGTTTTCTTCGAATTAAAATTGTCAAATATATTGCACAAATATTTTTACTTCAAATAAAAGAATGAATATATTGTATCGAAATATCTTTGACACCGATTCACTTAGTTAAATAAAAGAATAAAAAATTCACATGTCTGAAACCATCGAAAGCCCAATAGGCATGGATAGAAATAAATAAATATCACTGGATGCTTAAGCAAACAGAAGTCTCATCGATGAAAAATAAATCACAAGAAAACAAAATAGTAATTCATATAAGTAATTAAAGTTTATCGATGAATAAGTAAAAACAAGTATCCCATGGAAAAAGCCAAAATAACAAATAAACCAAAGATAGAAAGTGCAACCAGTGATGGGAAAGTCATATATAATCGGTTTCGATAAATAAACAAAACAAAGCCATAATCGATGAACCACAAACAATTATAGCAAGCATAAAATATTATATATCAGCCATCACAAATAATAACTAACCATGAAAAAAGCCAAAATCCATGGACTTGGTAATCTTGTAATGTGTAAACGCTTATTTTCTCACCAATAAAGTCAATATACAATGGAGAGATAAAACCTGATATAGGGGTGGTGATAGCTTTGCCTGTGATCGAGCTTTGTTACCGCCATAGCTTCGATCGAGGTTGTTCTGATCTTTGCCGGCCAACTTTTGAGAGACGGCCGGAGGGGGTTTTGTTTGATGTGTGCGACCTAGGTTAGTTTTACCGAGGCCCCACGGTGGGCGGCAACTGTACTTACAGTGAGTACAATATCTAAAATTAGGGTTTAGAACTATTTAAGTGGTGCCCTGAGAATGCTCTCAAGGGGGTTATTTATAGTCTTTCTTGAGCTTGGTTTTCAGTGACTTATGCCCCAAGTAACTTGGGCCCAAAGTCACGTTTAGAGCGTTCAAGACGCTTCTAGAAGCTTCTTGAGGCGGCGCCCTTAAGCGGGCTCGCCTAGGACTCTTTTGGTTCTATTGGAGAGTGATGTGCCCTTCTGGAGGGCGTTGTGCCCTTCTGAAGGGAGTTGTGCCCTTAATTATGAGATTAACGGTTCAAAATCAAATAATCAAAAACATGTATGACTCAATTTGAACAAAAAAATAAATCAAAAAAATAAGTTTAAGGAAGAGCATTATTTATTTACTTCATTGCTATTGATCAATTAATTAACAAGTACAAGAGATTTCTGATGATAACCAAAATAATAAGCTCTTGCCTCAGAACAGAACGTTGCTTTCATCTTTTTGATAAAATCCTCACATTTTTTGTTCAGTTCCTCTGTCTCCTGATCTTCATCAATGATCATAAGGGAATTTTCCCTTTCTTCATCTTCTTTTGCATCAGAAATCATCATTTTATCTGGCTCATAAGATATCATCAAAATATTTTCTTCCTTTTTTGTGGATTCACTTTCTGTAACATTTTCAACCTCATTCTCTGATTCTAATGCATTGTATTCTAACCATTGACCACCGCCATCGTTGTTGATGACATTTTCAATGCTATCATGAGTGGCTGATGAAGAGACATTGAATAGAGTAGAATACAGAATTATAAAAGCCACAAGGACAATGACGAGAATGAACATATAACTCTTCTCGATCATGCAGAAGTTAAAGCAGTATTGCATATGGAGTGGCTCAAAGAACTGAGAGAGTAATGGAGGTAGAACAAACAACACAAAGAACAGAGAAAATGGAAGCAGAAACTTGCGTAGTATCTGCCCCAAATAAGCCATGTCTTATGTTCGTTTGAAACATTAATCTTAAGTGCTCTATGACTAGGGTGCATGTATTATATATATTGGGAAAGAGGTATATGTAGGCTTACAAGGCTCCTCAACAATTCACTTTAAAAAGGTTAGTAAAGTAAAATAAATATCCATAATTTCGTTTTTTATCTCTGCAAAAAAAAAAAACTTTTTAGTCCTTGTAACATTTTTCTTTAGCATTTCTAGGGATTAAAAATGTTGAGAGAAAATTTTACAAGGACTAAAAAGTGGATGTATTTCTTATTATCTGATTAAATACTCAATCTGTCTGGTCTTAAATATAAAAAAAATTGAGTCTATAAAAGTTGAAGTTTTTATTTAAATTTCGGATCCAATGCATCAACTTTTGTCGACTTTAACTTTTTTTATATTTAAGAGCGGAGAAGTATTCAATAAGCCGAGTAAATTACTATATGGCACGCGTGTTGATGGAAAATAAGTTTAGTGTCTTCCGTTTTTTTTTGTTACAGTGTCTTCCGTTTAAAATCGTATGATAGATGTTTTAACATATATATGTGTTTATTATAAGGAAGTTAAGATCAACTGCGCGTGAAATGTTTTGAAATAGAAAATTCTTTGAAACTACGAATTGTATTCATTAACCAATCAATTTTTTTTTTCAAGACTAAAATATTCAATCTATTCAACAAACAAAAACTTTCCTAAACATGTGTGCTTTCCAAGATCCTTCAAACAAACAAAAATGCGTGTTTTCCTAGAGTCTTTGCCTGTTATTTGATAGGGTTATGCTTACAAAGATACGTGTGTTAAAATAGGACCCACAATTTTTTAAAGATGACAAATAAGTGTATAGTCCAATTTTCTAAATATGAAAAGTTTACTTTTTAATAAATAGAATTGTGATAGAGATATGACTGAGATCATCCTGATCGAAAACGACAAATTTAATCCTACTCAGTCTTGGTTGTGTCACATGCATTGTGGTGTTATTTTCGAGAAATACAGACATGACAGTATCTCACAATACAAAATATAAGATGAGATGATCAATTACAGACTGTTCTTATTCGGAGTCAGAAAAGTATTAGGATGAAAAGAAGTTTGTCTTGAACCCACGTAAAGCACTTTGAAAATTGTGATCATAAATTAATCGTTTTACCAACATATCATTGTATTACAAAACTAACAGTTGTATCAAGTAGTACATATAAATAATTTGAATTATTACTTCACAAAGTAACGAGTAGTTTATTTATATCTCATCAGAGTAATATCATACAAAATTTGTACATTTTGCATATTTCTTAATATGAAAAATATGAATATCTTTCTATTAAAGAGTTAATTTTTATCATAATCAACCATGAGTGTTCATTAATTGTATAAAAAAACATGAATGTATCACATCACATGTCTGGTGGCATCATTTGGCTTGAACTTTATCACTTTGGAAGTTAGTCGATGGAGGAAATTAAGTTCCTTGACGATTGCTCTTTACGCACCCAGGAAAAACCAAATGGTAGTTAACTACCGTTCGACACACTTTTTAAATCAGATGAACTGGCTTAAAAAGTGTCACAGTCGATCTCAAAAGTGCTGAGCAGAAGTTAGTTGCCGTTCAGTTGGTGTGCAGGAGCAATCACTAGGTGTCTAAAGAGCAATCGTCATGTTATTTTCTTATAACAACCTTTGCACAAAATATCAGGCTCAATAACTTGACAATACTCATATTTGGCCCAAATCTCTTGTACATAGAAGAAGTTAAGACTTGTCACAGATGGTCAATCTCTCTGTATTTTTCTCTCTTACAATCAATGAACTAAATTTTATTTCAAAAAAATAAAATAAATAATGAACTAAATTCATTCTATTAATCACTTTCTCTATATGGTATTAGGCGCATCATTTTATGCTTTAGCATTCATGCCTTTTTGTTAACCAAATCCTTCCACCATGGAACTAAGATGATGTTAAGTTCAATTCTTGGAAACGATGTAATGGCATGGTGGCATTTTGGATTAATCGCAGTCTTTCACCTCAAATTGCTTCTAGCGTTGACTAATCGACAATGCCAAAACCCTTTGTGATAATCTCAAAGAACGATTCACCAAAGGAAACCATTTCCAGTTCTCAGAACTTCTTAAAGAAATGCACTCTTTCAACAAGATGAACGATATGTAACTAATCTCTTCACTTATTTGAAAACCCTTTGGTACGTATGAAGGCTTTACGCCCTAAACTCATCATTTATTGTATAATTTGTATCTTTTTTGTTCTCTATTTTAGAGGTGCTACCCGCTAACATAAGTCTGAAAGTTTTTTGCTCAACTCTAAGTGGATGTATTTTTTATTATCTGATTAAATACTCAATCCGTCTGGTCTCAAATATAAAAAATTGAGTCTATAAAAGTCGAAGTTTTTATTTAAATTTCAGATCCAATACATCAACTTTTGTCGACTTTAACTTTTTTATATTTAAGACCGGAGAAGTATTCAATAAGCCGAGTAAATTACTATATGGCACGCGTGTTGATGGAAAATAAGTTTAGTGTCTTCCGTTTTTTTTTTTTTGTTACAGTGTATTCCGTTTAAAATCGTATGATAGATGTTTTAACATATAAATGTGTTTATTATAAGGAAGTTAAGATCAACTGCGCGTGAAAAGTTTTGAAATAGAAAATTCTTTGAAACCACGAATTGTATTCATTAACCAATCAATTTTTTTTCAAGACTAAACTATTCAATCTATTCAACAAACTAAAACTTTCCTAAACATGTGTGCTTTCCAAGATCCTTCAAATAAAAAAAAAGTGTGTTTTCCTATAGTCTTTGCCTGTTATTTGATAGGGTTATACTTACAAAGATACGTGTGTTAAAAAAGGACCCACAATTTTTTAAAGATGACAAATAAGTGTATAGTCCAATTTTCTAAATATTAAAAGGTTACTTTTTAATAAATAGAATTGTAATAGAGATATGACTAAGATCATCCTGATCGAAAACGACAAATTTAATCCTACTCAATCTTGGTTGTGTCACATGCATTGTGGTGTTATTTTCGAGAAATACAGACATGACAGTATCTCACAATATAAAATATAAGATGAGATGATCAATTACAGACCGTTCTTATTCGGAGTCAGAAAAGTATTAGGATGAATAGAAGTTTGTCTTGAACCCAAGTAAAGAACATTGAAAATTGTGATCATAAATTAATCTTTTTACCAACATATCATTGTATTACAAAACTAACAGTTGTATCTCTAGTAGTACATATAAATAATTTGAATTATTACTTCACAAAGTAAAGAGTAGTTTATTTATATCTCATCAGAGTAATATCATACAAAATTTGTACATTTTGCATATTTCTTAATATGAAAAATATGAATATCTTTCTATTAAAAAGAGTTAATTTTTATCATAATCAACCATGAGTGTTCATTGTAAAAAAAACACAAATGTATCACATCACATGTCTGGTGGCATCACTTACAATAAATTATCTTTTTCGAATGTGATGTTAATTGTGCACATGTGGCTTGAACTTTATCACGTTGGAAGTTAGTCAATGGAGGAAATTAAGTTCCTTGATGATTGCTCTTTATGCACCCAGGAAAAACCAAATGATAGTTAACTATCGTTCGACACACTTTTTAAATCGGATGAACTGGCTTAAAAAGTGTCACAGTCGATCTCAAAAGTGTTGAGCAGAAGTTAGTTGCCGTTCCGTTGGTGTGTGAGAGCAATCACTAGGTGTCTAAAGAGCAATCGTCATGTTATTTTCTTATAACAACCTTTGCACAAAATATCAGGCTCAATAGCTTGCCAATACCCATATTTGGCCCAAATCTCTTGTACATAGAAGAAGTTAAGACTTGTCACAGATGGCCAATCTCTATATTTTTCCCTCTTACAATCAATGAACTAAATTTTATTTCAAAAAAATAAAAAAAAATCAATGAACTAAATTTATTCTATTAATCACTTTCTCTATATGGTATTAGGCGCATCATTTTATGCTTCTGCATTCATGCCTTTTTGTTAACCAAATCCTTCCACCATGGAACTAAGATGATGTTAATTTCGATTCTTGGGAACGATGTGATGGCATGGTGGCATCTTGGATTAATTGCAGTCTTTCACCTCAAATTGCTTCTAGCGTTGACTAATCGACAATGCCAAAACCCTTTGTGATAATCTCAAAGAACGATTCACCAAAGGAAACCATTTCCAGTTCTCAGAACTTCTTAAAGAAACGCACTCTTTCAACAAGATGAACGATATGTAACTAATCTCTTCACTTATTTGAAAACCCTTTGGTACGTATGAAGGCTTTACGCCCTAAACTCATCATTTATTGTATAATTTGTATCTTTTTTGTTCTCTACTTTAGAGGTGCTACCCGCTAACATAAGTCTGAAAGTTTTTTGCTCTGCTCTAATGTTTAATATTCTTTTAAGTTTACACGAAGACTTATGAAGTCACAAGGCAACCCATATCCCCACAAAAAATTTAAAATAATTTTATTATATTTCCAGTGTCATCCAAGATCTCAGTGTCTTATATGCTGTATTGTTTATGTAAGACGGAATAGCCAATCTTTTTGTTATATCAGATAATCTTCCAATGACTATCATAAAAGAATTAAAATATATCAAATGAATAAAGAAATTAAAAATAATTTCAAATTTTTACATGCGCAATGTGCATATCTACATCTAGTAGAAAAATCATTGTAACTATCAATTGTATTCATTGATAAATCAATTTTTTTTCTGTGACTAAACTATTCAATCTATTAAGAGAACTAAAACTTGCCTAAACATTTTCGCTTTCCAAGATCCATTCGGAAAAAAAAAATTGTTCCAAGAGTCTTTTGTTCATGGTTTGTCTATGATTTGATTGGGTCATACTAACAAATGTCCTAAAGGTACTTGTGTTGAAATAGGACTCACAATTTATTAAAGATGAAAAATTGTTAGAATGCATAGAAGTTTGTGTGGAACCCAGGAAAGGAACGTTAAAAATTGTGATCATAAATAACCAATGCTAATTATTCAAAATATATATGATTAGGAAAATACTAGTACATAATAAGAATAGTCTGTCAAATATAGTTAAGGTGACAATGACACGCCATATTAATTCGAACATGGTAATAGTGGAATAAAAGTCTTTGATAAAAACAAAAACCAAAAAAGAATATATGCAAAAAAAAAAAAATCATTGGTATCGTGCGGTGGCACATGAAATTTGGATATTGGGTCAGGGTTATTTTGAGAAGGATAAAGAAGAGCAGGTTGAAAGTATAACATGCATATGACAACATTTTCAATGCATTAACCTCTTTCCCCATTTCTGGGGTGGGAGGTTCATAATAGGAGGCACTAGTGAAAAGGAAAAATAAGGCGAATAAATTTATCATTAAGTGATATTTTACATTTCGTTTGTAATGTGTGTCTGGTATGGTTGAAGTAGACATATTTAAAGCTAGAAGAGAATGGTTGTTTTAGAGAGAGAGTGATAAAAGAAGATAATTAATGGGTTGTGTTGTGTTGTGTTGTTTGAGCTGTTATATATAAAAGAAGAATAGGTTTTATAGAGATGAAGAATGCTGCTAATGGATGAAAATTACATACTCATTTTCGGTTTTTCACAAGTAAGAACAATCTCATCATTATCATCATCTCTGAACTCTCTAAAGTGAGACATTTTTCCCAACTCTTCAACTTTATCCGTAACTAGCTAACATGATCAAGTTTTGCCACCATCTCCACAAGCAAAGAAGTGAAAGCTGAAAAAGGCAGAGCTTCTGAGAACTCAAGGTTGTGATCATACTCATAGTCGTCATAGTCTTACTCAGTTGTGGCCTCAAAACCTTTTTCTGTTCTTGCCCTTCTTTTGTATGTTCCCGGGAGTGCTCTTTTGATTTGCTTCCGACCGGGGAACAATAATCACTTTTAATACTTTTTTTAACCCTAAGTACTTTTGAAGCTCAATGATGAGATGACCCTTATAGATAGCTATAGAAGCATGTTAAAGCAATTTTTGTGAAAATAATTAGTTAGTATCATAGCTAGAGATATCACTGAGTTTTATCTTCAAACTCAATCAACATCTGCTATTCTGTTACGTGCTTCAAGAACTCTCATTGCATTCTAAGCTGCTATATACTATGAACAACATTCAAGATATTTCTAAGTTATATTAAAGATATAGAGGGAATGATAGCTTTTTGTTTACAGTTTTTAGGCTGAAATTTAAATCATTAATTAGCTTAAGCACATTTAGTCCCTTCTCTAGTCACAAGAACAGTTTCTTTTGGGCCTCATACAAACATTACTCTTTATATGTCTTAAAAATTAAGTATATCTTATGCTTTGTGGGTGCTTTATTTTAATGAAATTACTTTTGCTTCTCCAAAAAAAACCACCAATTGTATTCATTAACCAATACTTTGTTTTCGTGACTACACTATTCAATCTATTAAACAAACTAAAACTTGCTTAAACATGTCTGCTTTCCAAGATCCTCCAAAAAAAAGTGTGCTTTTTGTTCATGGTTTGCCAGTTATTTGATAGGTCATTCTAACAAATGTCCTAAAGATGAAAAATAAGTGTATAGTCCATTTTTACTAAATTTGAAAACTTTACTTTTTAATAAATACAATAGGTAATAGAGATATGACTAAGATCATCCCGATCGAAAACGACATATTTCATCCTACTCAGTCTTGATTGTGTCACATGCATTGTGGTGTTACTTTTGAGAAATGCAGACATGACAATATCTCACCATACTAAAATATAAGATGAGATTATCGATTACAGACTGTATTTATTCAGTTTTGAAAATTATGATCATAAATTAAACTTTTTATCAACATATCACTGCATTACAAAGTAAAGAGTGGTTTATTTATATCTCATCAGAATAATTATCACCCAAAATTTGTACGTTTTGCATATTTCTTAATATGAAAAAGATGAATATCTTTCTATTAAAAAGAGTTAATTTTTATCATAATCAACCATGAATGTCACATCACATCACATGTATGGAGGTATCCCTTACAATTAATACAAACAAGATAATTTCTCTCCAAATTAGAATTCGAGATGCAGCTACCATTTAGAAAATTATCTTTATCGAATCCGAGATTAGTTGTGTACCTGTGGCTAGAACCATATGGTGTTGGAAGTTAGTCAATGGCGGAAATTATGTTATTTGACAATTGCTCTTTAGGCATCCAAGAAAAATTGAATGGTAGTTAACTACCGTTCGACACACTTTTTAAATTGTGTGAACCGATTTAAAAAGTGTTTCAACCGATCTCAAAAATGTTGAACGCCAGTTAATTGTAGTTTGATGGGTGTGTGGGAGCAATCATTAGGTGCAAAGAGCAATGTTATTTTCTTGTAACAACCTTTGTAAAAAATATCAGGCCCAATAACTTGACAACACTCATATTTGGCCCAAATCTCTTGTACATAGAAGTAATTAAGACTTGTCACGGTTAGTTAATCTCTATATGTATTTTTCCATCTTCAATTTGTTGTAATATTACTCTCTATAAGAGTTGTAACTAGATCATTTACAATCAATGAACTAAATTCATTCTATTAATCATTTTCTCTATATGGTATTTGCCATTAGGAGCATCATTTTATGCTTCCACATTCATGCCTTTCTGTTAATCAAATCCTTCAACCATGTAACTAAGAGGATGTTAAGTTCGATTTCTGGGAACGATGTAACGACATGGTTTTATCTTGGATTAATCGCAGTCTTTCACCACAAATTGCATCTAGCGTTGACTAAATCGACAATGCCAAAACCCTCTGGGATAATCTCAAAGAATGGTTCACCAAAGGCAATCATTTTTAGTGCTCGGATCTTCTTAAAAAAACACACTCTTTCAAACAAGGGGAACGATCTATAACTAATCTCTTCACTTATTTGAAAACCGTATGGGACGAATTAGAGGCTTTACGCCCTATTAAAGATTGTATGTATTCCGTGAAATATTCTTGTGGATCTCTCAAAGACACCGAATTGTAATGCGATTTTGAATGTGATGTAAGCTTCTTGAAATGGTTTAAGTGATTCCTACAATTATGTTAAATCACAGATTCTACTTATGGAACTCTTGCCTCCAATTGATATGGTCTATTCCTTAGGTTTACAACAAGAAGGTCAACTTAGTGGCACTGCTAATGATGATGCCAAATTTCTTTTCAACTCTTCTGGACAATCTAGGTTTCCTGCACAAGGTGGCAGATCTGGATATGGTCATTGTTTGCTTGCAATAATCGAAGAGGTCGTGGCCCTCCTACAAAATTCAAATTTTGCTACAAGCTAGGCAACACTGTGGAACAATGTTATTCTAAGCATGGTTTTCTATGTGGTTACAAGCCAAATCAAAAAGTTTCGATAACCATAACTTATCTGTTAAAACTACACAATTTTGAATATTGATTCTCGTTTCCATTTCCAAATTGTTGAATATTGATTCTTTTCAAATTATCTTTCCTTTTTAAAACTACTGTGTTCAGAAATCTTATGTTGATGTTGATTTGAGATACCCTGCATCAATGAGTGCTTCTTGTTACAATGTGTCTAATACTTGTAATTCCAATTCTTTTAAACTTTGGCACTTTAGGCCAGGTCATCCTTCTTATAAGGTTTATCAAACATGTATCCAATATCTTTCCATATGTACATTTATAGAATTATAATGAAGTGTGTGAATTTTGTCATAATAGGAGCCACTGGTTAAAAGCCAAAACATGGCCATTAATTTTATCAGGAGGGATTCAGTAGACATATTAGCTAGAAGGGAATGGTTGTTTTAGAATACAATTATATATATTAACATAAATAGGAGTATCACGTTTGTGCTGTATTAGTAACCAATATATTTTTATACTAACTTAATCAAACACTAAAAAGCATCTTGGACTGTGGCTTACCATGAGAATTTCGATTTTCTTGAGGTTACAGCTTCAGCACAGAAACAGAAAATAAACATTGTCTCATACGACCCGATTAAGAATACTGTTTTAACTATATATGTTACTATATTCTGATTGAAACACATGCCTTTCTCTTTTTTCTTCTTTCAAATATCATTTTTTTTCTAGAGGAATTCGAGTGGAGGAATTAGAAATGTAAAGGGAGAGGTCATAATGATCCACCGGAACCTTCTCAATTGTTTTCCCCAGGTACTGTTTTGTTCTTAAAATTCAGCTCAAGTTGGAAGATAAAGAAAAGAATGACTTGTGTATTGACATCGTTTGTTTTCTTCGCAGTTTCTTGATTATATATAGATCAAAAGGCGTCTCATGACTGTGTAATCTGCGTTTCTCTATATTTCTCTCCAAACAAAAGAGAAGGGAAAGGTGATTTTAAAATTGAGTTTATATTTAGAGTTTAGACATATTGAATATTTTCTTGATTAATATTATAAAGAGCACTTTTAATTATATTGAATATTTGCTTTGCCCATTTTATGGTTTCAGTGTCACGTTCACTAATTACTTTTGGTTATGGCGTCAAAGCAACTTCTCTCAAATTATATTCCATTCTCAAAGGTGGGAGGCAGTGAAAATTTAGCATTGGATGGTATGTGGAAATCAACACATATTCCATGTCTTGTTTCATGTTTAGTGTCTAATATCTCAGACTTTTGGTCATGAAAGATAGTACCTTTACCTCCATATCCCCTCCTTTACTTGGGAATTATCGTGTTTATATGTATTATATTTTGTTCAATTATGACACTTGAAACTTTGGGTAGTTATATTTTTACATTTATTCAATTTGGAAGTTGCCTAGATGCTTTCCATTTCACATTTATGTCTGTCAGGAGCGAATTTAAGTGTAATGAACTTGTTTAAACCTTTACCTTTCATTTTTGTGCTCTTGGTTGAACTTTACCTCATTCCTAAGTAATGAAAATTGTAAACTTTAAAAACGAAAATATGTGAGATCATATATTTTATGCTTTTAGTTTATTTTATAAATAAATTTTTGTGTAGGATTCTTGAATTGATTTAGTAGTTACAGATAATGATGGATTTTGCAGGTGGGGAAGGATCGTTCTCGTTCACCAAAAGAAAGAAATAGAGTTTGCATTAGAACTCTTACGAATAGTAGCTTTGGTTATTGTAATGATCATCACCATGTTTGATCTAATGAGAAGAATACTTTCTGTGTAGATTGTGTATGGAAGCTCATTCCATTAATAGAAGGTCTCAACTTTCAATGAATACGCCTTTTGCAACTATGCTCAAACACGATTTCAGAGATATTCCATTGTACGTTTGGCTTGAACATTAGCTGGGAAGGTTGGTTCTATGGCTTCCTGTATGATTTTAATAGAGATGAGTGTTGCTGTATCAGCTGCTGCAACAAATTTTTGAGTCATGATAGTAAGACAATAATATATAAAGTTACTAATGAAACCTTTGTCAAAATAAACCTTATCAATTCAACAAACCCATAAAAGAAATTAAAATTTTGACTTCATTATCCTTCTGAGAGTGAGTGTTTGATGTAACTTTCCATTAGTCTGCATGATTTTACCACATCAAATTTATGAGTTTCAGTTTCTTTTTCTTTATAGGAGAAGCATCCCAGATATGTGAGTGATCAACTATATAGGGTTTCATTCATTCATTCATTCTTTCAAAAATCATGCATAAACTTTGACATGTTGGACCAACCCTGTAGGATTGTATATAAAATCAGAATGCATATATATACCTGAAGATTTTTTCAAAAAAATTAAAACTGAAAAATATATGCTTGAAGTTGCTAATCAAATGTGTGATTTAACCACTTTACTGCCTAAAGAAAAATTATCAAAAAATAGTTTTTTGAAAAGTAAAGTGTATATAGCTTTCTTTTTAAATTTTTTATACGTTTGTGATATTTGTCATCTATAGTCTTCACAACAAAGGATAAAAAAATCCCACCGTAGATACCCTCAAATTGGTATTTTCATGTGGGTTTGCCATCTTAATTTGGAATGGTTGTTGTCTTCCTCATTCCATAATTATTTGTATTTCCACAATAAAGAGTCGAGCAACTATTCCTTTTTAGTCCTTAATTATAGTACTTCAAGTGTTTGCATAGACTCAATTGTTTTTGTAAAATTTGCAGGCTAACCCAGATACAACCGCAGAAACGTTGATCAAAGAGTTTCTATGAACCTAAGTTGTTGTATATATTTTTTACTTTTTGAGTATGCGAGTAATTAATATCTTTTGTACTTGCTACTATTATTCTATTTTGGAGCATGGTTTTAGTGAGATCGTATTGGGCATTGTAAGCTGAATTTTAGTTTGGTTTGAACTTTGAAGATAATTAATAAGTTTTCCTTATTCTTGCCTTGTTTCTTTTTGTACAGTTTTCCCATTGCAGAGAGATCTTTTTGTACAGTTTTCCCATATTAGAGGTTATCCTAGATTTTTTAGTATAAAAGTATATGTATTTTGAGCAATTTCATTTTTCTTTTTCATTGTCGCCGTTTGATATTGATATGCTTTTAATTGCTGTAATTTTTGTTATGGGCACAGGTAGTTTGATGATTTAGTCCAATGTTGAATTTTGATTAAGAAATCGCTAAGATGACATAGCAATACTAATATGATCTGTGTCGTTTTTTCCTTATAATCTAGTAAACTCACGAGAACAGTGAGGAAGTTGTAACATTGAAACAAATGAGTTCAATAAATTGAAATAAAATATTATCTTCATTTTTTTTTTTGGTAGATTTTTTCTTCATTGTTTATTTAGAAGAAAATGACATTTTAATACACAAATTGTCATCAAAATCGATATAGTTAATTATAGTAGTATTATCACAATATTACCTCAGTTTAAATCACATGGTTAACGAATTTTAAGTGATGTTTAATGAATATAATAAGATGTCAGAGTTCATTAATAATTAATCTTCAACTAAATACTATTAACCACGACTTTAAATATATTCACCAAGATTTTCAAATATATTTTGCAACACATGACGGGGTTAATAATGTTTAACATTGTGGTTTATTGTGTTTGATGATAGTTAATGAGCGTGGAACTTTATTATATTCACTATCACATATTTATATTGTGTTAACACAATTCTACTTAGAATGGTTAGAAAAACCCACACACATCAATAGTTTACAATTTACACATATCTATTGATCTTTGATGAAACATACATAAACACACCATAGAGAACACAAAGACTTAACGTGGTTCGGGACATCTTTCCTACACCCACAAAATTATTTCAACTTAGTTTACTTGTGATCTTAAATAAGATTACAAAATTTATAATTTCAACATGGTTTTTTTTAGGGTCATGCTAACTTGTTCCCTCAGAGCATATGTTAAGAAACTCAAAAGTAGAAATATTCTCTCAAGTTTTGTGCATTCAATTTATTACAAATTCAAAAATTAAATTCAATGCACACATTTCAACAAAAAGTTACTATATTTGATTCATTAACTTGTGTCTTAAGGGCACAAGTTAGCTTTTCCTTTTTTTTATCATTGTTTTCACTTAAGAATTATAAATAAGATAGCGATATGGATCACGCAACAAATGTCCACATCCTCCTATCACTAGGATATAGTTGGGGAGGCCTAACTCTCCAAACAATGATCCAAGAATGGAGATATATCAAATTTTCAAAAGTGGATAAACATCAATTAAATACTTCTCACATTTCGAGTTATCTATCTAATCTCATTATTTTAAAGATTAATACATTTCATGAGTAAAATATTAAATTCCAACACTTTACGATATATTAAAATTTCGTACTTCAATTAATGATTAGAAATTTGAATTGATTTCCAACAAATTCTCCCTTATTTAAAAGTTTCAAACTTCTATAACATTTTTTTTCTACCATTGCTTTGCTCTTCTTACGAGTAGCAAATATTTTTCTATTATATTTTTATCCACGCGTGACCTTGCTCAATCGAAAGAAAAAAAAACAATGTGTTTCCCGCAATAGATTTGATTGCAACACTCATCTACAAGTATGGAATCATGATACTTAGCATGTACTTTTAATGTCGTTGGCAACAACCAAAGGAATACACCCTACATTATGAGGAAAATTTTTGACACATGAATCTCCAAATGGATTCACCGTCAACTTCACTGTGATTCAATACTCGTCTGCATTCATCATCTGGTATTGAACCAATAGTTCATAGTAAGCAACCTACACACCAATGCATCTTTGATGGAACACACAAAAACACACCGTAGAGAAAGCAATACACAAAATATTTAACGGATTCGACACCTCTCTTACCTACATCCATAGAAATTAAGAAAATTATAATATAATCAATTTCATCTTAATAAGTGTGAAAATATACATTTTTGCTTATAACCGAATTCGTAGGGAGTATTTTGGTCCTTGTTAAGCTATCAAAATCTACTATGTACTAGATTTTATCCATATAGATTCAATATTTTTATAGCCTCATGGTTAGCCTAAGGATGGCAAAGTGGGTTGAAGTGTCTCGTTCAAATATAAACCATTTTCAACCCGTCAAGAATGGGGCGTGGAAGATCAACGGTTGAAATGAGACATCCAAACATAAATCATTTTCAACCCGTCAAAAATGGGGCGTGAAAGATCATCATGGATAGTCATTTTCAAAATGTCACTATGCCTCATCTCTTAGAGGGTCGGTAGGTAAAAAAAAAAATCATTTACAAATTTATATTGTGTTGCTATAGTTAACTGAAAAAAATTGTCTTATTCATATGATTTGTTGTTATTACCCAAAAAAAAATTCCAACAACATAATTAATAACAATGGACTCCCCTAAAAAAGAGTGGACTAACATTTGGTTTTGTAATTCACACGAGTTCTTAGTAAAATCAATAAAAAAATGGTAACTTTTATTTTAAACTAACTAACGAGCCTTTTCTAGCCAAGACGAACCAACTTAAGAGACCGAGCATTTTTTTTTTGAATGAAGAAATTCATTGCATTTCATTAGTTAAAATGTGTCAAATACATGAAGGTACATCATCGATAACATGGGGGCTAGGATTGGATCGGGTTGCCTGAGCTAACTCGTGAGCGACCATATTCGCTTGCCTCCTATTGAACTTGACATGAGAGTTTTGAAATCTATTAGCTAATAACTGTTTACAAACAAATATAATACAACCAATCTCATTATTATCATCTACATGTGAATTCACAAAATCGACAACTCTTTTAGAATCAAGGGCGAAGTTCACAACTCTCACTAATACAATGCCTCATTCTAAATGTTGCAGCCAATAAATAAGAGTTTTATTTAAAAAACAGACGTAAACATGATTTCTATTAAAAAAACACAGCTTACCAAATGTTACCAAATGCAGGAGCAGTAGCTGCTGAAACATCCGGGAGTTGATGCATCGTTAGCAAATGAAAAACCCATCCCAAAAGAAGCAGCTACAAGAGCCATTATTCTACATGGATTGAAGTCAAACTTATGAGTTATTTGCTAAGATTCTCACTTGTTCAAACAAAGCACTCAAACCAAAATCTGAAATCAATAATCAATAATACTAAAGAAAATTATACATATTTAAGCATGATACTTAATAATATCTAACTATCGAAGCCGACAATCCGCAACTTTAACACTGGTGTTGTACCATCGGAGCCGACAAACTTATGTGATTTTTTCAACTTTAACACTGGTGTTGTACCATCGGAGCCGACAATCCGCAATCTCATCTTGAATTCATTGTGCAAAAGGATCCATCTATGAAAAACTCAACCGCAAGCGAGAGATCATAGAAAACTAGCCAGAAAATAACACCGAGTTATCGAATCTCGAGTTCATGAACATTATTCCCACAAAGCACTACGCAGCATATATTTAATACTTTGACATCACTACTAGTTCAGCAATACTTCCACATAACAAAAACAGAGAGCCAAATAACAACGACAAGTAGTTGACTCCACAAGATGAACTCCACCCTAAACACTTGAACACATTTAATGAATAAGTATATAGTGAAATAACAAAGTAAAGAAACCTGCAAAAAGATTCCCCCAAAATGTCACAATTTCAATTTTCATGTCCATTTTCTAGTAGAAAACAACACATCTTAACCTAAAATACATCTCTGACAATTTTATTCACAAAGGCATTGTATCACCATTAAAGCAACTTAACTCACCATTAAAACTGTTCACAGACTTATAAGCCTCCATCCAGGTAGAAAAAGATATATAAATTACCATTTCACATCAAAGCTATATAGTGCAATAGTGGGTAACATACCTTAACAAACACATTCCCTTTGCCACTTTCACACCAAGTGTATCATACTCAAATCTGAAACCATATTCAAAAATTGAAATTGGGGGAGCATAAACACATTAAATGAATTTTTGCTTTTAAATAGAACACTGTAACCCAAATCAAAATCAAAATATTGTAAACCTTCTTAGTAAACTCACAATCACAAGGTGCACATGAACAAAAAGCAATACTCTCAATCACAAGGTGCACATGAACAAAAAGCAAGCGTGTATGGACATAGTTGGAGGATGGCTATGTGGCAGCAACGATCAATTAAATGCTAATTTAGTAGTATGAATGAATTATGGCCAGTTGACTTTTGCATATATAATTTCAGCATTTAATTAAATAGGTTTTTAATATTGACAAGAGCAGTATTCTTAATAAATGTTGATAACATGATCAACCTTTAAAAAATATATAATTTCAAAGCATGTAGTGTTTGCATGACATACATACCTTGACAGGGTAATGGCAAAGCAGAGGAAGTTTTGCAGTATCACCAGTTTGTAGATAATAGAACTCGTTGAGAAGACAAGCTTTAACACTGCATATATTCATTTAAAAGAATAAATTAAATCCAATATCCTCCTAGTTCATATAATTTGGAATTAATTAACATTATAACAATGGTTTTAATTAACATTCATTTCCATCATCAATATAATCATAACATATATATTTTTAAACTTAATTCTTACTTGGAATTTGAAGGTGAGATCATAGCCACCCAATCTCCATCTCTCGGTTTCGAAACTCCGGTGACCGTAACCGTGACAAACTCCTCATCCGACAACTTAGAATTTGAGCTGATATTCAGTTTAAGATGAGGACTTAAATGAGAACAATCATTCAAAATTCTTCTATTTATCAACCTAAAATCTGATAATGCAGTAAAATTTTGGTGTAAGGCTTTAGTGAGTGATGGTAAGATTCATTAACCTAGACAAAATTATCAAAAAGAGATAACCGTACAATATGCAACTAAGCAAATTAATCATTATAAGCATTGTAATTTCTAATGAATGGACTGATCCGTCATCGTTTAAAGCTTCTTTTTGAGAAATCCAGCATGAAGATTATAATACTTTTGGTTTCAATTACGTTTTTGAGACGAAATCATGAGACGAAATCCAGCATCTAAGAATAATAATATATGGATATGAAAAAACTTAAGGCCTAATCATACAGGATCATACAATGAGTCATAATAATACAGAATCATACAATGAGTCATAATCATACAGAATCATACAATGAGTCATAATAATAATATATGAATCATACAGAATCATCTATGAATAATTCCAGCATCAATTTCAAGCAGAATCATACAAATAACAATCTAAAAAAAATTAAAAAAATCATACCACTAAACAACCAAAAAAAAAATAAAAAACTAGGCTTTCAGAAATTGATCTAAATGTGCATGGCTTAGTGATTAAAAATAAGCTAAAAACTATGAGTGATGGAACAAAGCTGAGAAAGAGACGAACCTGGATTAGGTGTGGTAGAGGCGGAAGCGGGAAGGAGAAAGAAGATCTGAAACCGAAATCGAAATTAAAAATTGAAATTGGGGGAGCAATAATTGAAATCGAAATTCGTAAGGGTTTGCAAATAGATCTGATTTTGTTGAATGAAAAAGTACTTACAAATGAGAAGGGTTTGCTGAGGAACAGTAGACGGCGGAATAGTAGACGGCGTGAGGAAGATGCTGAGGAACAGTAGACGGCGTGAGAATGGAGAATGGCCGAGAAGGTTTGCGTGAATGGAAAAGGGATGAGAAGGCTGAGAAGGTTTGCGTGAAGGGTTTGCGTGAATGGAGAAGGTTTGCGTGAATGGAAAAGGGATGAGAAGGCTGAGAAGGTTTGCGTGAAGGGTTTGCGTGAATGGAGAAGGTTTGCGTGAATGGAAAAGGGATGAGGTTTGCGTGAAATGGCCAGGTTTGCGTGAGAGGGAAAAGGATGAGAAGAGGGAAAAGGGAAAAGTCACGTTTTCAGAGAATAGGGAAAAGGGAAAATGAAATATTGAAAGGTTTTTCCCTACGGGTCATATGCACCTGATGTAAAATGTAGTTGCTCAGTATTACAAAACTGCCACCGCGTGTATCTTTCCCTACAGGTATTATATCAATTGTTGTGAAAACTTTTTATCATTTACTTTTCCCATCAGTTATTCCTTTCAACTGATGTGAAAACTTTGTTAATAATTTCAAAAATGCCACCGTGTTAACTATTACATCAGGTATTATTTCAACTGTTGTGAAAACAATTTTGACCATGTTGTAAAATGTATATTTTCCACTAGTGAACCACCTTTACTAATGAGCAATGATGGAAGTTATATAATCAATTTTATCAAGCTATCTTATCCACCATCTTACACAAAATCCTACAATAATTTTATGTATCATGATAAAAAAATATCCGATGTAAGTATGCTTCATGAATGTTAGTCGTGAAAATTAGTAAGTTGTAGAAGTAAGAATTAAGCAACAACTAATAGTAACCATATAATATTAGCGTTGATGAAAGACAATAAGCAAAAATTAGAAAATGAATAACACAGAAATAAAAAACACATAGCAGCAACACTACGCAGTATATAAAAAACTGAACAAAAAACTTAAAACAGAAAAATTGCATGGCTTCAATTGGTTTAAAAACCAGTTGGAAAGGATTCTGGCTCAGGTTCTACTGCAGAAATTTCAGTTGAGTGTCTTCTATTTAAAATCGTTTGTTTGATTTTTTATAAGGAAGTTAAGATTTCAACTGCGTGTGAAAAGTTGAGATAAAAATTTCTCTGATTTTTTGGTTCGTAATTTACTGAGTAGGTGGCAAAGTGGTTCTAGGTTCTATTTTGGTTGCTTTTAGTTTGCTGTTTTGTTTTGTTTTGGTGGTTTATATTCATCTCTATCTTTTTAAAACTGCTTCTATCTATTTCACCATCAAGTATATATATCTTATGCTTTGTAGGTGCTTTATTTTAATGAAATTATTTTTGCTTCTCAAAACAAAAAACTATCTTTTCTACTTCATTAACCAATTTTTTTTTCGTGACTACACTATTCAATCTACCAAGCAAACTAAAACATGGATAAACATGTGTGCTTTCCAAGATCCTTCAAACAAAAATGTGTGCTTTCCAAGAGTCTTTTGTTTATGGTTTGCCTATTATTTGATAGGGTCATGTTAACCAATGTTTTAAAGATAGTTGTTGAAATTGGACCCACAATCCTTTAAAGATGAAAAATAAGTGTATGGTCCATTTTTACCAAATTTGAAAAGCTTACCTTTTAATAAATATAATAGGTAATAGAGATATGAGTGAGATCCTTCAGATCGAAAACGACAAATTTCATCATACTCAATCTTAGTTGTGTCACATTCATTTTGACGTTACTTTTGAGAAATACAGACGGGATAATATCTCACCATACTAAAATATAAGATGAGATTACCAACTATATACTATATTTATTCAAGGGTTAAATATGTTTTTGGTCCCTATAAATATATCAAATTTTCGTTTTAATCCCTCTAAAATTTTCAATCACGACTTTTGATCCCTATTTTTAAGTCAAATTATGTATTTTTTTAATGAAATTGTGCAAAATGTGTAGAATATTGTAAAAATATCTCCCACAAAAAATTAATTTTTTTAAGAAAACATGAATTAAATATGAATTTTTAACCGGCAAAAATATAAAAATTCATATTTAATTCATGTTTTGTTAAAAAAATTCTATTTTTGGGAGAGATTCTTATAATACTATAAACTTTTCTGCATAATTTTATTCAAAAATATGAATTCTACGTATGAGTTTACTTTAAATAAGAGACCAAAAGTGAAAATGAAAAATTTGAGGGACTAAAAGTCGAAGAAAATTGTTACGGACTAAAAACATATTTAATCCTTTATTCAATGTCTAGAAAGTATTAGAATGAATAGAAAATTGTCACCCAGGTAAGAAACATTGAAAATTGTGATCATAAATTAAACTTTTTTATAAACATATCACTATATTACAAAACTAACAATTGTATCTCATGTCTTTCTGTTAATCAAATCCTTCCATCATGGAACTAAGATGATGTTAAGTTTGATTCTTGGGAACAAGGTAATGGCATGGTGGTATCTTGGATTAATCGCAGTCTTTCACCTCAAATTGACAATCCCAAAACCCTGTGGTATAATCTCAAAGAACGATTCACCAAAGGCAACTATTTTCAGTTCTTAGATCTTCTTAAAAAAACGCACTTTTTTAAACAAGGTGAACAATATATAACTAGGCTCTTCATTTATTTAAAAACTCTTTCAGAACGAATTAGAGGCTTTACGCCCTATTAAAGATTGTGTGTGTTCTGTGAAATATTCCATCAATACCTACCATTTATGTTGATAATTTAAATTCCATTGCTCCTACTAAGGATGGTTTACCAACATCAAATCAGCAAGTTTCAATTAAAGTTCATATGCACAAAAATTATGTTGTCGTTGCTCACTTTTCAGGTTTGGGAAAATATAGCGCCCCTTTAATAGCACTTTTAACATTAAAGCGCTATAAATCAAAACACGAGGCTTTAAATAGCGCTTTTGTAAAAAAGCGCTTTTTATGATACTAAGTTTATATAGTGTTTTGTTCAAAAAGCGTCAGCATAGGTTGAATAAAAATAATAAATATTTAAAAGTAAAATCAGGATTAATCGTATATAGCGCTTTTGATGAAAAATGCTATAAATGATTCAACCTTAAATAGCGTTTTGTAAGCGCTACAGTATGCTTGAGGAAGATAGCGCTTATAGCTTCAGAAAAGCGCTATTTTGTAACTTATTTTAATCAGCCGAGTGGTAAAGTACTTGTAGAATCTCCTTCAGTTCATGTGTTCGATCCCCTGCGTGACATACTTCGTATTTTTTTAAAAAAAAAAAATCGCTATGCACTAAAAGGTCCCCTGTTCGATCCTCAGCGAAGAAGCTAGAAGACACTACTCAGCTCTCTTCCACTCTCTTCTTCAAATCCAGTTACTCTCTTTCAGTTCTCACACTCACTCACTCACTCTAAGCCAAGGTAAGCATATTGATTCTCCAATTTCTCCTTCCTTCTCCAATTGTTTGTTTTAGGGTTTTAGAGTTAGGAATTGTTTTAGGATTTCAAAACTGGGGATTGGTTTAGGGTTTTAGAATTGGGAATTGTTATTTATTTTGATGTATATCTATTGTTTGTTCAAATGACAGAATGAATCTCAAACCTATAAGAGAGAAAATAGGGATATATTGGTGAAATAATGAAATTAAGCTTTGTTTTTTGTTGTTTACTTTGATGCATATCAAGTGTTTGTTCAAATGTCTGAATGAATCTCAGTCACATTTTTCATTTTGATATAGTTGTTTGTTATATTCCCATGTTTTTGCTATATAAGGCTAAATGATTATGTTGATTGTGGGTGATGTGTTGGCAAGGTGGAGATGTCGATCCATGTATTTTTACATTGTGAAATGGCCTATAATGTGTGGGCGTGTTTGTTTGTTTTGTGCAGGCCGCTGTTTTTGGTTTGTCTATGCTAATGTGAGTATAGTCATAAGTTGCTTCATTAATTAATTAAAATCTTTTTGGATTTATTTATAACTTATTTGATATTTTTTGTAGATCTTGATGATACTCTTTAGGTGACAACTTGGCCCATCAATAAAAGGTGGGTAACACAACCCATACTGAGTTGGCACCAATCAAAGTTATTTGTTTGTTTTATATTATTTTTAATGTTATATAAATACATTGTTTTGATTAGGCCAACTCAACATGGGTAGTATTACCCACCTTTTATTGATGGGTAAACAAGAATTTCCCTACTCTTTATCCTTTAAGTTCTGGGTTGTCAGCTCATGTGACAAAAAATATTCAAGGTAATTGAAATCATTATATATGTGATTAATTACTTTGATGTGTCATGTGTCTCAATTTTGTGGAATTTATTTATTTTTCATGGATCCATTGTATTGTAGAGTACATGCTTCAAAAGCTTGAGATAAAAGAGGATAGAGTTCCTGAATTATGTGTTTCTTTATATAAGATTTATGGGACAACGATGGCAAGTCTCAAGGCAAGTATACAATAATTAATTAAATCTAATAGTTTATTTTAAGGCTATGGTGAAAGAATCATCATTTTTGTCTCTTTTTTATCTCATCAGGCAATTGGCTATGACTTTGACTATGATGACTTTCATGGGTAAACATGTCTTTACATGTTTGATTTGTTCATTTTTTTATTTGGCCATTTATTTAAATAATTAGGATTAATGTGAAACTATTTTGTTTTGAGCAGGTTTGTTCATGGGAGATTGCCATATAATAGGCTAAAACCTGACCCTATTCTCAAGGGAATTTTGCTAAGCCTGCCCTTTCGAAAAATTGTAAGTTTATTTGTCCTTATTTGATGGCCAAGCCCAAAGTAGTGCATAAGCACTTGGTTTATTGGATTATTTAAGCTTACATACTCACATAAACACTTGTGACATTAACATATTTGAAAATGTTTAGGAAAATGGTGGGGGAGGAGTTCGTTTGCTGGCTTTTTTTTGCGGTTCTGTTGTGCCGCTTATTCATGCTTGACTTCTTTGTATGGGAAGTTTACCTCACAAGTGCTGAAAATAAAAGTAATATGAAATCAATTGAGTGCTAGACGAGAGTAATAAATTGTAAGAGTGAAAATCTACATTTATTTCTGCTTCTGAAGGAGTTTACGAAAGAAAAGTGGAGTGGATATGTTATCTCTCTGTTGTTTCTGCACCAGAACTAGAAGTCTTAAGGAACGAGTTTGCCGATGAAAAGTAAGTTAGTTCTGCTTATGTATGCTTCATAGAAAGCCAGATATAAGGGTTTAGGATGTAATATTTAGTGTTTGCACAATGCAGGTGTGATGTATATAGTTTTGGTGTGATCTTGTGGGAGTTAACTACCATGCAAATCCCATGGCGTGGTATGGACCATAAGTCGGTTATTCAAGCTGTTGCAATCGAAGATGAACGTCTTGAAAATCCAGAAGAAGTGGATACAGAAGTAGCTGAAGTAATACGTGATATGCACAAGTTATTTATTCTACCATTTTATATTCATAAGTCTGGGTAAGATTTTCCTTGAAACTTTGTGTTTGATAAAGTGTTGTTGCTTATTGCTTGATGTGTTTTCTACTATATATTCAGGTGAAGGAGAGTTACAGAAATTTGGAAATGAATAATGATATCTACCTGCTTGTTACGGATAAAAATGTGGACACGACCAAGAAGACAAATAAAGATTGCATGCTACCATAGAATATTTTGATCTTTATGTTAAATAATTAGTTGTAACTTAATGATTTGTAACTTCGTTTGTTAGTGGCTATACATTTCTAACTTTTCTGTTATATACATATACATACATTTTATGATATGTTAATGTTTTATTTGATAAATAACAGTTTCAATTATAATGTGCCAAAAATATATATATTTCCCTTAGATATATTATATATTTTTCGATTTAAATTTATAAAAAAAACGCATTTGTATAAATTCTTTTTAAAAATTTATAATGCTTATTGTAGCGCTTATTTTTATAAAACGTTATCAAAACTACAATTTTTTACTACTCTCACTAATATAAAGTGCTATCTTAACCTAATATTGCATAGCGTTTTTATTAAAAAGAGCTAGTATAAGCTGTATTGTAATAGTGCTTAATACTAAAAGCGTTATTTAAAACCCATTTGACATGGCGTTTCTTATTTTAAGCGCTATCTAAAGTCAACCTTTGATAGCGCTTTATGACAAAAGCACTATATAAACCCTACTTTACACAGCGCTATAAATAACATGAAAAAAGCGCTATTTAAGCCCATTTTTGTAGTAGTGGGATCCATAACTATTAACCATAACTTATCTGTTAAAACTACACAATGTCCTCTATATTCTTCAATTTACTAGCAATCTCATTTCCATTTCCAAGTTGCTGAATATTGATTCTTTTCAAATTATCTTTCCTTTTTAAAACTATTGTGTTCAGAAATCTTATGTTGATGTTGATTTGAGATACCCTGCATCAATGAGTGCTTCTTGTCACAATGTGTCTAATACTTGTAATTCCATTTGTAATTCCAATTCTTTTGAACTTTGGCACCATAGGATAAGGCATCCTTATTATATGATTCTCAAACATGTATCCAATATATTTCCATATGTACATTAATAGAATAGAATTCTAATGAAGTGTGTGAATTTTGCCATTTCTCTAAGAAACAAAAGTTACATTTCATGTCAAGTAATTCTCAATCTGCAAAACATTTTGACTTAATTCATATAGACATCAGGATTCCCCTTGTTATCACCTCTATTCACATATATTTCTATTTTCTAGCAATTTTAGATGATCACACTCATCACACTTGGGTCTATCTTATTAAATCCAAAGCTGAAAGCATACAAGATATGCAAACTTTGTTTCTCTTGTCCACAATCAATACAACATAACCATTAAAACCATTCAATCTAACAATAGAATAAAATAAAATAAAAAGTACAATGAACTGGGGAGACATTAAACCTGACTCAGTGACAAAAAACAATCAACCATTTAAGGATGAAAATGAGTGAATACATAATAAGAATGGTTGTCTAAAAAAGTAAAAAAAAAACCTAGTGAATTAAAAAGTACAAGGAAGTTTACATCCATCGCTGACATTTACATAAAAAAAAACTAATACTAATTAAAATATATATATATATATATATATATGATTAAGCAAATAAATAATAAGAGTAAGGATATGTCAAGTATAGTTAAGGTGACAACTGAGATGTTCTTTGAGAATTAAAACATACATCTGATCACAGATCATTCCTATATATCATGCAGCGCCGCATTAAGTTTGGATATTGAGTCACAATTATTTTGAGAAGTATGAATAGGAGGATGGAGAGAGTGTAAAATATGAATGCTATCATTCTCAATGCCTTGATCTTTGTTAAGCTATCCAAATCTATTATGTAACAAATTTTATCCATAGATTCGATATTTTTATCATCCCGTGGTAAGCATTAATTAAGGATGGCAAAGTGGGTTGAATTGCTCCGTTAAGACCCGGACCATTTTTAACTCGTCTAAAATGAGGGAACGAATGTCAACTTAGTAGTCAATTTCAAAATGTCACTCAATCGGCTGGCCTGTCAAAAAAAAATTTTATTTTTTCATTCTCATTAATCATAAAATTTAATATTGTGTTGCTATAGTTTACCAAAAGAAAAAAAAATTTAGTTATTCGCATGATTTGTTGCTATTATTACCAACAAAAAACTTTCTAACAACAATTGACTCCCCTAAAAAAAAATACATTGGACTAATATTTGGTTTTGTAATTCACATGAGTTCTCAGTAAAATCAATAAAAAAAAGTGATAACTCATAAAACTAACTCGCGAGCCGCTTCGTCCCTTTTTTTAGCTAATTAAACAGGGTGGGCCAACTTAAGAGGTTGAGTTCAAACCGCAACTATGTTCGTTTGCCACCCCTAGTTAACATGAGCTCCTAACTACGGTAGATAGTGGCAAGGACGGATATAGAATTGTAATATATAGGGTCAAAGATTTCATAAAAGAAAAATTCATCTTGAAAATACAAATTGTTATTTTTAATTATCAATGTAATAATTACATTTTTAATACACGGTTACTTTCTTTAGTTTTTTAACCAATGCTCTTAAGATACTCAATAGTATAGTCATTAAATTTAAAATTTGTTGTAGTGTTATGAATGAACTATGTGGAGATATAATAATACCATATAAATGTGTTATAGTTAATTGTAGGGTTATGAATGAACTATGTAGAGACAATAATATCATATATGCATATGTTTGCTAAATATACTAGACAAGTGGGGGCAGCTGACCCTCTATCCCATGGTGAATCTGTCCATGGATAATGGCTTTCAAGGACGGATCCATTTAAAGCTTACGTGTGGCTTTAGCCACACATCCAACTTCCCTATTTTTTATAATTATAAATAGGGGTAATAGTTATTTTGGTTCTTAAATGTGTAACGAGTAGTCATAATAGTCTCTCAATGTATTAAAATTTTAAAATAGTTTCTGATTTTGCACTTTGTTAGTCAAAATATAGTCCCTAAAGTGACAATAAGTACGTATATTGAAGGACTACTATGACAATGTTAACGAAGTATTTTAATATTATGGACTATTTGACTAACGAAGTGCACAATCAAGGACTATTTTGAAATTTTGATACATTGATGGACTATTATGGTTATTCCTTACACATTCATGGACCAAAATGACTATTACCCCATATAAATAAAACACAATATGTTAAGAATAAGAACAACAAGTCAACAACCTTGGACAAAACTTGTAGAAACAAATAAGTGCAACACATTTGCTATGATTTAAAAGCTTTTGAAGTTGGCTTTGCTCTTGTCGGTAGCAACTGCAAGCGTTGAACGTGTTTTTTCAACTATTGCAGTTGGGAAGAGTCAACTATGTAACAAAATGAGTGATTAGTGGCTAAATAATCATCTTGTAACTTATATAGAAAGAGATGTTCTTTTAACAATTAGCAATAATGTCATTTTAGCTCATTTTTATCAAATGGATAAAAGACGATTTTCATTGTAATGTATTGTATCAAACAATGTTATTTCCTATTTTTAATATAGTTTGCATTATTGTTTCTTTGAAATTTTAGCCCCACATATATGAAATGTCTAGATTCGCCCCTGGTGGCTTTAGAAGATAACAATGATAAGTGCACTATACTCATGCTTACAGCCTAATACTAAACATTGGTGTGTATAGAGGGTGAAGGGGTCAATATAACACAAAATACTCAACTAGTTCTTGAAATTGTATATTAATTAGTGAATAAGTCGATCATAAATGTATGTGACTAAGGAATTGTTTGTGTGGTCATTCGGATTTCTCAATACTATGTATCATTTGGAAATTAGACAAAATATTTTTCATAAGTGGACACACGAGCACGCTCAAGGATGGCCAAGGCAATGAGTACGAATGAGAAGGCAAAAAAGAAAAAAAGATATCCACCTCAGTAATGAGGGAAAATTATTCTAACATAATGTAATGAGTGACCCATATGTAGTTTCCCTCAAAATGTAATTTCGTATTAATTGAGAATAAAGAGAATTGTGTAGGAAGTGGAACACAGTTACTTTTTTTTTCTTTTCTTAGAAACTTTACTTTATGGTAAATATAAAGAATATTTTGAGGGGTTTGGGTAATTCAACTAAATTATGTTTTGGGTAATTCAACTAAATTATGTTAAGAGATAATAAGTTAAAGGTTTTGAGTTTAAACTTATACGAAGAAGAAAAAAATTAACCTAACAATCAATTATTAACATTTGTCATTTAAAAAATATAAAATAAAAACTCTCTTTGACAAATTATTGGTGTGCCATGTTATAGGAATGTCTTTGAATTTTCAATTGCATTAACTATTTATTTACTAAAATACACTTAATTAATTCACTTTTTTTCAACCACAATAAATAATGAATGGATGATAAATGTGTATCGAATGAAACTCCAAAGTATTAGAGTGGTCAACAAAAATATAATAATAGTCACACAGTCCATGTGAATTTTTAAAAAAAAAACGATACTCATTCATTCAAATTGATAGAATACATCAGAATCAACATTGCTAAAAATTTAAAGGGTGAATCTACGAACAAATTCACAACACCCAAGTTAATAGCATACAACGGCAAAATACCTACAAACAATATGATAAAATCTAAATCACCAGAATACACATGCTTCCGGATCTGCAACATTGACGTCCAAATCATTGATTGAATTTGTGATTGACTGAATCTGATCTTTCAATATGAACCAAACGAACACCGCAACAAAACGCAAAATCAAACAACGCCGCACAAGACGACGAACAACACAACGCCGCACTCAGACGACAAAATAAAAAAAAACACAAGAAAACACTTGATATATGTGGAAATCACTTATTTAGATTAAAAGAAATAGGAAAAAGATGCAGATGGGTGATTCTAGGTCAAAAAATGACCTAAAATCACCCCTCCTCAACGAGTGAAAGAAAAAGAAAACTTAAAAAGAAGTTGGAGTTTCTCTTACTAAAAAAACTAATGTCGGCTACTTTTTATCATATAATAATGTTCCATGTGAATTATTGTTCAAGAAAGTAGAATCAATTATTATAGTTATTTTTCGCATTATCCTGATGAAGTAAGGAGTCTTTCCCTTAAGAGCCTAAAGAATCCAATGCGTTCAACCACTTTTACTAATGAGTAATGATGGAAGCTATATAATCAATTTTAACAAGCTATCTTATCCACCATCTTACACAAAATCCCGTAATAATATAGATTGTGTTGCTTTAGTGGTTGTCTACAATTTAATACTAGGTTGTTGGAGTGATACTTAGCTAAAGTTAATTATAGTTATACCCATCCATCCCTACTGCTATCAACTATGATAAATTTAATAAAATTTAATCGTCCACTGTATGTATCATGATAACAAAAATTATCCGATGTATGTGATATATGTATGCATGCATGTCACATAGATTCACATGTGGTCCCTTTTTTCATAGATACTAAGAGTCTTCAATAGAGGGACCCAATTTTAAAACCACTTTTAGATAAAAACAAAAGTTGAAGGTTCAAACGGCAACCCAAATTCACCAAGTACAATTCTCAAATAGTGTCATGTTTTGGATTTAGTGTTTAAAGTCTAACCAGCGAATATCCTCTAACCTATAATTTAATCAAGATTGTAAATAAAATATGAAGCATTTAGATATGACACCTTTATATAGGCGATATCTTTATAAATAAACATTATAACAATGGAAACATACTCAACACTCAGATATGAAAATATAAAATGCATTCAATACTTCTCAGGTTTAACATATGACAACTATAGATAGGTGATACCAATTAAAAACCAATTCCCAAATCCAGTAAATATTTTTCTCAAACTATGACATACTCAAGAAATTAAAAATAAAATCATAAAATGCCTTGTCTTTGAGCAAATAATAGAAAATTCACTTTGTATCAGCAATATTAACTCTATTATAAACTCGTGCTGTTTAATGCAAACCCAAAATAAAACAGCACGAACCAATCCACCTCTAATTGCAAGCCACTGTTTTGCTTTCCACTCCTGCCTCATCAATATGTTCCTCCACATTCACCACGGTCTTGCCATCATCACCTTTCCTCTTCTTCTGTGGAGGATTCAGATCATCCTCGTTAATTTCCTCCACGACTTTTTCACTCGAATCAGAGGATTTTGAGACCTCGGTCTCCTCATCCAGCTTGTCATTTTCTTCACTCTTGGCACTTGATTCTCCGGAATTCTCCTCCATCTGTTCTTCCTGTTGTTCAGCCTGTCGCTGGAGTGATTCTATCACACCCATCATTTCCCTGTTAACCTGTTAAAAGATCATAAATAAGCAAAATTAGACCTCTTTTATGTAGAGCAAAACATTACTTTGAATTGCATATATTGCTATTACAAAAGTTATTAGCTCATTTCACTAAATATTTGCAACAAAACTTCAAACATTATCAAATGTATAGACACTGTCAATAATATTAAGTACCTAATGATTTGCCACAAAACATCAATCATTTTCAATACACAGACACTGTCAACAAAATTTCACTAAATATTTACATAGACACTGTCAATAATATCAAGTACCTAAACATTTGCCAAAAAACTTCAAACATTTTCAATACATAGACACTGTCAATAAAAATTCACTAAACTGCATAGACACTGTCAATATTTTAAGTACTTGAAGATTTGCAACAAAACTTCAAACATTTTCGTACATAGACACTGCCAACAAATCTTCACTAAACTGCATAGACACTGTCAATATTTTAAGTACCTAAAGGTTTGCAACAAAACTTCAAACATTTTCAATACAGACAATGTAAATATTAAGTACCTAAGACAATATGTTAAACACTAAACTCCAGACAGAATTTCACATTTCCAAAAAGGTTTGAAGATTTCATGGTTAATTAGGAATGCTAGTCATTTCATAGAAGATTAGGAATACAATTAAAAGGAATTCAGCAAGGATTCAACAAGGATTCATTCCATACTGATTAAAACAAATATAAATCCTGACATCAATATGATTAATCACATTACAAATAATCAATGCAAGCCAAACCCTAAAAGTTAGGCTAATAAAACCCAACTCAAAGTCCAATAAGACTGTTCTATTCACTAAGATCTATTTAAAAATATGTGCAGTAGTACCTGTGGGTTCTGAAGATACTCAGCTATGTCAGTTGCACAAGTAGGACATTTCATAATGTTCTTCTGTGTCCGTAAACTGCGTCCACTTTGAGTCGTCCTGTTCCTGATATAGCTTTGGCCAGAAAAGGCACCCTCCAAGCAGCCTTTGCAAAAGTTGTGAGCACAAGGTGTAGTAAGAGGGGAAGCCAACACCTTGCGACAGATATTGCAACCAAACTCTGCAAAAACAATTAGCCAAAGGCAAAACTGAATTAACTTAACAAGTCTACCACTATAGTGTGTTGATAACAACAACAGCTTCAAATAACAGTGATCTAAGGAAAGGGAAATGAGGTTAATTGTGATCACCAAGGACCATATACCTTTCAATAGCCTATCCTTGATTTTGAAGGACGGCTTTATAGCTTTTGGCCTGACAAGTTTAATTTTTGTTGGATCAAAAGGATCCACAATGTTCATCGGCTTCTTACTTAGTGGTGGAGGCTTCTTCCACAACCAACAGCCCTTTTCCTCCTGAAATGTGGACAAATGAACATATTGAGAGACCTTACAAAAATTATGGTACAGCAAAGTTAAGGGAAAAAACATTCACCTAGCAAATAATCTTTCCAAAATTTAAACTTAATTGTGAAAATCATATCTTACACGGTACAAATATAGTGTCTAGAAAACAATGCAGAAATGCAATATGCAACACTGAAGGAAGCACTTTAAGACATCAATAAATCTAAGAAAAGCATATAAGTAGACAACACTACTTACATCAAAGTCCCATGATGGATCATCCTTTCTTTCAGTAATATCAACTGCACCCTTAAACTCCTTAATTGTAGGTAGTGGGCGAGGACGGTCTCCAGTTAAATCACTGCAGATCAACAAAAAGAGTTCAAGTGATCAAGTTCCATACTTCCACTTGTATATATTAGTACAAACACAAACACCAAGATATGAAAAATAAAAGTTGAGGAACAAAAATCAACCTTGTCCATGGAGCTGGCTCATTGTCACACCTCACAAACAAATACCTGCAGACCTTATGACCCTATCACAGAAAAGATTCCCCATCAATGAAAAACTTTAACAACTGATAATCCATTAGGTCTCACTCAATGTACTTACTGGAATTGATTAATGCAATGATTAATTATTACAAAACAAGAATCATACTTACTTGTATTCCAACTTTGCGCCAACATTTCTCAATTCTGTATACCCCATCGTATCTCACTCCTGCTTCCGGTGCATAAGAGGAACGTTTCTCCTTGTGGGACCTGAACCAAATAAACAGATCCATAAAAAAAATAGCATACCAATTCATCACATATCACAATGAAACTAACCTAATAAGTAACCAATTAATCAGTTGCTATATAATCAATAAAAACAGATCTAACAAACTAATAAGGAATCAATCAGTTGAATTGAATTCATAATAAATAAAAACGGACCTAACAACACGAACAGGATAGCCTTTTCGGCAACTGACTCGCAAAGCCTCGTTCATATTTTCAAACTTCTGGTCAAATGACTGGTTTTTGTTGGTACGTTTATTCCCACTGAGATCCCTTCCACCGCTTCCAGTGTAAAGGAACCACTCTCCATGATCCTCGTCATCTACATAACCACCCGAGAGAGCGACAGATTGAGCCCCGTGGGTACTCTGACCAGCAATGCCAGCAACATGGGGAAAATGAGCTCCCCATTGCCTACATTCCATCCTATCCTCCCAAGTATCGCCAACAAGAACCCCACGGTTCCTATTAGGATCATACTCAGCAAGGATTGGTCCAAAATGATCCTTTGGAATAGTCACGAAGATTTTTCCACTACAAGCATTAGCCTTTCCTGTTTTCTTTGCTCTGTCAGTGGTGTAACAAGTGTCAGGACGCTCATCATTGTGAACAACTTGATAAAATTTTGGAGCAGTGCTTCCTCCAACACCCTCTGATCTAGCTAGCTTGGCCATACGGATCGCAATCGCCAACTGTGCGTTGATTCTTGGATTACTCGCCATCTTCGGTGGAATTGCAGTCCTGCAGTTTGAGCAAGTTCGTTTTCCTTGCCCAACCCATTTCTCAAAACACTTCAGGCAGAAATTGTGCCCACATGGAGTCTGAACCAACAGCAACAACATCAAATAATCAATTTCAAATAATAAATTTAAAACCCTTAAGTTAAAATTAAATTGTTCAGATAACTTGAACAATACAAAGTTTTTTAGGTCATCTGAAGAATTCAATCTCAGGATTAGAATGATTCAACCTTGGTCAGCTTAACTGAATGATTCAATCTCAAATTACAAAACATCATCATCAACAACAGCAACGAAATGAATTTTCAATTACAAAAAATAAAATAATTTTAATAAAACCAAATATTTAACACACTTTAATTAAGATCTAATCATTGGTTAGGTCATCTGAACGATTCAATCTCACAATTAAAACAAAATGTAACTGAAAATCCCAAGAGAGTTAAGACTAAAAAATAATCAATTTTAATTAGTAAAGGGGGAAAATGAAAGAAACATCATTATCATCATCAACAACAACAACATCGAATTTAATTTCAAATAATAATATCAATTAAACCAGATATTTAACACACTTCAAGATAAGATTGAATCATTCAAATAACCTAACGAATACAATCATCTGAACGATTCAATCTCACAATTAAAACACAATGTCACTTCAAATGAAACTAGAATTAAGACTAAAAAAAATCAATTTCAATTAGTAAATCTAAAACACAAAAAGGGGAAAATGAAAAGGAAAAAAAAAACTTACAGTAACAGGTCTCTCAGGCAACTGCATACAAAAGGAACAGTTAAGACTCCCATCAAAGATATCAAGAACACCACTCCTCCTAACATTAACCTCATAACTTCCTTTCAAAGATCCACCATGTAACTCTTGGCGTTTCTTTCTCTTCTCTTCATCCGTTAACGAAGGATCATTCTCAATAGCACGGATAGCGGAGACAAGATCTCCGGCAACAGAAGGAGCAGCAGCAGCAGCAACAACATCACTTGGTTGAGAACAATCAGGACACAACCAATCAAGGATTGTTGTTGGAACAAGAGGGAGACAAGGTACATGCCATGGTGCTGTACAGGTTTTGCAATGAAGTGTTTCGGTTTCGAGTGGTTTTTGTTTGCAGACCATGCATACACCGTCAGCGTCACAAGGAAGGTGGTTTGTGATGTTCGCCATGAATGATGTTGTAAAATGTTTGGTTTGGTTTGGTTTGGTTTTTCTCTCTCTTTCTTCGTGTTTGTTGAAAAGTGATGTAATGTTGAGACATTTTCTCCCTTTTTAAAGGGATTTTTTTTTTGTTTTACACGCGCGGAGGGAATCGCGGCTTTTGAAATTTTACTCAATTTTTTTCCATTTTCCCTCTCTTTTTTTCCATTTCCCTCTTTCTTTGTTCTTATCCCTTTCTCTTATTGATTTTTTTCTTCTTAGAAGTTATCTCTTCTTTAAAAAATAAAAATAATAATAATATTTTATTTTTCGTATCTAATATTTTAATTAAACTACCATAATTGCTGTCGAAAAAGTTAACTACTATATGTTATATTTTTTAAATTGTAAATAGCTGTTTTTAAGGGTTAGAAAGGTATTTATTGCTATAGTTAATTGGTCTATTTGAATAGGCAGTTGTTATGAATCCCATTAGCATGGTCAATGTTCATGAACCGGTGCCAGGAAAAATTACTTTTTTAGGAGAAGAAAAAATTACTCTTTGTTTATTAGTATTAGTAGTAATATTATATTGAAAAATGTGGTATGTGACTTTTGTAGAAATGATTTAGACAATACCAAAAAAAAATTAGATATTTCTGGGCTTATCTAAACAAATGTGGATATTGTTAGGCTTGATATTGTCATTTAGGTTCCAATCTAAAACCTTACGGTTATGTGGATAAGTTTTAAGTGGTGATTGTCATTTTTTCTACCAAATAAATCATTTATTTATTTATTTATCATTAGTGCAAGAAACAATTACTCTTGCTTATTATTATATGAAAAATATTGTATGTGACTTTTGTATAAATGACTTAAATATGTCCCTAAGATTCAACTTAACTAATAAATGTTGATATTGTTAGACTTGACAATTTCACTAAGAGTCCAATCTAAAACCTTAAAGTTGTGCGGCTGAGTTTTAAATGGGTGATTGTCACATCTTCCACGAAACAAAAAGTAACATCATATTTTATTTAATTTAATTGTGAAACTTAATGATTAAATAGTCAAAATAATCATGTTCACGGTCCAATATTTATCTCAATTTATGCATCACATAATTGGCCTTAAAAATAATAATAATATTTTATCATGTGTATCTAGTATTTTTAATTAAATGACTATAAGTGCTGTCAAAAAAGTAAACTGCTATAAGTACTTTTTTTTTTACAAGAACTGCTATAAGTACTTATATATTCTTTTTTAAAATTCCAGTAAATATTAGTTAGAAAATCATTTATTATATATATTTAGTTGGTCTATTTGAATTAGAGGAATGTCATTTGAACAATCGTTTTATAAGACAACTTTTGAAACAACCAAAATATATAAAGGAATGTAGGTCTTGATACAAATATCAAAGCAATTGAAAGAGAAAATAAAAACTTAATGTGAGTATGAGAAAGAAAATTGTCATAAAAGTTGTCACAAAATGGTTATTCAAATATCATTTCTCTTTGAATTAGTGAAAGTTGTTATGAACTAGTATGATACCCGTGCCAAGCACGGGGAATTAACATGCTTATAAAAATTTAATAAAAAAATATTATTTTAAATTGAATTAAAAATTAATTAATTTGAAGTACATGTCACACAAAGTTAGTGAATATTTAAGTTATGTGATATATAAGTCAACATAAATTTAAAGTAAATTTAGTATATAAAGATTTATTTGACAAAAAAGTTAAACTATAATTTATAAGTAATATTGTGTGCTTTTGTTAAATGTATATGTATATTATAGTTGTATTACTGTGTTTAGTTTTACTTATATATAAGTGGTTGGAGATCCTGGACTCAAACTTGGACGAAGGACTGAATATTATTCTAACAACTAATTACTAAAATTTGTTGTTAAATAAAAAATAAATGTTAATCTCTCCAACCTAATAATATTTGCACTGAAAATATATTATATTCACATTAAAAACAAATTGCTTATATTTTCTATTGTCAAATTCACCGGTTACCGCATGGGAATGGTTTTTCGGTAAGATCTCATGTAGGCTTTGTTCCTATTATGAGTGGCTTGTAGAACATGTTCTCTGTTGTAGTCGGTAGTGATTTGTGTGGTTGGAAAGGACATGTCATTTTTGTGTTTGGGTTTTGGAGGTAGCTTGCCTCCTGTTCTGGTTCACAATTGCGGAGTGTCATTGAGTCATCCAATTTTTGGTTGATTTCGATTTCGTTATGGTTTTTAGTTGTTTCTTGTTCAAGCGAGATCTCTTGTGGCATTTGTGAGTTATTGATCATGTTGTTTCTCTTATTTTCTATTCGGTCTGGATGCACACTTATTGAGTACCTCTGGTACTCCTTACGTTCTTGTATGTTCTTTACTCAATTCCTCTGCTCCCATGTCTTCTTTTTTTTTACCCCTGAGTACCTCTTATTTTCTCTACTTCTTACATTATATTACTAATTTTTGGAGCGGATTCTCATTAAACTCCAACGAAGTTAACTAACACTAAGTCAGCAAATTACGTATATTCGGACAGCCGTTTTAAGCACGTGTAAGAAATTTTTATATTTTCCACAATTTTGGTAAAAATATAAATAAATTGTTTTTATATACATCTGATATCACTCCATCATACGTCGTGGTAAGTAGATCGCTTTCATGGTCGACCTCCCAGACACGGCCAAATTGGTTATCAATAATTCGAGTTTCTTTTCTTAATCTTCGTTCAATCACTCTTATTCATAACTTTATGGTATGACTCGTAGGCCTACCCCTATAATTTGAACAATTTTTTATATCTCCCTTATTCTTATAGATTGGAATTAAAGCATTTTTTTCTCCACTTATATGATATTCGCTTTAAACTCATAATTTCGTTAAAAAATTTGGTGAGCCACACATTGCTACTTTCTCCAAGACTTTCTACACTTTAATAGGTATGTTTTCAGACCCAACTATCTTGCTACTACTCATCTTTTTCAACACTTCTCTTACCTTGTGAACTTGAATGCGAAAATAATAGTTATAGTTTCAATCCTCATCTCTAATGTCTAGTTTTTTAGCATGTTGTAGTATGTTAAATCTCATAACCTTCATTGGGTAAATTAAGGAAATTAATACTTTTTCCGTCTATCATTTATATATCTTTCCTGAACAACAAATATACATTCTTCATTTTTAATACACTTAACTTGATCCAAAATTGTCTATCTTTCTTTCCCGTCTCTTATCAAGACTATATATAGATTTTCTCCCTCCCAAGTGCCCAAAGATTGGTATAGCCCATCAAAAGCTTGCATTCTTGCTTCGTTCAACGCCTTCTTAGTCTTTTTCTTAGCTCTCTTATAATTTACTGAAATTTCGGCACTTTTACACCTAGAACACTCTTTAAAAATATTCCATTTTAATTCTCACATTACTTTGATAACTTTTGTTCGACCACCAAGATTATATTCCCCTAGGTCAAAAACCTTTTAATTCTCCCAGTGTCTCTTTTCCTACATTTCTACATGTGCTATCATGTTTCACATATCATTCGCGCTTTCATGTAGCTTCACGGGACCTCCCTTTAAAATCTTATGTTAGAAAATAATTTTGCTTTCACCCTTTAAATGCAACCACTTGATCCTTGGAGACGAATCGTGGCTTCTTATCTTGGCTCTCGTCTGAACCAATAATTTATGTTGGGTAGTCAAATTTTCTCCAGGTAAGACTTATCAATCCAAACAAATATCTCAATTAGATTTTCTAAGAAGAAATAAATCTATTTGAGAATATGGAATCTCACTCTCGTATGTGATAAGATGCTCATATTTTTCCTAAAGCACATGTTAGCTATAGTAATATCAAAAGCCGGCAAAAAATATATAATGGATTTACCTTCCTCGTTTATCTTCTCGAGGCCATACATGCATGCACCCCTTCAAAACTTCTCAAAACACTCCTTACATGCTCATTTAGATATCCTTCTATAAAAATAATTTCTCCTACACGAGGTGCATAAGCACTAATAACATTAAAGATGTATTGTTCCTCTACAAATGTTAGAGCTAAGATATGATCTCATATCCTTTTTACATCCACGGTATCCTTCTTCTATTTCTTACCCCCAATAATGTCTGTCTTATTTCTCGATCTAACCTATAACATTAAAGATATATTGTTCCATTACAAATTTTAGGGCTATAATATGATCTTCTATCTTTTTTATATCCACAATATCCTTTTTTAGCTCCTTATCTATGACAATTCTTGTCCCATTTCTTGATCTAACTTTGTCACTGTACCAACACTTCAATCATAAACTATCCAATTCTTTTGCCTTTTCACCCACCCACTTAATGTCTTGTAGGAACGTAAAATTAACCTCCCTCTTAGTCATAGTGTCAACTGTTTCCATAGATTTTCATGTAAGAGTGCCTACATTCCATGTTCCAAAACATATCATACTCTCGTATACTAACTTCTTTTCCCACACCCTGTAACATCCGGGATTTGGCCTACCTGGCGGCCCCCGCGATGCACTCATGGTCTTCTCCACAGTAGCTCAATTGGTAGTGGGAATGCATTGAGCGTGTACTTATAGGTCCCAGGTACACGGTTCGATTCCCACGGAAGGCATGAAACTCCACATAGGGGCTGTGGAGAAGACCATGAGTGCATCGCGGGGGCCGCCGGGTAGGCCAAATCCCGGATGTTGCACACCCGTTCATGGAGAAGTGGGAACTCTTACTTATTTTTCACGTATCCAGGTGACGATGTAGAGACCCTTGCTTATTTGACGTTGTACTTTATCCATACAACATGTTGCTTCTATGAAACAACATAGCATTGACACTATTACACATTTGGTATGTGCATGTCATAAAGATTCAATAAATTTTACATTGACTGTCAAGGCCTAACATAGCCATATCCTTTTCATTCAGGCTTGGGATCGACTATGCATATCAAGCTAAATAGGCAAGATTATACATATAAAATTTAGATTCAATTCTACATATAAAGTAATAAATTAAATTTAGATAAAGAATTTAGTTTGTTTTTGGTGCAACAATATTTTAGTATTTTAATTTAAGTAATGTTGATAACCAAAATTCATAGAAACCATATAATTATATAATTCATGATGATAATACATGTAGATCTAAAATTTTTGGGGTATTTAGTCATCAACTCTAAAATGAAAATTAAATTGATTTCTACGTGTAAATTAACAAATTAAATTTTGATCCTTTGTGAAAAAAATTAGATCCAAAATTTTAGTCTTGTAATTTAAGTGATGATGATATATTGATTGCCCTCTAAAAAAATATATAACTTGAAAGGGAATTATTTTGATTCAACCATTTCCTTATTTGACTTTCATTTCATTTTCTATTTTGAATACCTACTAATCACAAAATATTTATTTTTAATTTTGTAATGCTATAATAACCGATTCCATAAATCTATGACCGCCCAACCAAATCTAAAAATTTATTTATCTTATTATTAATCAAAAATTTCGTATCTAGCTAGAACGACCCTCACAAATTGCATAAACTAATTTGTTAAGAATTAATCGGATTGAAGGTCTACCATCATCATTAGCTGGAATCGGAAGATCTGCTAGATCTGGGTCAGAATTTGTATCGATTAAACAAATCGTTGGAATTCCCAAAGTGATACATTCTCGAAGAGCCGTATATTCTTCTTGCTGATCAACGATTATTACAATATCGGGTAACCCCGTCATATATTTTATGCCATCCAGATATGTTTCCAAATGAGATAATTGTCTCTTCAACATAGCGGCATCTCTTTTTGGAATTTAAATATGTAAATTTATCCTCCAAAAAGGGAAAAATGGAATGAATTGATCTCAAATTTTTATAAGATTTTATGATTTCTGCCTCCTCTAAGGAAGAGCTTAATTCTAGGAAAAATGGAATTTCCACGACGATGGCAAAACCCTCTGATATTATTTGAGAATAAAAATTCTTATTATAGCCCAAAAATGGATTTTTGTTAGAATCATTAGCCGAAATGATTAAATGATTCTGTTGATACATTCGAGTAATTAAACGTTTTACAATTAGTAAACTATATTTATTGTCAGAACCTACATTTTCCACAAAAATGGATCTATTAAAATTATGACTATAAGCAAGTCCATAAATATACTCCCGAAAAATAAGTGGGTATAGGAAGTCCTGTTGGCGAGATCTAGCTCGTTCTAAATATACTTGATATTCCTTCATTTTAGAAATTCTATTTGCTCAAAGGATCAGAGATTCATTGGATTATCAAATGATACATAGTAAAAATCAAATAATCACATCATCGTAATTGTGTTGATTCATAAATTTGTCGATATTTATGTACACATTTTTTTAAGGAATGTATACCAAATTTAATGTAATTCAATCGAAGTCTAAGAAGTTGTGTACACATGGCACACATATTATAACTAAAGATAATGGAATTTTGAGCATACAAACTATATACATTCCAAATCATATTTAAGCCGAGAAAAAGAGTTTATTACCATCTCATCCAAGTGTTGTTGGAGTATGATATTGTAAATTTAGACTTAGTAACAATGTTCCCATTTTTCTAAAAATTATATTTATACCCATAACGTTAAAAAATATAGATATATTTTAAAACTTTTTGATATATTTTGAAATTATGTTTGTATAAAATTTATCTAATACTCATACAAACTTCTTATGGAAGGCAAATATCTCAAAAGATCAAAATTATTTTAAATGATATTAATGCATTTAAACCATACATTTCTACCAATTTAAACGAAATCAAATATGTTTAATGGTATGATTCTCATCGCCTTTTACGGTAAGTTGATGACTCTCCTCTTACCATTTTCACTATTTTTCTAATGAGAGTCAACAACTTTGATTAATGTTAATGATTTTTATTATTTTTTTGTACTCACAAACTCATAGTATTAAAATAGTCTGTAATTCTCTTATTTAAACCGAGTGATTCCTATGTAATTTTTTAATGAATTTATCAAGATAGTACACTTGATGTACAAATAATTTAAAAACTATTCTAATTAACATCTAAAATATAAATTTGATTTTTATTTTTTTTTAAATTACATTTATACCCATAACATTCATAAAATATATTTTATTTCTGTTAACCTTTTTACATATGCTTAAAATTATGTTTGTATAAAATTTATTTAAATTAATATTAATACAAACATCTTAAGCAAGTCGGATATCTCAAAAGATCAGAATCATTTTATATATCATTAATACATTAAAGTCATATAATTCTCGTCCATTTCTCCATTAAATATTTCAAATAGTGTGGTTCGAATTACATCATTAGCCATTCAAATTTGAAATAGAATTTCAAAGACGTAAAATAAAAACCCGGCGTATGTGCACAATATAACCAAGAACCAACAAACAAAAATGAATTCAATAATAACCACTAACAAGAGTTTGAATCCTTTAAGAGAATTTAAAAAGATATCAGAGAGTTATTATAAAGAGATAACTTAATTGTGGAGAATTAATTATTCATTAAGGAGAATATTCTCATTAAATAATGATTAGTCAAAATATTAAAATTTGATGACTTATTTAGAATGTTTGTATCACATTAGTATCATTTAAATTGCTTTTGATCCTTTTAGATATTTGTCTTCCTACCAACAATAAAGGTCTGTTTGACAAAAATAGCGGATAGCTGATAAGCTAGCTGATAGCTTATAACTTATGACTGATGACTGATAGCTGATAGCTTATAGCTGATGACTGATGACTTATGGCTGATAAGCTAATTGAAGTGTTTGGTAAAATTAGCGGTTCAACTAGCTGATAGATGTAAAATGACATAAAAGGACATTTTTATATCATTCAATTTTTTATGAAGACAAGAACAACATACATTAATAATAATAACAACAACAACAACAACAACATCATTGTCATTTAAAAATACACTAAAAATGACACACTGAGAATGGATTGTTTTTTTATAACACATAGCTCAAAAATGTCTTATAACAACTTACAGAGCTCAATGACCAATTAACTACATATATATATATATATATATATATAATCTACAGAGCTCAAAAATACTTGCATATTCAATCCATAAGCTCAAACGAGGAAGAAAACATAAGGGGTAAAACCAGTATTTAAATAAAATAGTAAGGGTAAAAGAGGAACAAAAAACAATGGTCTGAAAAATTATTTCAAATTATTTATAAGAAAAATGCCTCTATTTTTTATTTTAAATTATAATAAAACATAAGGGGTAAAACTGGTATTTAAATAAAACAGTAAGGGTAAAAGAGGAAGAAAAAACAATAAGCTATAAGCTATAAGCTCAAACGCTACTTGAAATAGCGTCTGAAAAATAAGTTATAAGCTCCTGAAATAAGCTATAAGCTCCTAACGAAAAGACTGTTACCAAACAGGTCTTTTTTTGTCAAACAAGCTTATAAGCTATAAGCTATAAGACATAAGCTTATTTTTGTGTCTTGTCAAACAGACTCTCAATTGGTCTAAGTGGTAACGGACGTGGTCCCCTTAAACATGTGATTAGGGGTTCAATTGCTCCCTCATGTGGTCGGGGTTTGATTCATGGCTTACGCATATGGAAAAAAAATCCAATTCGGAGGAGAGAACCCATTGTGTGTGTCCTATAAGTTCTCTGACGAAGATTGGTCATTGTTAAGTGGCAGAAACTTCATACCAATATCATCGTAACTCAAAAAAAGATATATGTCTTCCTTGTTAATATGAAGAAAAAAAAGTTATGTAAGTATTATATCTAAAATCTGGAAAAAAAAATTTATTATTTTATATACATATTTAGTTTTAAAAATATTTTTAATGTTAAAAATATTGAAGTATTTTTATTTACACTTGTTCAACATAATTATTTTTTAATTTAGTTGTATGACAATTTATAAAGATTTAGTTTTTTTACCAAAAAAAATAGTTGGACAATTATTTTGATTTATTTATAAAAACAAAGTTTTTTTAATGAAAATAAATTATAATTATAATTGATATTTTTATATTTAATTATAATTATTAAAAATTCATTAAGAGTAATATCGTCACCAAAATGAAATTTTATTCGAAATATTGCAATGAGATGAATTATTTGATAAGTCTTCATTATTCATTAAGGAGAATATTCTCATTAATTATTTTTTTTGAAGGACCTCATTGAAGTTAAGTTTTTCTTTTTTAAGCAAAATGGAGAATATATTAAAATAAAAAGAAAGATACAAAGACTGGGGGGACACGAGACTTGACCCAGGTACAATCTATATTGAAATACATCGTGAAAAACCATATCAAGTGGACCAATCCTAATCTATTGTAACTAAAATTCACTAGTCACGGGAAAAACCCAACGAATCCGCGTACAAGCACGAAACCAGGCTACAAAAAATATGAAGTTAAGTTTATATCACCTTAATATCATTTAAATTACTTCTTATTCTTCTAGATGTTTGTCTTCCTTCAAAAGTTCGAATTAATAAGACATAAAATTAGATAAGAGTCTGTTTGGCAAGGCACAAAAACAAATTTATGTCTTATAGCTTATAGTTTATAAGCTTGTCTGGCAAAAAAATACCTGTTTGATAACAGTCTTTTCATCATGAGCTTATAACTTATTTCAGGAGCTTATAACTTATTTTTCATACGTTATTTCAAGTAGCGTTTGAGCTTATAGCTTATTGTTTTTTCTTCCTCTTTTACCCTTACTATTTTATTTAAATATCAGTTTTACCCCTTATGTTTTATTATAATTTAAAATAAAAAATAAATGTATTAAATATAGGGAATACCAAAGATCATGCAAAGAGAAATAAAAATGATAGTATTGTTGTTGTTGTTGTTGTTATTATTATTATTATTAATAATGTATGTTGTTCTTGTCTTCATAAAAGATTGAATGATATAAAAATGTCATTTTATGTCATTTTACATCTATCAACTAGTTGAACCGCTAATTTTACCAAACACTTCAATTAGCTTATCAGTCATCAGTTAAGCTATCAGCTATCAACCATCAGTCATAAGCTATAAGCTATCAGCTATCCGCTATTTTTGCCAAACAAACCCTAAGTATAATATTTAAAATCATAACAAAATTAAAAAGTTAATAAAATTTATTTTAAAAATTTATTTAGGTTTAAAAATGATTAAAATTGAAGAAAATAAAGGTATTTTTATTTATACTTGTTCAATAGGTGTAAAATTCAATTTAGTGGTACAATTATTCATAAATATTTCGTTTTTTTTTTTGTAAAAAAAATTAGTTGACTAATTATTTTGATTTATTCATAAAATATTAAAACTAAAACTATTATAATTATATTTATAAAAAATCAAAATATTTATTAATAATTACTATTTTAATCAATTGTCATTAACGAGAATCTCCTCATGGATATTAATTATTTTTATCTGAAATATTTTAATGAGATGACTTATTTCTGAAGACTTCATTATTCATTAAGGAGGATAACTTCTTTAAAATTAATGTTTATTCAAAATATTACAATTCAATTACTTACTTAGGAAGTTTGTATCACATTAATAATTACCAAATAAATGAGAGGAAAATAGGAGATGACATTTAAAGGACTGTGTTTTATTTGGTCAAAAAGAAAAAAATTGCATTTTTTAATAAAAAGATATATATATATATATATATATATATATATGTGTCTGTGTGTGTGTGTGTATGAGATAACCGTTAACGAGGGATAAAAAATATTAAAATAATTGTGAAGAAAAAAGACATGTTAACGGTATTAAAAAAAAATAATAATTTCACAAAAGAAATTGTAACTTTGTACACGTGTATTAATATATTTGAATTATTCATGTACATGCACAATAAATTATTAATTACAAAAATCATGGGAAAAAAGTGCTTTCACAATCCACAACATTAAGGGGGTGTTTGTTTCAAGTTTAAAGATGACATTCCTCGGAATACATGACTAGAGAATGATTATACTCATGTATGTTATAAGGTTGAGAAAAAAAATATTCTTGGGTATAAAGGTTCCTGGGATGAAGTAGCTTCCCATAACTTCCCTTATTCCCATGTGAAAATGTGGGAATGTTCTCATGAAATCCTACATAGATTTTTTTAAAAAAAAAAATTCGTAACTGTCATACCCCAATTTTTGACCTAAAATTTATTTTTTACTCATCCTTTTAGTTCGGAATTTTTCGTCGTCTCAGACAAAATTTCGACAGAGAGGTATTTTAAAATACCTCATTTTTTTTGTTTCATTCGGGTCCGTCTTTTTGTTTTTGTTTTATTATTATTTTTTATTTTATCTTTATTTTTTTTAAATATTTTTAGTATTATTTTTATTATTTATCTTTTTCTTTTTTTACTAGTAACTTTTTTTTTATTTTTAGAATCTAATCTTTTGTGGAGAAGACTTTTGTCACAAAATTAATGGGTTTTATGTTGTCACTTATTTGTCTTTTATTGGGTTTTTATTGTCATTATTTTGTCAACCTGTCCTTTATGAGCATTAGTGTTGGTAATTGGCATTTTAAAAAGGGATTGAGCCAGAACAACAAAGGGGGGAGAATCAGAAAAACACAAATCAAAAGATCATCACAAACACCACAACACTCAAAACCAGTCATAATCATCATCACAAAAAACACTTCCCTACCGCCACCATACAACAACCCAGCCGTGAGTCACTCCTCTCCCCCATAATCCTCACAACCGTATACAATCTGACCCAAAAAAAACCACTCTCACGCAACCCTTTTCCCAAACAGCCTAAACCACTATCACCCACAACCGTACAGTCACCACCTCACTACCACCCAACAAACCCAAACTCGTACGGCCAAAAACAACGCGCAGCACCACTCAACCAACCTCGCCCTCACCTCACCACTCACCCAACACAACAACAACAAACACAACCATCTCAACCCAACCACCGTACGGCCACGTACCTCTCCCCCTCCACCTCAAAACACACGGCAAACACACATTACCACCACTCAACCGCGGCCGCATCACACTAACCTAACCCAAAATCATCCACTCACTCACCAACCCAGCACCAAAACAACACACAACAGTCACACGACCCCTCCAAAACCACCTAGCACTACCAACCTAGCATCACCTACGGCCACCACCATCAACACATACGACCTTCCCCCTCCTCTAACCAAACAGAACCCGAAAATTAACATCCAAACCCTCTAAACCAACCAACACCAAAAGCCAGGTCCGAATCCGAAAAAGGAGAAGTAAAGGATCTCTTTTCTTTTTAGATTTAGGTTTTTTTTGTTTTTGCTGTAAAAAAAATGATGAGCGCATAAGAGAAAGAGGGAGATCAGAGAGGAGTGAAGAGATAAGGGGAGAAGAGAGAGAAAGAAGATTGAAAAATGGAAAAAATCAGCCCCTTTGGCTATTTTATGTAAACCCTGAACCGGTTCGGTTCACTGGAACCGAACCGGTCTGATTTTCTTTCTCTTCTCCCTCAGCCCAGCTCTAGCCCATCTACGGCCCAATTTCTTTTATTTCTTTTCTTCTTTGATTTTCATTTCTTTTTTTTGCATTTAGTTTTAGTCGTTGTTTATTTGACATGCATTTTATTGCTTTTATTTTTTTAGCACATCATGCATTTTTATATTTATTTGTTTTCCTTTTATTTCATGCATTTTCATTTTAGTTTTTATTCTAGCATATTTATTGTCATGCATTTGCAATTCCCTTTATTTATTGTTTTGTCATTTTTATTTTCATTTGATTAGAATGTAATTAGGATCAATGTAACAAAAAATAAATGAGAATATGCACCGACACCACACTTTATTTATTCTGTTTTATGTCTTTATTTATTTTTATTTATTCCGCTTTACAAAAAAAAATACAAAAAATGTTAAGTTAGTTTATTTTCAAAGGGTTTCGTGGTGATCCAACGTCACCACGGAGATTCCTCGCGTTTAGCTTTTATTTATTTTTAGTCTTAGTCAATTATTAAAAAAACAAAAACATTCAAATAATCAAAAAAATCAAAAAATCTTTTCTTAATAAACCTTGATTTTCAATCAAGTGTCCGTTTTTTTCTCTTTTATTTTCTTAAAAAAATCATTAATCCACTTTAATTACACTTTAATCATTTTTAAAATAAAAAACACAAACCAATCCCATTTTGCCATTTGGCTTTTATTTTTAAAACCTTTTTTTAAAAACCATTAAAAAATACCCAACAAATCAATTGTCATTTTTACCCCGAACTACGAGGTTTTGATCCCTCACGGGTACGTAGGCAGAGGACCCCGTCCTTCCAAATCATAAAAAATAAAAAAATAAAACATTTTTATCTTTTCTCGCTATACTTTAATTCTGTCTCTTAAAAAAAAATAAGCAAGTTATAGCCAAAATAAATAAATAAAATCAAGAGGTTCTCGTAGAGTACTACGAACGTTTAGGGTGCTAACACCTTCCCTAAACGTAACTAACCCCCGAACCTTAATCTTTAAAATTGTGGTAATTTAGAACTTTTTTCCACTTTTCTTTTGAAAAATTAAAAGTTCAGTCGTGAATTAAAATTAGTGAGTCAACGCTAATCAATAGCTTGATCTCCGAAAATCACCGCGACAGAAATGGCGACTTCACTGGGGATATTCCCTAAGAGGGTTGAGCATAACTTGAATTTATTTAATTATTTTGTGCTATAACTTGCTTAAAATAAAAATAAAAGTGTAAATATGTGCATATGTGTTTTTTTTCCTTTTACGTGAGTGGTGAGATAAGTCCTACACCCGGGCTTGAGAGAAACATAAGATAGGATGGTGGTATAATCAAAGTGCCATACCAGGAGTAGTCTTGGGTGTTGGTACATGTGATATAATCCCACTCAATGGAGGTCTCTTAAAGGTAATACCATGTCGACATGAGTAGTCGTGGTTGACATTGTTATTTTTAAGTGACCTATGAAGTTGAGGACCTTTAGAGCTACCTTTAACCCATCTTGGCCTTTTAGGACGTAGTGCGGTGGCTAATCAAGAGTAGTCTTGAATTGGTTGATACGCGATACTACACTCAAACGAGACTTTCCTACGAACGTCGTTGGACCGGGAGTAGTCCCGTAATCCGACAATATTCGGAAGTGGTCAATGACTTTGGGAACTTGGTAGAACCCATGATACAGGTACATATGAAACCATAGTCCTTACCAAATGGCGTGTTTACCCTTGACTCCAACATTATTGGACTTAACCTCACCATGTTTTCTCCGTTTCTTTAGCATAATCATGCATACTTGCATCCATGCATAAACTCTTTTCTTTTTTCATCCAATCATCAAAGGACTTAAACAAGTTTTTTTAAACATCATAGAGGAGCACTAGGAAGTACACCTTCAAGAGCCCTTATTTGTTGAATTTAAGGAAGCTAGGAGTCTTTAGATTTCTTTTAAAAATCTAGCTTCCACTAAAGGGCTTTTGAATTGGTCCCTAAAAAGAACTATTTTGTAAGGCCTTGATGCTCAAATGAAATGTTCAAACCATGATGTTTACAATTACTTCAACAAAGTCCTTCGATAACAAATCTTTCTTCTTTTTGCATAAGCATAATCATGCATCATATCGCATTCATAGTTTCTCAAACCGAGTCTCACGTCTTGTTTTTCCAAAGGTCTATCTGCCGCCGTCCAAAAAAAGTGGCCCGACGAGTGCTCCACAAACTGAATCTCATTTACAACACTATGGTTAATCAGAAAAGAATGGATCTGTTAGAGCAAGAAAACCAGAACCTCCGGGAAGAGGTGGCCAATCTCCGGGAAGGGATGGAGAAGTTGACCTCCATGATGAATGCTCTGTTGGCTTCCCAAGCCCAGACGTCAGTTCCTCAGCCTGCTGTCACTATTCTTGAGCAGCCAATCTCATTTGCTTTACCAACTTCTACCATACTTACTCCACCGCCCGGCGCGTCTAGAGCTTACCCATGGGGATGTCATTCCTATCAGACGAAGGTTTTCATCCCACCTCTTTTGGAACCCCGACTCCGGCTATCCAGAAATCAGCTCCAGCCCCAACAAAGGCCTCAGCAACAGAATCGACAACAGCCTCGACAACAGAATCGGGTTCAGCGGACTTCCCATTTTGATCCAATCCCCATGGCATATGCAGAGTTGCTCCCCGTTTTGCTTGATAAAAATCTTGTTCAAACTAGGGCACCTCCTAAGGTACCTGAAAGGTTGCCACAGTGGTATAAACCTCATCTTTTTTGTGTTTTCCATCAAGGGGCACCCGGTCATGACGTTGAGCATTGTTATGCCTTGAAAGCCGAAGTCCAAAAATTGATCCAGGCCAACATCCTATCCTTCAAAGGGTCGAGCCCCGATGTGCAAGCTAATCTACTACCTGGGCATGGGACCCCATCTGTTAATTTGGTGCAAGATTGCTCAGAAGCTCACCCTGGTAAAGAAGGTGGCAGTGAATTTTGTAACACATGGCAAAGGTTACTGCAATTGGATCGTTGTTGACATTCCCTCAATTACTCATGGGTCCAAGGAATGTGTTTCGTTGTCTTATCTTTTCAAAATCCTTTCGTTTCGCCCGATACGAAAGTGAAATCATGTAGGGCTCTACTTTTGTCTTCAAGTTACCACTATCAATGAAAAAATTGTCGTTTCTTTCACGACTTTTTTATTTTTATTTTTATTTTACTGCTTTTTGTTGGAAAATGGTAACACAAAAAACCCAAAAAAATATTTTATTTTATTTTATTTTAAATCAATTTCAAAAGGTCTGCATTTTCGCTCATTTTCTAAAATCAATCATCAATCATATGTAGACCGAACATCAATAAACCCGTTGAACACTGTAACCCTATGCTCTCTCCCGACTTTGAGTTCCCTGTTCACGAAGCTGAAGAGGAGGAGGATGAACAGATTCCCAAAAAGATCTCTCTGTTACTAGAATATAAAAAAAAAACATCATTCAGCCTCAGGAAGAAGCACTCGAAATGATTAACTTGGGTTCCGAAGAACTGTCATCACAGTATCCCTGGTCAAATCCCAGATGAGTGGTGCCATCGAGGCTACAAAAAAATCAAGCAAAAAAAAAACATCAAAAAAGAACAAAAGCAAAAAGAAGAGAAAGAAAATACATCAAAAAGATGGTGCAGAAGATGGTAACCACTTACAAGGACTTGCATGGGATGTTATCGTATGCTTTACATGGATATCGTACTTCAGTGTGTACCTCAACAGGGGCAACCCCCTCTTCTTTAGTGTATGGCATAGAAGCAGTACTCCCTGTGGAGATTGAGATTCCATCAATGAGAATTTTAATGGAACCCAAGTTATCAGAGGTTGAATGATGTCAAAACAAATATGATCAGTTCAAACTTGATTGAAGAGAAAGCATGAATGCTTTGTGTCACGGGCAGTCCTCGTGTGCTCCAAGAAGGAGGTTTTGTGCTCAAGAAGATCCAATCTTTTCAACCCGACTCCAGGGGCAAATGGACGCCTAATTATGAAGGCCCATATGTCGTCAAAAGAACGTTCTCCGGTGGTGCAATGACCCTTACAACTATGGATGGTGATGAGCTTCCCCGTCCTGTGAACGCCGATGCAGTCAAGAAATACTTTGTCTAAAAATAAAAGAACAGCTCGGTAAGTCGAAAACCCGAAAGGGCGGCTTAGGCAAAAATGAGCGTCTCGGTGGACTGAAAACCCGGAAGGGCGGTCCAGGCAAAAATTAGAGACATAAAAAAGATAAATAATCATCCTGATAGATCGAAAACCCGAAAGGGCGATCTATGCAAAAATTAAGGATCAAAAGACAAAGTAACTGTATCAGGTTGGCCGTGACTCACTTGGGGCACATTAGCGGTCAAAGACTCTGAATCTGAAGCATCCAAACAGTGGAATTCAAAGTTGGTAGGGAGAATAACGGTTATTGTGTTCAATGTACCTTCCCCTTTATATTTACCATTTTCCAAACTTCGTGAGATCCGCGGAGCCACGCCATTGGCGGGCCACCACTCTGTTAAATAAATTTGAGCCTGTGCTTTTATTTGGAAATTCCCATTTATTCAGTTTATAAAATTTCTTCTATTTTTGATGGTAGTATTTGAAGCAAAACTTTTTTTAAAATCATAAATCTTTTTATATTTTTTTTTGGAAAGCATAAACAACAAACACTTTCTCCTTGAACTCATGAATAAGTGAAGTGTGCATCGACATCTGGCCTGAGAACGGATAAACTTTGCAGGCTGAACATGGTCCATTGCTTAAAAAAAAAAAAAGAAAGAGAAAAGAAAAAGCTCGGTAAGTCGAAAACCCGAAAGGGCGGCTTAGGCAAAAATGAGCGTCCCGATGGATCGAAAACCTGAAAGGGCGGTCCAGGCAAAAATTAGGGGCATACAAAAAGAATATATTCCCGGTGGACTGAAAACCCGAAAGGGCGGTCCAGGCAAAAGTTAAGGATTCAAAAAAGGGAAAAAGAACAAAAAGCATGACCACAGAAACGCCAGTTCTTCTGCCAGGTTTTTGGATTAGCACGATTCCCCCAGGAAGTGTTTACTCCCCACCAGTTACTGCATATGTCGGGCTTTACCCCATCATTGTTTTGATATGTCCCCAGTGGCATCATCCCCGTTGAAGATTGCCGAGTGTTTGTGATGCGACGTCGGGTCACTTTTCATCTTATCCGTCCAATCTTGTATCATACAAGTCAGTCTTTTCATACAATCATACAAGTCAGTCTTCCGTACAATCTTACCAGTCAATCCTTCATACAGTCACAAATTAATCAGTCATGCCAGTCATACAAGTCACATCATCATTCGTGCATTCATACATTCATGCATATACACATTCATGCATACACAACATGCACATAACATCATTCAATACATGGCTGCATTAACCACCCCGAGTCTTGTTTTTCATACCAATCGGTCATGAACATTTTTTTAACTCTCTTTATCCCCAAATGTCATCCCCAGTGTGTCTGGTCCAGAGATGTCATCCTCTTTATGCCAAGCGGCGGTTCTTTAACGAACAGCTTGTGCGTACCTTTATTCCTTGTCGTCAATGGCAGTTCGGCAACAACCCGAACAGTTGGCATCTATCCTTTATTCCTTGTCGTCAATGGCAGTTCGGCAACAACCCGAACAGTTGGCATTTATCCTTCATTCCTTGTCGTCAGTGGCAGTTCTTTAACGAGTAGCTTATGCATTTTCCTATCCAGTCTTTTGTCGTCAGTTGACCAGTTCGGCTACATCCCAAGTAGCTGACATTTATCTCTTACCTCTTTAAGCTACCCTCACAATGGTAGTAGGTAAAACATGTCACCTCCTTTAAGCTATCCATGCAACGATAGTAGACGGTGTCTCCTTTTATATTACCTCTTTTAAGCTATCAATACACGATAGTAGGTAATACATGTCACCTCCTTTAAGCTATCCATACAACGATAGTAGACGATGTCTCCTTTTATATTACCTCTTTAAGCTACCCTCACAATGGTAGTAGGTAAAACATGTCACCTCCTTTAAGCTATCCATACAACGATAGTAGATGGTGTCTCCTTTCATATTACCTCTTTAAGCTACCCTCACAATGGTAGTAGGTAAAACATGTCACCTCCTTTAAGCTATCCATACAACGATAGTAGATGGTGTCTCCTTTTATATTACCTCTTTAAGCTACCCTCACAATGGTAGTAGGTAAAACATGTCACCTCCTTTAAGCTATCCATACAACGATAGTAGATGGTGTCTCCTTTTATATTACCTCTTTAAGCTACCCTCACAATGGTAGTAGGTAAAACATGTCACCTCCTTTAAGCTATCCATACAACGATAGTAGACGGTGTCTCCTTTTATATTACCTCTTTTAAGCTATCAATACACGATAGTAGGTAATACATGTCACCTCCTTTAAGCTATCCATACAACGATAGTAGACGGTGTCTCCTTTTATATTACCTCTTTTAAGCTATCAATACACGATAGTAGGTAATACATGTCACCTCCTTTAAGCTATCCATACAACGATAGTAGACGGTGTCTCCTTTTATATTACCTCTTTAAGCTGTCATCTTTGTTGATAGTAGACAATTCCTTCCCCAGTGAAACTATGTTATCCCCCAGTGGAGTCGGATCCCTTGCTTTAACAAACTCGGGTATCCTTTGGTTTTGTTTTACCCCCAGTCGGGTCAGCTTCGTCGTCTTGCATTTGCATTTGCATCACGAGCATCTCACATTTTTTCCTTTTAGGTCCAAAATTGGCGTACTCTGTATTTAAGTCCCTTCGACCCGTCGAATCCAAGATTTCCTCTTCAGATCTCCGGACGAAGAGACTTAAATAGGGGCATCTGTCATACCCCAATTTTTGACCTAAAATTTATTTTTTACTCATCCTTTTAGTTCGGAATTTTTCGTCGTCTCAGACAAAATTTCGACAGAGAGGTATTTTAAAATACCTCATTTTTTTTGTTTCATTCGGGTCCGTCTTTTTGTTTTTGTTTTATTATTATTTTTTATTTTATCTTTATTTTTTTTAAATATTTTTAGTATTATTTTTATTATTTATCTTTTTCTTTTTTTACTAGTAACCTTTTTTTTATTTTTAGAATCTAATCTTTTGTGGAGAAGACTTTTGTCACAAAATTAATGGGTTTTATGTTGTCACTTATTTGTCTTTTATTGGGTTTTTATTGTCATTATTTTGTCAACCTGTCCTTTATGAGCATTAGTGTTGGTAATTGGCATTTTAAAAAGGGATTGAGCCAGAACAACAAAGGGGGGAGAATCAGAAAAACACAAATCAAAAGATCATCACAAACACCACAACACTCAAAACCAGTCATAATCATCATCACAAAAAACACTTCCCTACCGCCACCATACAACAACCCAGCCGTGAGTCACTCCTCTCCCCCATAATCCTCACAACCGTATACAATCTGACCCAAAAAAAACCACTCTCACGCAACCCTTTTCCCAAACAGCCTAAACCACTATCACCCACAACCGTACAGTCACCACCTCACTACCACCCAACAAACCCAAACTCGTACGGCCAAAAACAACGCGCAGCACCACTCAACCAACCTCACCCTCACCTCACCACTCACCCAACACAACAACAACAAACACAACCATCTCAACCCAACCACCGTACGGCCACGTACCTCTCCCCCTCCACCTCAAAACACACGGCAAACACACATTACCACCACTCAACCGCGGCCGCATCACACTAACCTAACCCAAAATCATCCACTCACTCACCAACCCAGCACCAAAACAACACACAACAGTCACACGACCCCTACAAAACCACCTAGCACTACCAACCTAGCATCACCTACGGCCACCACCATCAACACATACGACCTTCCCCCTCCTCTAACCAAACAGAACCCGAAAATTAACATCCAAACCCTCTAAACCAACCAACACCAAAAGCCAGGTCCGAATCCGAAAAAGGAGAAGTAAAGGATCTCTTTTCTTTTTAGATTTAGGTTTTTTTTGTTTTTGCTGTAAAAAAAATGATGAGCGCATAAGAGAAAGAGGGAGATCAGAGAGGAGTGAAGAGATAAGGGGAGAAGAGAGAGAAAGAAGATTGAAAAATGGAAAAAATCAGCCCCTTTGGCTATTTTATGTAAACCCTGAACCGGTTCGGTTCACTGGAACCGAACCGGTCTGATTTTCTTTCTCTTCTCCCTCAGCCCAGCTCTAGCCCATCTACGGCCCAATTTCTTTTATTTCTTTTCTTCTTTGATTTTCATTTCTTTTTTTTGCATTTAGTTTTAGTCGTTGTTTATTTGACATGCATTTTATTGCTTTTATTTTTTTAGCACATCATGCATTTTTATATTTATTTGTTTTCCTTTTATTTCATGCATTTTCATTTTAGTTTTTATTCTAGCATATTTATTGTCATGCATTTGCAATTCCCTTTATTTATTGTTTTGTCATTTTTATTTTCATTTGATTAGAATGTAATTAGGATCAATGTAACAAAAAATAAATGAGAATATGCACCGACACCACACTTTATTTATTCTGTTTTATGTCTTTATTTATTTTTATTTATTCCGCTTTACAAAAAAAAATACAAAAAATGTTAAGTTAGTTTATTTTCAAAGGGTTTCGTGGTGATCCAACGTCACCACGGAGATTCCTCGCGTTTAGCTTTTATTTATTTTTAGTCTTAGTCAATTATTAAAAAAACAAAAACATTCAAATAATCAAAAATAAAAAAAATCTTTTCTTAATAAACCTTGATTTTCAATCAAGTGTCCGTTTTTCTCTTTTATTTTCTTTAAAAAAAATCATTAATCCACTTTAATTACACTTTAATCATTTTTAAAATAAAAAACACAAACCAATCCCATTTTGCCATTTGGCTTTTATTTTTAAAACCTTTTTTTAAAAACCATTAAAAAATACCCAACAAATCAATTGTCATTTTTACCCCGAACTACGAGGTTTTGATCCCTCACGGGTACGTAGGCAGAGGACCCCGTCCTTCCAAATCATAAAAAATAAAAAAATAAAACATTTTTATCTTTTCTCGCTATACTTTAATTCTGTCTCTTAAAAAAAAAATAAGCAAGTTATAGCCAAAATAAATAAATAAAATCAAGAGGTTCTCGTAGAGTACTACGAACGTTTAGGGTGCTAACACCTTCCCTAAACGTAACTAACCCCCGAACCCTAATCTTTAAAATTGTGGTAATTTAGAACTTTTTTCCACTTTTCTTTTGAAAAATTAAAAGTTCAGTCGTGAATTAAAATTAGTGAGTCAACGCTAATCAATAGCTTGATCTCCGAAAATCACCGCGACAGTAACTTCCAATTTTCCCAGGAATATGTCAACTTATTTGCCAAACACTTTTTTTAAAAAGTCAAAGAAAAAAAATTCGATCAAATCTCAGTTAACTATGCGATTTTCTAAGTACATTCTGTTACAATTGCGAAATTATGTGGGTGAAATATTTGTGGTTTTTTCATTTGTTCTCGTTGCCCACTATTTAGGCAGAACACCGGTTCCTTATTTTTATACTGATGAAATCATAGAATACGACGAGAGGAGGATGGCCCAGCTGCGCCAAGGAAAAGAATAAAAGACTGATTTGACTCCTTCATGCATGCTCCAACTTGGGGGATATAGCTCAGTTGGTAGAGCTCCGCTCTTGCAATTGGGTCAGATCCCGCTACTAAGAGAGATGTTCACTTCTTAATACCCATATTAAGATTGCCTAGGATCTTATACGAGTATTAGAATTTCGTATTGGATGCATTAATTTACAATACTGGAAGTTATCTCATAACATTACATCACATAAGTAATAATACATCCAACTGTTTATACATATCCTTTCTGATAATTATACATCAAATACAACATCTGAAAACATATTAGCTGAAACAACAAGGAAACCATCACGCTCAGTCCAAAGCTTTCTCCTTACCCTTGCTGCGTGCAACTTGTGAACCTGCATCAGAAGGAATGGGATGAGACATAATGTCTCAGTGAGCTCCAGCCCAACCTACTGTTGACAACCTCAAGGAACCTAGGGTCGCCATGCCTACTTTTGGCAATCTCGGGGAATCCTATGACCGCCAAGCTTTAACCTTACCCATAAAGGGTTTACAACTGCCTGAACCTGATAACTGTATAGTCATAAAAACTAGACTATATCCTGATAACTTGGTGATCGAGGGGATACCTAAGATCACCACCTGATACCTGCCTGATAGGTAATTTCTGCCTGATAACATAATAAAGTATAAACTGACAATATTATGTTAGATGTTAGCGTTGAACAAGCATTATTATCTGAGTTCATTTTATGGAATGCCCCCGAGTGGAGTAACCCCGAAGCACATTCCCCTGATAACCGGTGAAATTCCTATAGTAGGCTAATCACCAGACTCCTCTTGCCTGTGTGTGTGGTTGTCCTCATGGAAAGTTCCTCCCATTCCAGACGTATCGGGAACCCCCTGTGCTCTAACTAACGAGAACACAGAAGACACACTATAAACTTATGCGTAGTTATCCTCGCGGAAAGTTCCTCCCATTCCAGCAATACTGGAACCCCCTGCGCTCTCTAACTGCGAGAACCCAGAAGACACAAAATTTATCCTGATAATTAATTATTCCTTATATATATATATATATATATATCCTGATAAAATCTTTGTACCACTATCTAAGGTACGCTAAAATCTGTCTGGTTAAGGGTTTCCTGAAAAGCAACCCTTAACATGCCTGATACAATCTTTACCTGAACCTTGAATGTAATATCACATTCCTATTGTCCTTGTATTCTAAACCGAATACACTTCTATTCATGCTTACCTATCATAGGCCCTTGACATATCGTTATCATATGTCACCCCTTAAGAGTCACTAACTCAGTTGTATTAATTCCCGGTTCCTCGGACCTTTGTTTTGTACATTCCCATATGTTACCTATTCCTTGCTCCTTTATGATTTTTGCCCGTTAAAGGCCCTTAGGATGAGTTAAAATGGTGTCCTTTGATTCCATAAAGTTTTTGGAGAAAACGGTTGCGAAAAACCTCGCTTACACGCGCCAGATCACCTGAAACAGCTCAGCTGACCAAGCTGTTTCTGGTGAGCGCGCTGTAGCGACGGATTGGTCGCTATAGTGACCAGGACCAGAATCAAAATTCGTTTTGCTCGCTGTAGCGACCATGACAGTTCAGAAATTGCTCAAAATCGAATTTTTCACCATTTTAGCTCAATCCAACTCACCCAAGCATCCCAATGATGTTAGGAAGGATTTTTTATTGCAAATTGACTGATTAAAACATGGATTAGCAAGGAATTGACAACAATTAGGATTAGGGCACAAAACACAATCTTAGCATAAACATGAAATACTCATACAACTCACTCTAGGTGGGTTCTAAAAAAAAACCTAAGGAGCTCACCTAATACTGATGATGATCTTGCTAAGCTTCAAATCCAAAACCCCAACTTGAGAAATCTTCCTCTTACTTGGTTTCCTTAGCTTTCTCTTGTTCTAATCTCCCAAAGCTAGCTTGCTTAAGATTCAAGAAGTTTGGAAGGAAGGAAAGTGATGGATGGTGGCATAAGGAGAGGATGGCGCAAGTTTAGAGAGAGAGGGAGAGGAATTCAACTTCTTAGAGAGAGAAAGGAAGTGTTATAATGAATAACAAAGCCTTACCATAATCTTATAGCCCCTTTCACTCAAAATTACGCTTATACCCTTACTTACTCGTAATCTTTCTAACACTGATAAAAGTTGCGCCTACGCGGGATATTACACTATACCCCCCTTAAAGTAATTTCGTCCTCGAAATTTAGAATTTACCTGAAAATTGATGCGGATAGTTCCTTTGCATCTTCGCTTCTAGCTCCCAAGTGGCTTCACCGTCGGGAGAACCTTTCCATACAACCTTGACAGTTGGAATTTCTTTATTCCTTAAGGACTTGACATCACGTTCAACAATCTGTTCTGGTTCTGGCTGGAATGTTAAGTCTGATCTCAAGTCAATAGCTTCCAACTCTACCGGTTGAAAAGGATCTGGAATGAACTTCCTTAACTGAGAGACATGAAAAACATCATGCAATCCTGACATAGCCGGTGGCAGGGCCAACTGATAAGCTGCCGGACCGATGCGTTTAAGTATCTGAAATGGCCCAATAAATCTTGGACACAACTTCTTTGTCCTGAAAACGCCTCGTAATCCCAACTTAGGTGTAACCTTCAGGAATACGTGATCTCCCACTTCGAACTCTAGAGGCCTTCGCCTCTTGTCCGCATAACTTTTCTGGCGACTCTGAGCAGTTCTGATTTTATCCTGAATAGATTTAATTTTCAGAGTGGTTTCCTGAATAATTTCGGGTCCCAGAATACTCTTGTCTCCAACCTCTGCCCAACAGAGTGGTGTTCTACACTTTGTGCCATACAATGCCTCGTATGGTGCCATTCCAATACTGGAATGGTAACTGTTGTTGTAAGAAAATTCAATTAAAGGCAGATGATTATTTCAACTTCCTCCATCTTCTAAGATGCATGCACGTAACATATCCTCTAGTGTCTGAATAGTTCTCTCGGATTGACCATTCGTTTGAGGATGATGGGACGTACTCAACTTTAATCTCGTTCCCAAAGCCCTTTGAAAAGCCTTCCAAAAGTGAGAGGTAAAAATTGGATCTCTATCTGAAACAATACTGGTTGGAACACCATGCAATTTCACAATCTCTGCAATAAACAACTCTGCATACTGAGTAGCCTTGTATGTAGTCCTAACCGGTAAAAAGTGAGCAGACTTAGTTAACTGGTCGACAACTACCCAAATTGAATCATGTCCTTGCTGAGTTTGAGGTAATCCACTTACAAAATCCATGGATATCTCTTCCCACTTCCACTGAGGGATTTCCAATGGTACTAGCATCCCTGCAGGCCTCTGGTGTTCAATTTTTACTTGTTGACACACAATACATCGTGATACAAATTCCACAATATCAGTCTTCATACCAGACCACCAATAATCTTTTTTCAAATCTTGATACATCTTAGTGGTACCCGGAAGGATACTGAAACTACTCTTGTGTGCCTCTTCCAAAATTAGCCTCTTCAAGTCAGCATCATTAGGAACACAGATCCTACCTTCAAACATGTTGGATATTTGGGTGTTGGCTACATGTTTGCTAAAATCAAATAGACAAGCAATTTGTGCTTTAGAAGCTGAATTGGTTCATCAGAAGCTGGAAATGTTCATCAGAAGCTGAACTGGTTCTTCAGAAGTTGACCGTACACTTCAGAAGCTGGAACAGTACTTCAGACGAACTGTTCAGAAGGTGACCTTCAGACGCACTGTTCAGACGCTGACTTTCGTTGACCTTCAGACGCATTGTTCAGACGCTGACTTTCGTTGACCTTCAGACGCACTGTTCAGACGCTGACTTTCGTTGACCTTCAGACGCACTGTTCAGACGCTGACTTTCGTTGACCTTCAGAAGCTGCATTTCAGAAGCACGTTTTCTGCGTTCATTCTTGTGTCTTCAAGCTGTTAATTCTCTCACAGCATCTTTCGAATATTTAATTAAAGATTTATCCAAGCTGTGTTTCTATAAGAAAGAAGAATTGCGCAAGATATGTTCTGAAGATTTGATTCAATTATTTGTGAATATATTTTCAAGGAAATCTTTGGAAAATATATTTCTGAATAATATGTGAGCTTCTATTTGCTTCTAAAGAATTCTGGGACTATATCTTTGAAGATTAGGGTCAAGAATTATGTTGCAGCTGATGACTATATAAAGAGGACGCTGCTATTGAAGGATCTCATTCAAAACAGGAGAGAGAGTCATACTTAGTGTTTTGAGTCTGTGAGCTTTATGCTTTGTTCTGTGCACCACTCAAAGTGTTTAGAGTTGGTTGTTTGTTATTGAGTTGTAATCACTCAAAGCTTTTAAGCAAGAGTGACTGTTTTTATGTTTTGAAGAGTGTCTTCAACTTAGTTGTTTTGTTGAGAGTCTGATAATCACTGGGGCAGTGATTGACTGAGGGAAGTAAGAGGGTTCTTATATCTAGGAGTTCCTAGGTAGAAATACCACGGGTAGTGATTAAGTGAGAAGGGGTTGTGAAACAGGGGTTGTTGTCATAGGGGCTCTGAAACAGGGGTTGTGTCACAGGACTTCGAATTGATACTATTTTAGTGGATTTCCTTCCTGGCTTGGTAGCCTCCATGTAATATCCCGCCTAAGACTCGAATATTTATTAATATTGAGACGATGTATCAGAAATGTTTTAAGCAAAGGACAATTTGGTAAATTGTCAGTTAATGGGTTTATTTATATGGCAAGTTCAAGATAACACAAGGTTATAGTAGACCAGTGTAGAAGGATGATCGGGATTTCAGCCAAGAAATTATGTTGAGATTTTAATATACGGCGGATCGTCTTGAACATGAAAGTTTAGGATTGAGGTTAATGCTAAGGAGTTATATGCTCCCCATCGAAGAGGTTCCTTCCACAAATATTATAGAATAGAAAGAGGTCACCTCGTGTTGATAAGTTTCCGAGGGCGGTAATAAGGCATAGATTTGAATTGTGAAATACAATAACGAGTTACTGGAGGAATCCAATAGATCATGGTAATGTGCAAAAGTTTAAGATCGATTAATCGGGCACTCGAAGAAACGCAACCTATGTTGGGCGTTCTAGAGAACCGGTAAGAATTTGGAACTTTTCAGGACGGATTGTTCCGTAGAAACTCGAGGGTAACTTAAGGGACATGATAGAGCTAAGGAGACCAAAGTTGTCCCGGGAAGATTATGGATATGAAATCATTACAGATAAAGAAAGAGCGAATAGTAACAAGACTCAAATGAAAGATATGAACCTTCAGAAGCTATAAGTGTTTTTAGAAGTTGCCACAAATGGATGTACATGAATTTAAGCTTCCTCAGACATACTTCCAGTCAGGTTTCTGCAATGTTTAATGATTATACATGAAGAGCTGACCAAGAGATGATTATCGAATTCAGAATATGGAAAGTAAAGTCGGAAACAGAGTATAAGCCGTTTGATCAGAGCATTATTAGACTCGTAATAGTTGCTAAAGACCGTTTACAAGTTATGGCATATTTTCATGAAAGTAAGTATATGGCACTTGTACGAAAGGAAAGGTAAAGTGAGAAGATGACCAATCCGTAAGTTAAGCAGATGGTTTAACTTACAAGAGAAATGATAACGTCAGACAAATTTGTTACGGTGATTACAAAGTGATAGAGTAAAAGGATTGATCGATGGAATTTTATGTGACAATAGTGAAGTCTTCCTCCGATGCTAACTCGAGTGTTAAAATCAGAGTGGCGCAGCGGAGTGGTAATCCAAGCATGATATAATGAACAACGCTAAGTTGAGGCTTAGAGTATGAGAAGATGTTAAGTGCTTAATTCTTATTATACGGGATAGTAGTAAGTATAAGCGATTTGAACATATCATGAGTTCTAATGGAAAGTTATGGGAGTTAAGTTGATGAATACCTTAAACCTCAAAATCCATGAGGAATGAAATATTTGAATAGAGGCCTTGACCAGATACGACAATGCAGTGGCGAGTGAGTTTAATTCCATGTTGTAACCATGTCATGTTAACCTATATTAACCGAAGATTTCGGAAGTCTTGAACTTAATGTTCACCAGTAAAGGACGGAGAACTTTTACGTAGATTAAAAGTTATTCGTAGTTCACGGTAAAGGGCTACGTAATTTCAGGTTATGACTAAAGGATTAAAGACTGAGTGTACTATTTGGGTAGCAATCGAGTAGAGTTTTTCGTTGAAAATAAGAATCTTGAATTTGACGTCCAAAACGAGAAATAAGTTTGTGATACCGGTGAATTGTAACCATAAATTTACATTATAGGTTGTTGTATACTTAAGAATAAACATGAGTAACATTGGCGGGGCAAACCTGGCAAGCCAGTTGAAAGGCAAACCCGGATGTTACGAAATGAGTTAAGAGTAAGAAAAGATTCCCAATTGATGTGGTAGTGTCTCAAATATGTTAAGGTTAAGAATGATGTCCCGTTAGTCGGACAAAGATGAGGTAATGTATGAAGTAGATAATATAGTCACAAGAAAGGGGGGGTTTGAATTGTGACCCTTTTTAAAATCTAATCCTGTACTTAAAAATTACTTCTCAAGTTGTTTCTTGGAAGAACAAAGTTAAACAGACTTCAGAACGTTCTGAAGTGTCAGTTGCAGAATAAGATATTTAAATTCAGTGTTGTGTGTGTGATGTGTATGCAGTAGTATAAAGAGTATAGGGAGAGAAGAAAGACACACAGAATTTTATAGTGGTTCACCCAATGTGGGCTAGTCCACTCCTCACAATCTTGTGAGAGTTTTCCACTATGATGCTTGAGATACCCTCTCAAATCCTGCACCTTACAATCCTGTCCACTTGGAACGGTTACAACCTGTATTCTCTAAGCCTCAGCAGGCTCTCAACCTTCTGTACTAAGTCACACCAGACTTTGTACTATGTTACTCAACCTAGACTTTAATACCCTTAAAACTAGATGAGATTTGCTCTTTACAATTGATTGGAGAATTTAAGAAGTGAGGTTAAGATGAAGACTTTCAGAAGAGAAGGGGGAGAGTTTATCTTTGACAAGATAAAGAGAATTGATTTACACTTTGAGTGATGATCAATTTGAGATGCTAAAGCTTCAAACACTTTGTAAATGTTTTCTTATATGCTTTGCAATTGTGTGTATAATGCTGAGCCTTTCACTTCTATTTATAGAGTTGTTGGTCTCTTGTAACCGTTGGAGGGTGACCAATGGTCTTGTGCCATGTGTCCTGGGCCCCACTGACTTTTGCTTGAAAATCTGGGTAAACATTCTGACTTTCAAAATGTTGTTATGTTCTTGAGAATACTTCAGAATGTTGTTGCATTCTTGATGACATTCATCTGGGTTCATCATGTATGAATGAACATATGAATTTCTGGATTGCTGATAGACTCTTGTTTATGCGTGCAGTACATCAGAATGTTGCTGTGCCAAGAGCTTTGCAAATCTGTCTTGGATTATGTGCAGGAGAGAGAAAAGTGGAACCATCACTTCATGCCCATGCTTTAGGGGATTTTGCTGATCTGTAACAGTACCAACCCCTTAGGTGTCAAGATCTCATGGATTCTGACTTTGAGATTGTGATTTGGCTTTTGCTTTACTTTTCCAACTGCTTTACTGTTGCTGTCAGAATTGAAGCATGTGCTGTATTGAACATTCTGAACTTCAGAATATCCTTTTTGTTTCACTTAGGATGACTTGTAAGACTTCCATTTGATGTAATCAAATCCTAATAGTGAAACATAAATGAAGTGAGGTAATTTGATCATCTAGGATGATATTCCCTTTTGGAATATTCCTGTTAATTCAATGTTCATAGTCTTGAATGAACATTGAATGTCCTTTTTGACATTCATCTTGTAGATGCCTTTATTGCTTGATTGATCCATGCAAGTATGTTTTTCTTGGACATTTATTTATGTCACGTGTGGCATGCATGTTCTTGAACTTCTGGACTGGTGTATGAGCAGCTTTATGACAAGGTTTCAGAACTTGTGAACAAGCTTCTGAACTGCATTTCAGCTTCTGAACAGGATTTCACCTTCTGAACTGTGTTTCAGCTTCTGAACTTCATTTTAGCTTCTGAACTATGTTCAGCTTCTGAACTGTGTCCAACCTACTGAACTGTGTTCAGCTTCTGAACTGAGTCCAACCTTCTGAACTATGTTCAGCTTTCTGAACTGAGTCCAACCTTCTGAACTATGTCCAATTTTCTGAACTATGACAAAGTTCTTTCTTTGATTCCTTGTATCTTGGTATGGTTCATATCTTGTTCCTGTCTTAATTAAACACTCAAGAGCACAAGTTAAATACCAAGAAACTAATCAAAGTCCATTAATCCTTTAATCATTTAGGGTTTGTTATCTTTAAAATTAATTAGGGATTTTGCCTCAACAATCTCCCCCTTTTTGATGATGACAAACCTATGATTTAGGATTATGGATTTTGATTAAAAATATGAGAGGTTTAAGAGCTGAAAATTATTTTTATGCTCCCCCTCATTTTTATAATTCATGACATTGAGTTTTTAACAATTTTTAAAAGCTCCCCCTTATTTTTATAATTCATGGCATTATTAAGAGATGCAGATTTTTGAACCAAATGCATTTTTTCATTAATCAATCATGCTCATTACATCATATATGGTTCAAAAGCAAAAACTTAACAAACAAAGGTGATCAGGCAAAAGTTGAAGTTTTAAGAACTCCAATAACTATTGATCACTGACCTACTTGGGCCTAAAACATAAAGACTTAAAGACTTTAAAATCCTAAAGCTTCTCCCCCTTTTGTCAACAGCAAGAAAGGTAGGGAGGGACAAGTGGAGGACATTCAGGGAGTTGAGTCTCCAGAATCTGAGGAAGGCTCAGAATCAAAGACAGATGGATCTTCAAACACTGGAGGATCCATGGCTAATCCAGGAGCAGCAACTTCAGAAGTCCATTTTGCTAGGACACATGCAATCTTATGGGTTTTAGTTGCAACCCTAAGAGAACGTCTAGCAATTTTTTCAGCTTTGGATATTTGTGATGTGGGAGCGGAAGTGGGGGCATCCAAGTTTGTTTTTGAGTGACCTTCTTTTGAGACAAAGGTTTCAAGTGAAGCAAACAGAGTAGGGATATCTGGTAGTTGAGTGGTTGTTCTAAGTGTGGCTGGAGTAGGAGAGATATTTTGCGAAGTGTGAAGAGGGGAGATCAGAAATTTGCTGCAGATAGCTTCTGACTCCATGGTGGAAGTAGATTGATTCAGGAGTGGTGGTGGTGGTTGTTGAGCCAGATGTTGGATGTGTTCAATAGGCAGGGATCCTGAGGCTATAGGAGCAGGATCTGCAGAAACTTCACATATGGAAGGAGTGGTATGATCAGGAAGAATGTTTCCTTCAACATTCTGTACTTCAGTTTCAGGCATTGTTTCAGGATTTTCTTTTTGAGAATCCTCAAATACACCATCTTCTGAGTTGAACCCTTCCATATTGAGATCAAAACCAGCTTGTTTCCATCTAATTTTTCAGTACCAGTTTCTAACTGGTTAGCATTGTCACTAAACATGTGGGTGACTAAGATTTCAGCAACATCATTCAGGTCTTGATCCTCAGCAGTTTTTTGTTCTCCTTCTCCCAGCTGAGCTCCTTCTTCAGCATTTTCTTCAATGTCTTGCTGAAATTCTTCTTCAGCAACTGTGGCTGTCTCAGCATTCTTTTTGAGAAGCGATTCATTATCCTGCAGACTTTCCTCCTCAGCCATTTCTTGAGATTCTTCAATATTCTGATCTTCTGCAACATTCTGATCTTCTGCAACATTCTGATCTTCTGCAACTTCCTGAGTTGCATCTTTGGCAAGATCAGCACTCTCTTGGAATGTTTCTTCAGCAGGAGATTCTTCTTCTCTTTGATTTTCTGTAGGGTTTTCATCCATGGGCTCCTCTTGAACCATATTGTTGACAACTTCTACTTCTTCTTCCAGTGGAATATTTGGAGGGTTTTTGACTTTCTCAATCTTCCTTTTCTTCTTTGTCTTTCCAACTTTCTGGTCTTGATGTCTTTTAACAGAACCAGATGTTTCAGATGCTGGAGGAGTGGGAAGGTTGGATGAAGTGATGTGCAACTGAGCCATGGTTTTTGCAGTGAACCTCATAAAGGTGTAATCACATTGTTCATCTTCAAGCGGTACCTTGTTGTCCTTAAGGATAAGGGTGATTGGCATTCCATAGACTAGGGCACTGGTTTGTTTGGGATTCATACATGAATCAATCATGTGTTGAAGGATAATGAAGCAAAGGTTTAACTTTTTCTTGTTAATGAGATGAAACATGATGCAGAGATCAGTATCACTCACAGCTTCATAGGTTCCTGACCTAGGAAGCAGGGTATGGCGTACCATATTGTGAAAGATTTTGGGTAGGTCAGCAAGGTTTGTGGAGTTAAAAGGAAGGTTTGGTTTGGTGTATTCAAGTATGAGTTTGGCACGGTTTGTTCTAGCTTCAGAAAACCAGGAAGGGAAGAAGAGTTCATTACCTTCATTTGGGATTCTTAGAGCTTTTGAGAGGGAAGCTTGAGTGAGTTTGATCTTAACTCCTTTGACAGTTGTAATGAGGGTCTTCTTTCTATCTTTGGTTTTGATTTCCATTGAGCTGTAGAATTCCCTTACCAAGTCTGGGTAGGTGAGTTCTTGAAGTGACACAAAGCTTGTCCATCCTTGTGCATCAGTGTATTCACACAGGTTCCATCCCTTCTTCTTTAGATCAGCAAAATCAAAGTACTTAGCCCTGCTTATGGGTCTAGGTGCTTTTTCCGTTTTGGCTTTCAGAATGGAAGCTATCTTCCCAATGTCTTTTCCTTTTCCATGCTTTTTGGGAGGAGATACTTCTTCCTGCTCATCAGAAGGTACCTCTTCTTCAGATTGAGATTTTGATTGAGATTCTTCTTCAGATACAGAATTCTCTTTTTCTGGTTCAGAGGTTTGTTTGGGTGAAGTCTTAACCTTCCTCATGTATTGAGAAATGGTTGGTTCAGAATCTTCCTCTGAGTCTGAGAGAAGGATCGTGGAAGCAGAAAATTTCTTGGCTTTTCCAGTTCCAGAGATGATTCTCTGAGATCTTCTGGGATGTTGGGAAGTTGAAACAGATTTCTTAGGTTTAGACACAGGTTTTCTGGGTTTAGAAGGTTCAGTAGTGGAGATGATGATGTCAGGGAGAATGGTGCGCAGAGGTTGAGGTTCTTCTGGGAATTGTGGTGGAGCAGAACGAGGAACAGGGGTTTGTTCTTGTTCATTGATGCGAGAGGTTGTTTTTGTTCTGGCCATGGCAGTGTTTTTTGCGAAGAGACAGATGAAATTTTTACGGTTTGGAGAGTGTTGGTCAGATGAGTGGAGATGAATGTGTTTGAGTGGAGTGGTGGTTTGTTTATAAAGACAAAACGTGTAGGAGAAGAGAGAGAGAAACTGATGATGGTGGTTTTATGGGAAAAGATGAAACTGAAAAGTGGTTGTACAGGAAAGAGAAAGTAGCCGTTCAAGAGAAGAAAGGAGAGTGGCTGATTTGATAGTTCCCTTTTTGTATGGAGGTTAATGGTTTTATCACATTAACTCTAATACAAGCATTTAATGCTGAGATATGGAGGGATTTTTGAAGAAAGATCACTTTATGAGAGTGACTTACTAACTTCAGAAAAAAAAATTTCTGAATATTCTGAGTTCAGAGTGCCATGCTGAACATGGTAAACGTTCAGAGCCTGAAGAACATTCTGAACTTTGTTTGAACATTCTGAGCTTTGTTGAACATTCTGAAGTGATTCAGAATGACTCAAGGGGGTTTGTCCTAGGCCCTTAGTGATTCAGTTAATCAATCTTTATTGGGATTTTTCATAATTAGCAATTTTTCTTTGATAAAATTGAATCTATCCTCAACTAATGGTTTTGTGAAAATGTCAGCTAATTGATTTTCTGTATCAATGAATTTCAATTCAATGTCCTTTTTCTGAACATGATCACGTATGAAATGATGCTTAATTTCAATATGCTTAGACCTAGAATGTTGAATAGGATTTTTTGATAAATTAATTGCACTTGTGTTGTCACAGAGAATTGGAACATTTAAGTACCTTAGTGAGTAATCTTCCAACTGATTTCTGATCCACAAAACTTGAGAGCAACAACTGGCTGCAGATACATACTCAGCTTCTGTTGTAGAGAGTGCAATGGTATTTTGTTTTCTACAGGACCATCCAATCAGGGCTTGTCCTAGGAATTGGCAAGATCCACTTGTACTCTTTCTCTCAACTTTGTCTCCAGCATAATCAGCATCACAATAGGCTACAAGATCAAAACTACAGCCTTTTCTATACCAAAGACCAAGATCAGTAGTACCTACTAGGTATCTTAAGATCCTTTTTACAGCAGTTAGATGAGATTCTTTTGCACATGTTTGAAATCTAGCACATAATCCTACTACATACATTATGTCAGGTCTGCTAGCAGTTAAATAAAGCAATGATCCTATCATGGCTCTATATTCTTTTTCAGAGACTGATTTTCCATTTTCATCTCTATCCAAGCTGGATGATGGATGCATGGGAGTGGCCATTATCTTTGCTTCATTCATTTTATATTTTTTAAGAATATCTTTGACATATTTTTCTTGATTTATGAAAATGCCATTTGGAAATTGTTTGATTTGCAAACCAAGAAAGAAACCAAGTTCACCCATCATGCTCATTTCAAATTCACTTTGCATGAGATTTGAAAAGTCTTCACACATTTTCTCTTTGGTTGAACCAAAAATAATATCATCTACATAGACTTGAACTATTAGCAAATCTGTGTTCTGAGTTTTTCTAAATAGTGTGGTATCAATTTTTCCTCTAGAAAATCCATTGTTAATGAGAAATGTGCTAAGTCTTTCATACCAAGCTCTAGGAGCTTGCTTAAGACCATAAAGTGCTTTAGTGAGTTTGAAAACATGATTAGGTTTTTCTTTATTTATGAAGCCAGGAGGCTGACTTACATAAACCTCTTCATTTAAAAATCCATTTAAAAAAGCACTTTTGACATCCATTTGAAAAAGTTTGATGCTTTTATGTGCAGCATATGCAAGAAGGATTCTAATAGCTTCTAACCTTGCTACTGGTGCAAAAGTCTCATCATAGTCAATACCTTCTTGTTGGTTGTATCCTTGAGCAACCAACCTTGCCTTATTTCTGACAACTTTGCCATCTTCATCAAGTTTATTTCTAAACACCCATCTTGTTCCAATGATTGTCTTCCCTTGATCATTTGGAACCAAGTTCCAAACTTTGTTTCTTTCAAACTGAGACAGTTCATCTTTCATGGCCTCAATCCATGAATCATCTATTATGGCTTCATTTATTGACTTGGGTTCCATTTGAGAGATCATAGCCATATTGTTCCCTTGAAAGGACATTCTGATTCTTACACCATCAGTTGTGCTTCCAATGATTTGATCTACAGGATGATCTCCTACCATTCTCCAACTTCTAGGAGGGCTCTGTAGAGATGAGTCCTGAACATTCTGATCATCCTCTTTTTCTACAGAACTTACATTGTTCTGATTGTTAACATTCTGAAGTGTCTGATCTTCAGTATCTTCCTTTTCTTGGAGTTGAGAAGGTTCATCATATTCATCAAATATGACATGCATACTGACTTCAACTGTTTGGGTTTTTAGGTTGTACACTCTATAACCTTTGGATGTTGTAGAGTATCCCAAAAAGATAGCTTTATCTGATTTAGGATCAAACTTACCCAATTTTTCTTTTGTGTTCAGAATGTAACAGTAGCAACCAAATATGTGAAAATAAGATATGCTAGGTTTGATGTTTTTCCATAATTCATATGGGGTTTTATTTAGAATGTTTCTTATTGAAACTCTATTCAAAATGTAACAAGATGTATTGATGGCTTCTGCCCAAAAGTAATCTTCAACATTTGATTCATTTAACATAGTCCTAGCCATTTCTTGCAAGGTTCTATTTTTCCTCTCAACAACTCCATTTTGCTGTGGAGTTCTTGGACAAGAAAAATTATGTGTAATACCACATTCATCAAAGAATGTCTTGAAGGAAGCATTTTCAAATTCTCCTCCATGATCACTCCTCACAGATATGATATTAGAACCTTTTTCATTTTGAATCTTTTTACAAAAGTTTTGAAATGCTTCAAATGATTCATCTTTATGTTTTAAAAATAACACCCATGTAAATCTTGAGAAATCATCAACAATAACAAATCCATATTTTTTGCCACTAAGACTTGCAGTTTGAACAGGACCAAAGAGATCAATGTGAAGAAGCTCTAAAGGTTTTTGAGTTGAAATATATTCAATTGTTTTAAAACTGCTTTTAACTTGTTTTCCTTTAATACAAGCTTCACAGATCTTGTCCTTTTCAAAGTTAATCTTTGGCAAACCTCTAACTAGATCAAGTTGAGAAAGTTTAGCAATAGTTTTCATACTAATGTGACCAGCTCTTTTGTGCCAAATCCACTTATCTTTTCAAGAGACATAAAACATGATTCAGCTGGAATTTCATTTAAGTCCAAAACATACAAGTTCTTTTTCCTTGATCCAGAGAAAATTAATTTCTTAGAGGAGGCTTGTCTTATTTCACATATGTTGGGTTTAAAAATAACTTCAAAACCACTATCACATAATTGACTTATGCTAAGTAGATTGTGTTTCAACCCTTCTACAAACTGAACATTTTCTATCTTGGCAGAGTTAGTTTTACCTATTGTTCCTTTACCTCTGATTTTGCCTTTGTCATTGTTTCCAAATGTGACTAGTCCTCCATCTCTACTTTCAAAGGTTAGAAAGCAGTTCCTATCTCCTGTCATGTGTCTTGAACAGCCACTGTCCAAGTACCATGGCTTTGTCTTTGCATTTTGAGAGGAGACCTACACTTGACATGAACAAAATCTTAGGTACCCATGTAATGTTGGGTCCTTGAGGGTTAGTCTTTCTAAGAGATCTCTTCTTATTGTAACATTCTGTTATTATATGACCAGATTTGTTACAGTAAGAACATATCTTCTTAGCCTTTTCAGCCTTTTGTGAACTTTCTGATCTATTGAGATGAGAACGTTCTGAACTAAGATTATTTAATCTATTTTTTTCAAAATGTTTTTTATGAAAACATACTGAGTCAAGATGCCCTAGCTTGTTACAGTATGAGCATTTTATCTTCATTTTTATTTCAGTTTCTTTTGGCATAAAAACAGTTTTAAGAAGATTTTTGTTTGGATCTTTGAATCCTAAGCCAGATTTTTCATTTGTTCCAGCCTGTGATCCCAGAATGTTTTGAAAAGTTTCTGTGGATTTTATAAAACGTGAGAGATCATTTTTTAGTCCTTCAACTTCTGTTTTCAAAAGAATGTTTTCTTTTTGTACTTCAGAAGGTTTAGATAAAATTCCTTTTTGCCTTTTATTTAGCTCTCTTTGTTGTTCAGACATTTTAAAATGAGAGTCTTGCAAAGTTTGTATGGTTCTTCTGGATTCATCATATTTTATTTGAAGTTTATCTTTTTCATCTTTTAGTTCAGAAAGTTCTTTTATCAATGATTGACATTTGTTAGATAGAAAATTTGAATCATATATAAGACTGTCAATTTTTCTTTCAAGATCTTTTTGCAAAGAGTTAGGTTCATAGATAATTACCTCTTCCTCATCTTCTGATTTAGCCATCAAACTCAGGTTGGCTTCCTCATCTTCAGGTTCTGCTTCTTCTAGATCATCCCAGGTGATCATGGCTTTCTTTTTGAAGGGAGGTCTCCTTTGCTGTTTCTTGAGATCAGGACACTCATTTTTGTAGTGTCCAAGCTTGTTGCATCCAAAACAGGTGACTTGACTTTTGTCAGTCTCAGTTTTGTTAGTGTTAGTGTTGGGAAACTTCTTTCTGAGCTGATTTCTTCTCATCATCATTCTTTGAATTTTCTTGGAGATGAGTGCAAGTTCATCTTCAGCTTCTTCTTCCTGGACTTCTTCTATTTCATCCAGTTCTTCCACATCATCTTGAGTTGCTGATGATGTTTCTTGGGAGGCCTTCAAGGCAAGAGTTTTTACCTTTTTCACTGGTTTGTCTTCTTGAAGTATGACTTCATGAGCTCTCAGTGAACCAATAAGTTCCTCCAAGGTCAGAGAGTTTAGATCTTTGGCCTGGGTAATAGCTGTGACCATAGGTCTCCATGTGCTTGGAAGACATCTTAATATTTTCCTGATTCTATCATGAGTGGAATATATCTTTCCAAGAGATCTCATTTCATTTACTATTGTTGTGAATCTAGCATACATTTCATCAATAGTTTCATTTTCACTCATTTCAAAGATTTCAAACTTTCTGACTCCAATGTCAATTCTAGTTTCTTTGACATGAGATGTACCTTCATGGTGTATTTTTAAAGTGTCCCATACCTCTTTAGCATTTTGGCATTCATCAACTCTTTCACTTTCTTCCATGGTTAGTGCGCATGATAAAAATAATCTAGCTTTAGAGTTTAGTAATACCTTGGCTTTGTCATCTGGTGTCCATGCACTTTTTTCTTTTATGCCTCCATCTTTGTTCATTGGAACATGATCTCCTTCAGAGATTACAGCCCACATGTCCGTATCTTGAGATCTAAGAAAAAGTTCCATCTTACCTTTCCAGAAGTAGTAGTTTGAGCCATCAAACAATGGAGGTCTGTTTGCTGATCCTCCTTCTGTAATGTACTTAGCCTTTGACATACTTCTTCCTGGATCTTTTCTCTAACACTTGCGTAAGTGTTCAAACCCTTAGAGCCTTGCTCTGATGCCAATTGAAGTAGATAATATAGTCACAAGAAAGGGGGGGTTTGAATTGTGACCCTTTTTAAAATCTAATCCTGTACTTAAAAATTACTTCTCAAGTTGTTTCTTGGAAGAACAAAGTTAAACAGACTTCAGAACGTTCTGAAGTGTCAGTTGCAGAATAAGATATTTAAATTCAGTGTTGTGTGTGTGATGTGTATGCAGTAGTATAAAGAGTATAGGGAGAGAAGAAAGACACACAGAATTTTATAGTGGTTCACCCAATGTGGGCTAGTCCACTCCTCACAATCTTGTGAGAGTTTTCCACTATGATGCTTGAGATACCCTCTCAAATCCTGCACCTTACAATCCTGTCCACTTGGAACGGTTACAACCTGTATTCTCTAAGCCTCAGCAGGCTCTCAACCTTCTGTACTAAGTCACACCAGACTTTGTACTATGTTACTCAACCTAGACTTTAATACCCTTAAAACTAGATGAGATTTGCTCTTTACAATTGATTGGAGAATTTAAGAAGTGAGGTTAAGATGAAGACTTTCAGAAGAGAAGGGGGAGAGTTTATCTTTGACAAGATAAAGAGAATTGATTTACACTTTGAGTGATGATCAATTTGAGATGCTAAAGCTTCAAACACTTTGTAAATGTTTTCTTGTATGCTTTGCAATTGTGTGTATAATGCTGAGCCTTTCACTTCTATTTATAGAGTTGTTGGTCTCTTGTAACCGTTGGAGGGTGACCAATGGTCTTGTGCCATGTGTCCTGGGCCCCACTGACTTTTGCTTGAAAATCTGGGTAAACATTCTGACTTTCAGAATGTTGTTATGTTCTTGAGAATACTTCAGAATGTTGTTGCATTCTTGATGACATTCATCTGGGTTCATCATGTATGAATGAACATATGAATTTCTGGATTGCTGATAGACTCTTGTTTATGCGTGCAGTACATCAGAATGTTGCTGTGCCAAGAGCTTTGCAAATCTGTCTTGGATTATGTGCAGGAGAGAGAAAAGTGGAACCATCACTTCATGCCCATGCTTTAGGGGATTTTGCTGATCTGTAACAGTACCAACCCCTTAGGTGTCAAGATCTCATGGATTCTGACTTTGAGATTGTGATTTGGCTTTTGCTTTACTTTTCCAACTGCTTTACTGTTGCTGTCAGAATTGAAGCATGTGCTGTATTGAACATTCTGAACTTCAGAATATCCTTTTTGTTTCACTTAGGATGACTTGTAAGACTTCCATTTGATGTAATTAAATCCTAATAGTGAAACATAAATGAAGTGAGGTAATTTGATCATCTAGGATGATATTCCCTTTTGGAATATTCCTGTTAATTCAATGTTCATAGTCTTGAATGAACATTGAATGTCCTTTTTGACATTCATCTTGTAGATGCCTTTATTGCTTGATTGATCCATGCAAGTATGTTTTTCTTGGACATTTATTTATGTCACGTGTGGCATGCATGTTCTTGAACTTCTGGACTGGTGTATGAGCATCTTTATGACAAGGTTTCAGAACTTGTGAACAAGCTTCTGAACTGCATTTCAGCTTCTGAACTATGTTCAGCTTCTGATCAATATTGCTGCATCTGAACAGGATTTCACCTTCTGAACTGTGTTTCAGCTTCTGAACTTCATTTTAGCTTCTGAACTATGTTCAGCTTCTGAACTGTGTCCAACCTACTGAACTGTGTTCAGCTTCTGAACTGAGTCCAACCTTCTGAACTATGTTCAGCTTTCTGAACTGAGTCCAACCTTCTGAACTATGTCCAATTTTCTGAACTATGACAAAGTTCTTTCTTTGATTCCTTGTATCTTGGTATGGTTCATATCTTGTTCCTGTCTTAATTAAACACTCAAGAGCACAAGTTAAATACCAAGAAACTAATCAAAGTCCATTAATCCTTTAATCATTTAGGGTTTGTTATCTTTAAAATTAATTAGGGATTTTGCCTCAACAATGTATAGTGTACACGTGCTCGCTTATGTATGTAAGTTGTATGTTATGAAATATATTATATAATGACATGTGAGACGACCTAAGCCACTCATCACATAGACTGAACTCCTATAAGTTTGGGATTATCGGTGTAGAAAACATTTATGCTACGACAAGAAAACGAGAATAAGTTGTGACAAGAACGATGGGAGATTGGCAAACTCCTAGTATGAAGAATGATTTCTAAGTTATTAAGATAAGTAACGTTATAGATCAATCGAAGCAGAACACGGGTAATCAGTAAGTTTTCGCGAGCCCTTGAGGAATTCCGTAGTGGAAGTAATAATTAAGATTATGGTAAGTGACACACCAGGATGCCTCCTCCTTGTATTTGTATAATGGAGGTAGTGCGGTAGTTTTACTCCCATTAAAGAATGGCATAATTATGGTAAAACCATATATGTAGGATGTCGTTGTATAAGGCAAAGATCGAATATAAGAAATCAATAGAATCGTCGAGGATAATAAGAAAGTCCAATGTCGTCAAAGTAAGAATACGCGGACTATGACGAGATTATAAGATTCAGCACAAGTGTTAGGATTGGATAACTCTAGTTTGGGTTTGCGAGAAGTGTATAAACAAGGATATGGTCAGCAAGTTGGATGCGATGGTTCAGATAACCTCATATTCTACTACGCAAGAAAAGTGTAATGCACATCAAGCGCTTCGGATACCGAAAAGATTGTCGAATACATTCGACTTATAGAGTTGGAACCTAAGGGATTCCGATAAGTAAGATGAACTGGAGTCTTGGCTAATGAAGGAAGTAATATGGGAGATTAATTCATACATTATAGTGGATTCTAAATTTCGAGGACGAAATTTCTTTAAGGGGGGTAGATTGTAATATCCCGCCTAAGACTCGAATATTTATTAATATTGAGACGATGTATCAGAAATGTTTTAAGCAAAGGACAATTTGGTAAATTGTCAGTTAATGGGTTTATTTATATGGCAAGTGTAATATCTCGCTTAGATGTAACGGTTAACAGTGTTAGAAACTTATGAAACAAGCATGGCGATTTTGTAATTAAGTGGCAATGGCAAACATGTAAATACTTGAAAGGAGAAGAATGAATTTAAGAAGGGGAACAAGATATTTCTTGTTATTTTCTCTTCTTCCTTCCACTCTTCCAATCAGCCTCTCTTCCCCCTTCCTCCCACCCTCACGTCCTCCTCCTCTCCCTCATCTCCCTCTCCATCAATTCAACATCTCTTAAAGAAATTCTTGGTAGGAACTTTGCAAGCAAGCTCGGTTGGTGAAGCTAGAACAAGAGAATGGAAGAATGGAACAAGAAGGAAAGAAAAACCAAAGCTAAGGTTGGAGAAGGAAGCAATGGAAAGCTTGGAAAGGAAGCTAGCAATGGTTGAGGTGAGTTCCCTTGGGGTTTTAGAACCCACCTTGTTGAATTTTGATGAATATGTTGTGTAATGGATACAAATTATTATTAGTGCCCAATTCCTCATGCTTGTCAAACCTTTAGTTACTCATGTTGTTATCTATCATTATGCCTTGGAAATTTACTGCCATATGTTGTTATGAAGTTTGGGGATGTTTGGTTTAGCCTAGGAAGCAAATTAGGAATTCTGCAGAAGCCAGAAATCGGACTACGATTTCTAGATATCGGACTACGATTTTATGCCTTGTTTTTCATGAAATTTACGGCAAAAATCGAACTCCGATTTTAGCAAATCGGACTCCGATTTCCCAGCCACCCAGATTCATGTTCTTAAGGAATGGTATGGAATTAAGGTAAGATGGGTAATGGGTACAACATTGGGAGATGAATACATAAACCCTTAAGATATATAGAGAAGTAAGGAGCTAGTAATGGGATTACCCCTTACCAAGCAACTTCATACACTCATTAAGTTTGTGCAAGTCAAGAATATTGTAGTATTTAAGTCTAGGACCTTTTATAGGTTAAGCAATTACGAATGATTACCTAAAGAATATGAGCAAGTTAAGAACCTATTTATAGGTTAGATATTTAAGAATGATTACATAAGAATGCATTAGATATGCACAAGATTATGAACGTATAAGATATGTATATGAACTTAAGTTAAGAATTTAATGATAAAGAATATGATAACGTGTTCATCAGACTCCGGATTATGCCGGATGGGATTTCTCCAAAAGGGCTATCCACACGTAAGTTATAAGACTATGTTAAACGTGTTCATCAGACTCCGGGTTTCGCCGGATGGGACTTCTCCGAGAGGATTGTCCACACGTATGTTAAAAGATTAAGCATGTTCAGCAGACTCCGGGATACGCCGGATGGGACTTCTCCGAGAGGGTTGTCTACATGCAAAGTTAAGTTGTGTCCAGCAGGCTCCGGATTATGCCGGATGGGGCTTCACCGAGAGGGTTGCCTACACAAAGATAAGAGGAGTCCGGTGTTAGCCTGATATGATAGGAATTTCACCGGTATGATGGGAGATGTACTTTGGGGTTACTCCACCCGGATGCACTCCGTAAAATGAACCAAGATAATGTATTGTTTGTTCAACGCTAACTTCTAACTTTATGATATGAAAAGATGAAAACGAATATGGAAATGAATATGTATATTTTATATGTAATACGAGACATAATGTTTAGTTCCTAGTGAACGAGATGTGATCATAGGATGTCCCCAAGATCACTACGTATAAGTCTAAGATTTAGAATGGAATATGTTATGCATGAGATAAGACAATGAAGCGATCCTAGGTTTTCCCCTTGATCGCGATAAATGTAAAGAATGACAGCGATCGTAGGTATCCCCAAGATCGCTAAGAGTAGGCACGGCGACCCTAGGTTTCCCCCGTGGTTGCCAACAGTAGGTTGGGCCGGAACTCACTGAGACATTATGTCTCACCCCAATCCTTCTGGTGCAGGTTCATAGGTTATCAAGTGATGTTCATGAAGATCTTTAGAAAGACGCTGGATGGAGTGTAGATGCTCATCATGGCAAGCTCAGGAGGTTGACAGATTTTATATATGTATATGAAAATGTATTTTGTGATATTTGGATATTTATGTAAACGAGCAAATTGTACTCATTCAGTGGTTTGTATATATTAATTATTGTAAATTTTAATGTATCCGATATCAGATTAATACGCATGCTAAATATTCTAGATAATTTAGTATGGGTGTTACACTCCAGATGTAGGTGAAGTTTGCACCGAACTGGGTTAACAAATCATCTGTGTTCTTTACTTTCTGTCCTTTATATTACTGCTTCTGAACTGCTATTTTCATACTCTGTTTTACGGTTCAGAACCAGTCCTGCCAGGAATTTCAATTGGCATCAGAGCAGGCACCCTGCTTGTATTTGGGTGAGCTCCAGGGAAGGTTTTTCTGGCATAATAGACTCAGAAGAAGAATTGACTTTCAAAGAACCTGCTGTTTTTTGCAAGAAGTTGCATGATAAATTTGAAGAAGTGTGCAAGCAGATGGAAGAACAAAAGAGAACTATCAGTCAACTTCAGTCTGAAAGAAGAGAACATCTAGCACAAGTCTCTGATCTCAAAGATGAGGTAACCCAGCTGACCTCTCAACTTGAAAATATGAAGAAACAAGTCAGAATGTTAAAAACTGGTACTGATGTGTTAGAAGAGATTTTGGAGAGTCAGAACCAAGGGAAACCAAATGGAATTGGGTATGATGATAGGAATCTGAACAAGAAACAGCAAAATCCAGCTACAAGGTCCAATGCTGCTGTTAAAACTTGTGATAAACCTAAGTTGGAACACCAGAACCAACCTCAGGGATCTAAAGACAAGAAGACATCTCATCCTTGGGTATGTCATCACTGTGGTAAAAAGGGACACATTAAGCCATTTTGTTATAAGTTGCATGGATACCCCAAGCACTTTCAACAAATAAAACCTCATGTTCAATCAAAGGTCAGCCATACTTTTGTTCAAGTTAGAAAAGTGGAACCAGTTGTGAACAAAAGCAATGTCAAGAAAGAATGGAGACCTAAAGGGGTGAATACCATTGGTACTAAAAGGATCCATAAGAGTAAGTCTGTTGAAGGTGGTAATGTAACTAGGAACAAGGCCCTCTTAGTATCTCATGGGAACAACAAAGGTGAAAGTGTTGACAAGAGTAGAATGAAGAATTATGCTCTTATGAATGCAAGACACAAGAGAACATCTGATGCAGCACATGTGAAGTTAATCAAAAAGTATGTGGGTTCTGATGATGGGTCTGAGCATGAAGTTGTACCAGATGTTGAAACATTCCTGATCCAATCTGATGACCCTATTAAAGCCTGTCAAGAAAAGTCTCATGGAAAGTCTGCCAGTGAGTCTGTTGCTGTGTCACCTCCTGAAAATTTGCAAGAGAAGGAGACTGATGAGAATTCTCAGGATACTGTGTCTGACCAAGAAGTTCAAGAAGTTAGTTCTGATGTAGGTTCTGATGTGGAGTCTGATGATGAACCCATTGGAAATAGGCTTGAACAAAGTGTAGCAAAGAGACTGGATCCTAGTGAATCTGAGGATGATGTTGACATCAAGCTCTCTGTTCAGAAGAGGATTGCTGAACTTCAGAAGAGGATTGCTGGGAAGAAGATTCCTCTGAAGGTGCCTGAAGCACACACTAACTAAACAGCTTCTGATGCTGTGTCTGATGATGAAACAACATCTGTTGCTGAGTCTGAAGACTGCCAATTTTGTGACTGATGTCTTGGATTTCTGTTTGTGCTTCTGGTCTGCAGTTGTTGTTTTTTTTGTTTTGTTCTTCTGTGTGTGGATACTGTGTGGTTCTGATCCTGATGTTGGTGCTGTGATGGGTTCTGTATGTTGGTTTTGATGTTGATTCTGATGTGGTGTCTGTGTGTGGTTCTGTGGTATGCTGTTCTGTGATGTGCTTATGCTCTGTTTCTTGTGTTTCTTTGCTCCTGGTGATTGCTGGTTGTTTTGTCAACATTGTTTGGCTAAAAAGGGGGAGAAATAAGTATGTGTCTGTTTCAGAAGCTGTTCAACAATTCAGGGGGAGTTGGAGTTTCTGATTGATCTGTTTCAGGGGAGTTCCTGAATGTGTGTTTCAGGGGGAGTTCCTGAATGTGTGTTTCAGGGGGAGTTCCTGAGTTGTGTTGTTCCTGAGTATCTGTTCAGAGGTAGTTCAGGGGGAGTATATGTGTGAAAAGTAGTGAATCATCCGCTGCTGACTCTGTTGCTACATTTGTGTTATGTTCTTCATGGTTGCGTTCCTTGTTGTGTGAAGAATTTGCAAGCTGAAATGCTCAAATTGATTTTAGCCAAAAATTTGCCAAAGGGGGAGATTGTTGGATATTTGAGTGTTGGCTACATGTTTGCTAAAATCAAATAGACAAGCAATTTGTGCTTTAGAAGCTGAATTGGTTCATCAGAAGCTGGAAATGTTCACCAGAAGTTGAACTGGTTCTTCAGAAGCTGACCGTACACTTCAGAAGCTGGAACAGTACTTCAGGCGCACTGTTCAGAAGGTGACCTTCAGACGCTGACTTTCGTTGACCTTCAGACGCATTGTTCAGACGCTGACTTTCGTTGACCTTCAGACGCACTGTTCAGACGCTGGCCTTCGTTGACCTTCAGAAGCTGCATTTCAGAAGCACGTTTTCTGCGTTCATTCTTGTGTCTTCAAGCTGTTAATTCTCTCACAGTATCTTTCGAAGATTTAATTGAAGATTTATCCAAGCTGTGTTTCTAGAAGAAAGAAGAATTGCGCAAGATATGTTCTGAAGATTTGATTCAATTATTTGTGAATATATTTTCAAGGAAATCTTTGGAAAATATATTTCTGAATAATATGTGAGCTTCTATTTGCTTCTAAAGAATTCTGGGACTATATCTTTGAAGATTAGGGTCAAGAATTATGTTGCAGCTGATGACTATATAAAGAGGACGCTGCTATTGAAGGATCTCATTCAAAACAGGAGAGAGAGTCATACTTAGTGTTTTGAGTCTATGAGCTTTATGCTTTGTTCTGTGCACCACTCAAAGTGTTTAGAGTTGGTTGTTTGTTATTGAGTTGTAATCACTCAAAGCTTTTAAGCAAGAGTGACTGTTTTTATGTTTTGAAGAGTGTTTTCAACTTAGTTGTTTTGTTGAGAGTCTGATAATCACTAGGGCAGTGATTGACTGAGGGAAGTAAGAGGGTTCTTATATCTAGGAGTTCCTAGGTAGAAATACCACGGGTAGTGATTAAGTGAGAAGGGGCTGTGAAACAGGGGTTGTTGTCATAGGGGCTGTGAAACAGGGGCTGTGTCATAGGACTTCGAATTGATACTATTTTAGTGGATTTCCTTCCTGGCTTGGTAGCCTCCAGATGTAGGTGAAGTTTGCACCGAACTGGGTTAACAAATCATCTGTGTTCTTTACTTTCTGTCCTTTATATTACTGCTTCTGAACTGCTATTTTCATACTCTGTTTTACGGTTCAGAACCAGTCCTGCCAGGAATTTCAAAACAGTAACGTGCCATCTGAAGCCTTTGAAAACTCTGATTGACCGACCCTTCTCTGAAGATCCATATCTAATCCTTGAGCATGTGCGATTCTGGACCGCAAATCACAAGTGATCTCTAGTCTTTGCAACAAAATGCCATTGCCCATCTCAGTGACACTGAGATTAAGATCTCTGAACTTTTCATACAAATCACAAGTATGCATTAACACTTCTGCTCTAACCAAGGACTTCCTGCTCAAGGCGTCAGCAACTACGTTCGCCTTTCCCGGATGGTACTTTAAATCAAAATCAAAATCCTTCAAGTATTCCATCCCTGTGCGAAAAACTTTGCTTACACGCGCCGGATCACCTGAAACAGCTCAGCTGACCAAGCTGTTTCTGGTGAGCGCGCTGTAGCGACGGATTGGTCGCTATAGTGACCAGGACCAGAATCAAAATTCGTTCTGCTCGCTGTAGCGACCATGACAGTTCAGAAATTGCTCAAAATCGTATTTTTCACCATTTTAGCTCAATCCAACTCACCCAAGCATCCCAATGATGTTAGGAAGGATTTTCTATTGCAAATTGACTGATTAAAACATGGATTAGCAAGGAATTGACAACAATTAGGATTAGGGCACAAAACACAATCTTAGCATAAAAATGAAATACTCATACAACTCACTCTAGGTGGGTTCTAAAAAAAAACCTAAGGAGCTCACCTAATACTGATGATGATCTTGCTAAGCTTCAAATCCAAAACCCCAACTTGAGAAATCTTCCTCTTACTTGGTTTCCTTAGCTTTCTCTTGTTCTAATCTCCCAAAGCTAGCTTGCTTAAGATTCAAGAAGTTTGGAAGGAAGGAAAGTGATGGATGGTGGCACAAGGAGAGGATGGCGCAAGTTTAGAGAGAAAGGGAGAGGAATTCAGCTTCTTAGAGAGAGAAAGGAAGTGTTATAATGAATAACAAAGCCTTGCCATAATCTTATAGCCCCTTTCACTCAAAATTACGCTTATACCCTTACTTACTCGTAATCTCTCTGACACTGATAAAAGTTGCGCCTACGCGGGATATTACAACCCAGGAATCAAATTTTCATATTTTTATTTTCGAGTAAGTTATTCCTGGGTATAACTTGCGTGCCACCGAAACAAACGCCCCCTAAAATTTCCAACATAATAAATACGATCTTCACTCAATTCTTATACACTAAATCCAAACAACTCATTATCTCGGTGTCTTTTGTAACGTTCATAATATGACTCTTCTTCCTCATAAGCTGTTTCCTACGAGTCACCATTTATAAAAGTAAAGCCTTTATGTAATCTATTAAAAATAAATAAAAACGAAGACAACACTTTATGTTAATGAGAATGAGCGATTAACAATTTCAATCATGTACAAATAAATGTCTGACAACATAAACAGTACAAATTGAATTGGTTTTTGAAATAGAGTCACATGAAATAATATGAAAATAAGAAAACAAAAAACAATTCAACAAACAAAAACATAGGGGGTTTCGTTCCGGAAAAAAAATAGAATCTTCAAGAAGACTTTCAAAATTTGTACTGTATTTTAAAAGTGATGTGAAAAATGTGAGTATCATAGCCAATATTTATAGGAAAAAACATCAAACAATAATCACTCCTTTGATTTATGTGAAACAATATTCCTTAATTTTGAAAATGTACATTTGAAATTAGAAACAAAATCATATTAAATTAAGTTGTATAAAAAACTAACGACTATTAGTAAATCTAATTAAATTACTTTAATTTCAATTACTTAATCAAAACATGTTTTTATTATTTACATTTATCAATTATTTGATCTCTTTGAAATTAAAATATTTAAAAATGAATTATTCAATTATTTCTTTATTGCCTTAAAAACATTATTTTTTATCTGCATCTCTGAATTTAAAATATTTAAGTTTAAATTATTTGATTTAAACTTGTATTATTATATTTACCGTGATTATATGATTAAATACTTCAAAACAAAAATGATTATATGACTAAAGGCTGTACTCCATAATTATATTATATTTGCCTTTGATATTTTATTTATTTTAACATCAAAACTACCATGATTATATGATTGAAGGATATTACCTTTTTATAATAAATCGTTAAATGTATATATATTAATTTGAGCAAAACTTCCATGAATTATTTTATTTATTCAGAAATTATAAATTATACTAATATGAATATTAAAGGCAAAATAGGTTAACATTAACATGGTTATTAAAACCGAATTGTACTAATATGATTAAAAATTATAAATCATTAAATGATAGAAATTTTCGATTACAAAAGTAATATCAAAGCTAAAATAGGTTAGCATTAATGGTCAAATGCATGAGAAACTTGTGTTTAGTCTATAAAACCAAGTCATGAGAATGTTTTAAATGTATTTATTTTCATATATACATTTGAGAAAAAACCTCAAATACATGGTATATAGAATATATAATAGAATATATAATATAGATATAGACCTCATCAACTTGGTCAAGGTTCATGAACCGATGCAAGAAAAAATTACAGACTGCCTCAATATTCATGTCGTAATTGGTCACTTTATTCATGTCGATGTATTATTTAACTATTGATTTTTTAACTGTAAGATAAAAAATTATAAAAGTTGATATGGACTACGTAATACACTAAATTAGTTTTAGGAATATGTGTGGAGAGTTGGCTTGTGTTATTAATTTGTGAATTATTTATATTCTCTACATTGCAAAATACATGTTGCAGTCAACCACTTCACATATGTCAAGACACAACTTTGACCATTAATATATTTAAGGTTAAATTACTCTTTTGGTCCCTTAACTATTTATTTAGTATCACTTTAGTCTCATAATTAATTTTTGGTCCGTTTGAGTCTTTTAAGTTCATCTCCGTTACACGTTTTAGTTTTTTCCGTCAAGAGGTTAACCTCAAACGTCTTAGATGAACTAACATTATAGATGGTCCACCATAATCCTCATTAATTTTTAATCTTAACCGTTTGATCTTTGAGGTCTATTGTAACTAACAATACAATATAACCATCTAATTTTTTTTTCCCCTATCTTCATGCTCTCTCTCACAAACACACAATACACAAATTGAAGACGCCAATGAGGATGAAGAATCACCAACAAAGTAGTAACATGAATAGTTACATTCTAATTAACTAATGTAAAGATGCTTCATCAATGAAAAATTACAAAATCAATGTAAAGTTTTGATGGTATATATCTAGCAGGTAATTTAGTTGTGAGTTTTTATAGATATGTCCATGTCCATCCTTGGCTCCACTTGGTAGTAGAAGTTCTTATATTAATTTCTATCAAGTCTGCGATATATATTTCTATCAAGTTCTTAATTATAGTAGTAAAGGAGTTTGTTGGAAAGGACTGCATAGTGAAACTAGGATACATTAAGTAGAATGTACTGAAATTCAAACAAATATATGTTGCTAGTTTTATCTCTTCCCTGCATCTTATCACCGTATTACTTTCTAATTTAAATTTCTATATGCAGGAATCACTTGCTTTCTCAATTTTAAATTTCTTGTGTAATTTCTATGTTTAAAATTATCACAGACGCATACAATAATCTCGATCATTTTCTCACAAGCAACCCATATTACAATTCCCGTGTTGTCGATAAATATTGTGAGTAAAACCCGATCGGATTGTATCCCTTAATTGTTATTTTTCTGAAAAATGTGAGCAATTCAATGGACTTATTTAGCAATTACTCCACCATACATGTAATGTTGGCTGGGCTCATGAAGTGCAAGTTATCTTAGGAATAAAACCAAGGCTATTACCGTATTTTCACTAATGTATCGACATGTATCAATTACTTAGATTGCTAATGAAGGGAAAAATGCTTATTGTTACGGAAGCTAATCTAACGAAGACCCACGAATACATCTCAGCAATTAATTCTATTTCTAAAGCATCTATGTTTTCCACTCATGTTCCATAATTTAATTTGATTTATTTTTCAAACAATTCTTGCATTTTTTGCGGATGGCTTTCGTAACAAATAGCCCATCTCGCCTCGCTAATGAAATGCTATAACCTTATTTCTCTTAAAAAAATAAAAATCGATCCAATATTAAATCAAATTCTATTGTCAACAAAATAATTAAACCAAAATTCTAAAATTCTTGGTAATAGTTTCATTATATTCAAGTTCATCATATAAATTATTTTATATATTAGAATATTATTAGAATATCTTTATATATTATTAGCATATAATTGTCATTAAATAGTAAAGATTGTATGGTAAAATAGTCAGAGAAACTGACACTGTATAATTGTGTATATATATCACTGAGAATCAATAGAAAGGAAAGTCCTATCATTCTTCCTATCATTCTTTCATGGTATCAGTAAACTTAGGTATTGATCCTAAAAGTAAGATGGATATACATTTTGTGCATGAGAAAGTCACCCGCGGCCAAATATGAGTCTTACATGTTCCTTCACGTTACCAAATCGCTGACATCTTCACCAAAGGACTTCTGTTGCAACTCTTTGACGATTTTCGTGATAGTCTCAACATCTGTCAGCCTCCTGTTTCGACTACGGGGGTGTATTAGAATATTATTAAAATATCTTTATATATTATTAGAATATCGTAGAATATCGTTATATATTATTAGAATATCTTTATATATTATTAAAATATCTTTATATATTATTAGCATATAATTGTCATTAAATAGTAATGATTGTATAGTAAAATAGTCAGAGAAACTGACACTGTATAATTGCGTATATATATCACTGAGAATCAATAGTATCATTCTTTCATCATCTACTCATAAAATAGCATTGCAAGGATTCAAGATCTAGTATTTACTACATTAAAATACATGACATATTTTATAATTTTTTTTATTTAATACACATTTTTAAAAATAAATAAAATACACAATCAAGTCTATCAAACATTCCTTTACAAAAATGAGAGGGTACCAATCTTATGGAGATTGTTGGTGAGAGATTGAATGCGACTCTTTGCCATACTCTTCGTGAAGAAAATTTGATGGAAGCCAAGAGTAATAGTAGAATCCCTTTCTCGTTGGCAAATGCCATGGGGATAGCCTTTTGCGGCCCTAATTTTCCCTTTACAAGTGAGAACACTTTTTCACACAAAAAATAATAGTATTACATCTATATGCAAATAAAAAATGAAATTTTGTTTTGTAAAATATTAGGTAACAAAAGCAATGTAGAATGAATGTGCATATATATACACTATATGTAGAAATAAGTAGATGGATCAGCTGCATTTGTTGTGTCTTTGCAAAGAATAGATCGAGCTTCTATCACTGAGCGAGGAGGCTCAATATCTTTCTCTTGCAATGCATTTCCTCTTAATCTTTGCATCTGGGAAGCAAAAGTGTCATCCAATATCTACAAAGTGAAACAATTAATAAATAATGTTAGTTACTTAATTATTATAAAGCATAGTACAATATTTTGCCTATTGTATTCAAGAACACAAGAAAAAGACAACATAGGTTAATTCTAATATTTACTCACCCCAAGAGCGTAGCAAGATCCATTGTACCATATTCTATTTTCTTTCCTCCCTTCTAGAAATTTCAAAACAATCTATCATATTAGAGGAACAAGTTAGACTCATGTTACAATATAGCACATTAGAAAAATTTCAAATACGTAAGTAACATGTTACATGTAACATTTTACTAGTACTAGTTGTATACTGTAGTTGGTCTCACCTGTCCCATTCTGTCCCACAATCCACGACATATTGCTATGAAAATTTGGCTGGTAAAGACCTCATGAAGGTTGGAGATGAAGTCAGCGAGTTGTGAATTCAACAACTGCATTCTTTCACGAACTTCTGCTTCTCCATCTGCTTCTCTTGTTTCCTCAAGCATCTTTTTCAGCCGTGTGCTCTTATTACCTTGAATCTGAACAATTTTTGGTACATAAATACAGTGTTTTCTATACAATGATATAGAGCTAACATGAACAGTGGAGTCTTAATAAATGTCTTACATTGTTGACAAGATTCCCTATTATTGCTTGCAAATAAGTTTTGTATCTGGTTCTCAATAACACAGTGATTCCATTCATTTGTTCTCCAAACAACTTCTTATCTCCCATGACTGGCAGACAGGATGCCCATGAATTTAGGATGTCTTCCACTCTACAATGTAGGACGTCAAGTATCCTCTTGATGGTGTTCAAGAATATTCCCAACTGGATAAAACAAATTGTTATTTGTAAGAAACTATGAATATATTTCAACTATAACAAACACATATGAAAAGTTCAGTACAAGCATGCAGATATAACTTACTTGGTTAGGAACCAATTGAACTGTAACTGATTGTCTTCTTGCTAGCTTTTGAACTTGCAAGTGAAGTCTCTTTGGTATGCTATCTTTCAAAGGAGTTAAGATGTCACTGTATTGTTTTTCAAGCGATTTCACAATCGCCCTTTCAATATTTGCCACAGCCTTCCAGAAAGAAAAGGGAAAAATACAATGTCAAGATATAAACTATCTACCACATGTATATGAAAGGAAACGGACATAACACTAAAGGGTTCTCAAATGCACATAGAATGTTTTAGGACTTACATTTTCCAAATACAGGGAGTATTGAGGCCATCTATTGATTACCACTTCATACTGAATTAAGTTGTCTTTAATGTTCTCATACATTTTCTCAGCAAATGGTGAAGTGGAATGATTTGTGGTTACTCCAGCCCATGGAACCTGTGTCATTTGTTTGTAAGAAGGAGGGCCATTTCATTTATAGGTAATATAAGTGATTTGTTTGTACATAGAATAACTAAAATAACGACTTGATTACCTTTTCTGCTTTACAAAGATCAAATAAAATAAGTTGCATATCCTGTATCCAAACCATGATGTAATTGTGAAACAAATTTCTGGAGTCTACACCTCCCTGCACAGAACTGAAACATGAAGAGTATTGAATTTCAGAAATGATATCATAATCTTGTGGAATCTAAAGTTTGGGCTGTATTTAGTGGTGCAAGAGGATGTTTCATTGACAAACAAACCTTATATTCCATGACTCGAGATCACGTTCAAAGTCTGCAGTTGCTACTAGAAGCTCATTCACATGTGGCTGTGGACTTGATGGTGGCCATGCAGAAAGGAAAGTTCTCAGCCTTTTACACAGCTCTGTGCTATAAATGGCTGCTGTGATGTTCGCCAGGTCAATTGAACTGAAAATTGAATAATTGATCTCAGAATGTAATCAAAATTAATATGTATGAAGCCAAAAAGGGGGAGTTTGTATAGTGCAGCAACTAAAGATATGAAACTTGAAAATGAAAATTCTTGTGAAACTTGTACAAATTAACTACATCTCCTAGCGTAGACATACTAAATTTGCATGACTTTTTAACTGCATTGTCTATGTGCAAAGAAGAGATGTTGTAGAATTGTAGCCAAATACCTCGGAAAAATATGCTGACCGTGGATTGTATTATGGCTGTTGATCTTTATGTCTGCCTGAATTTCATTCCTTATAGAAATACAAAGGTTTTTCATCTTCAGGTATGCTGTTGAGATGGTAATGGTGTCCATTTGGTAACTTTCAGAGGCACCCGACACAAATTCATCAGTCTCCATCATGTGTTTTCTACACCTTTTTCTTGCTGCAGTCTGTCAGTATTAACCATTTCACTTAGACTCCAAAACAGACAATCTCATTTTATTATTGTTGCATGAATGATCCAGAAAGACTTTATGAGGTGGTATGAAGTGAAATTTTAATATTTTTCTAAACCTCATACACTATTAGAAGGTATCATTAAATATTGAAATCTTTTCAAGGTTCAATCTGAACAAAAGCATCAGTTATCACCATAATGACTACATAAAAATTACCTGCAGATAGTTCTGTAGAATAGTTTGAGCATCTGAAGATAGTATATCATGAAGACTACTGTAGACCTGTAGAGCAGGATGTAAAGCTGGTGCTGCTGAATGAGATGCTAGACCAAAATGATCGGTTAGACCTGTTGGCGAGTTTTCATCAAGCGATTTGTAATTCTCAAAAACAGTCGCCAGGAGTCTTTCAATTTGTGTCTCACAATCCAAAAGTATACTTCTCTGTGAAAACAAACAGTTGTTAGCGACAACAAGCAAATTCCAAAGTAATTCAAGGTAAAAATCTGAGCCAACAAATAATACAAACATTAATTATTCAGAGAACATTTTCTCAAGTTTTCCATTACTGACATGTTTTTTTTAGTGTCATGGGCAAACTGTTGAGGAATCAAGAGCGTCAATCGATAGAAACAAATGAAAAGAATGAATAATTTTATTGGATGAATGAGAAAGAATAGGAGACCTTCTCTCTCTCCTCCAACGGTTTCCCCCCTTATCTACAAAGAATTTCTCCTATCCACAAACTCTCCAATGTACAGAATGCACCTCCTTTTGTTTTATCAGATATAACTACTTAACTTTTTTCAAGTGTTCTCCAACTAGTCCTTATATCCTAACTAATGAATACAAATATTAAGCTTATCTACTTTAAAATCTAAGCTAATCTCATTGTTTTAACATGTTAAATTAAATAAAAGTGAAGCATGAATATCATAAAATTATGTAAACCGAAGTATACGACTTTTGAAGTTACCTCTTGCCTAGTCAGACTTCTCTCACTTCTGGCCTTCATTAGGGGATCAAGCAACTCTTTCACAAGCTCCAGGCAGTCCTTTGTTGGAGTTGCTACATTCATGACCTGTAATAGATATCTACAAGAAGACCACAAGGTAAGTGAAGGTTCAAAATTGAAAAGCAATTTCATGCTGTGTGAAGAATGTTGATAAAATTTATTATTTTTGCCTTGTTAGGGGGGAACCGAGATGACATTCAACTACCTCAATTTAGCATATGAATCAGAAACTCCATAGTAGTCAGCAAATGCATCTAACAACCATTTCCATGGCCCACTTAGCCGCAAGTTTCGGGAGTGGAAACGCTGTGCACGCATCGCACCCTCCAACAATATATCATAAGCTTGAGTTTCCACAACAGGAGCACTCTGCAGAGTATACAAAAACAGGGAAAATGATAAGTCTATGCTCAAACTCGGAATGAAAAGCAAGAACAGATTATGTTGGTGGTTATTGGCTGTAACCCAAGTAAAACTACTCATAAGAAAATAAATCTAACAAGTCCTCTATCGGACCGAACTGGAATAACTTTATTTTATACCTACATTGATAACCTGATTTTATGTAGTGGATATGTATGTTCCTCTCTATCAACAACATTTAACCTCAGAAAGAGGGTAAAGAAATCAAAGCCTAGTTCTTAAGGAACAGTTTTTACGATAAATTCCATCTATAATCCTTGATACCGTGAATTTTTTTTGTCTTTGGCCGGTTGTCAACTTGGAAGATGATCTACTCACATTAACGAACTAGAAAAATTTATTTGTTAAACCAAGATTTATTGAACTAATGTAAACTTTGAGATATGTATAACCTTTATATGATTGTTGTCACCACTTGTCATTGTACTTCCAATTGAGAGCTGGATCTTGCCAACACATTCATTATCATCATGATTAATTTCCCACCACCGAATTCTGTCGCTCTGCATATTCAATTCAAGATAATTATTACATAAATTTGAATTGTGTAAAGGGAAAGAAGAGGAAAGTCTATGAACAAATATGGCAGCGGAGATAGAACATACAGGATTATCATTAAGATATGAAATTGGAATCCTGGCTTCACCATGGACTGCCTTCTTAGAATCTTGGACTTCTACCAGTAAAGCATCCCCTTGGCTCAATGGGAAACTGAAATTACATGCCAGTTATAAGATCTCTAAGATTATTAACAATATTAAGTATATTTCTACAAGTAAGAAACAGCAGAATTTAGTGAGTAACATTTGTTTTTCAACTGTTAAGAATTGTAACATTAGTTCCTCGTGTAAAGTTTCTTCGACAATAGCCAGTTATAATGCTAAGATGTATTTTTTTTAGATATTTCTAACAGTCTAGCACCAGGTCAGCTAGAAGAAATTTTACTAGTAAAAAGCATAAAATGATAGAAGTAGAAGATGAAACATACAAGTCATGATAATCTCCACTTCCAGGGCGAAGAAAAATTGCAGAACATGACTCTGATTCATTTTCTTCTGTTGCACTCTTGAGTTGGATCAGACAATACAGTGGCTCTGCAAGAATAAAACAGATTCCTTTAACTCATTCATATATATGCAATAACAAGATTAACCTTTATAAACAAAATTAAAAGCTCAATTTATCAGCTATGAATGGTAAAGCGAAAAAGAGTTGCAGAAACCTTCCTCAGACATGCACTAACCTTCTTCTGTCATTGAGAACGATGCTGATTTCATAGAATTTATACCACTTTTCACAAGGGATGAAACGTGCCTGACGTACTCCATCCCAGCTTGCTTATACATTGATCCTCGGTTTGAAAATGTGCCCTTCAGTTTTCTTCTTTGTATAATACGAAGTTTTTTCACTGCAAGTTTCACATGGTAGCTCAAATTTAGTGATTATAAAGTAATATGTCCAAACAGGATCAAATGTTTCAAATACAACCATAATTACATCAGTAATTTTTCATATACATATATGCGCGCGCGTCTGTGTCTGCAACTCAAAAAAAAAAAAAAGCCAATTTGTACATAAATATACAAAAATAATAACATTAACAATTTACATGGTTACCTTCCACTCTTATTTTCCCCACAACCTTCTTCGTCTTGAGAGGCACTGTTTGTTCTGAATTCCTTGTACTACCTTCAGTTGGCTTTATACCTCGAGGTTGCAACAAGAACTCATGTAACCTATGAAATTAGAGAAATGATTGAGGACAATGAATGAAGCCAAAGAAGTGTTTTTGTAAAACCAAATGAAACCTACCCAAAGGCACTTCGAAGAGCCAGACACTCATCTTTTAGGAATTCCGGGGCCTCAGTACAGCCTCTTGCCCATGCTTGGAGGCATAAGCGAATGCAAGCGTCATAAGTGATAAGGGTTTGCCAGGCGTCTTGACTATTGCAACTGCTGAGATGAAAAACCATAAAAAACGAGAGGATATCAATATGATAACATGAACTAAACATTATCAGAGCTAATATGTGAATTCATATCACAGACTCGTGACACTTGAATTGAAAACCTGCATCGTAAGAGTGGAAACTCATTTGTATAATTGTGTTCTATTTTCTTTATGAATTTAATTTATACACCGTTAGTCTAAAGAGTTTTTACACTGTCAAACAATCATAATCATTAGATCATTAGAAATGTTTTACTTTTATTTTAAAGTCACATACATGATTAGTTGTGATGTCCAGACAGTGAAAAACTTTTTACATTAAAAGTGCATGAAAATTAAACTCTTTATTTATTAGTTGATCTCATACCAAGTTATACTATCAAAATGCATGAAGTTAAAGTTAACAATAGTAACAGCATTGTGTTTTTTTTTTTTTTTTACAGGTATATCAGCATTGTGTTAATTGTTGTTACATAAAGTAAAAAGTTAATGCTTGAAGCACCTGTTGTTGAGATATTGGAAGTGAGGAGGAGGAGCCTGCCTTTCTATGTGCTGTGTAGAAGTTGTTTCCTGTCTGTAATTTTCAACATCAGAAGGAAAATGCAACCAGTCAGAAAATGAATTCCAAAAAGGAAGCTTAGCAACCAATTCAACATGATCATTCAAATTACTCATATTCTGAAACCTATGAAGCACGAACACTCCTTAGATTTGGTGTGTCCCAGCGCGGACACACATCAGTGTCTGACATGAAAGAGACCCATATGATTACATTGAATTGTCATTTTCTGAAATTACTGACGTGTTAGTGTCCGTGTCATCCCCGCGTCCGTGCTTCATAGAAAGTAACACAAAGCAACAAAAAAAGAACTAATAGCACTATAGCAGTACCTTTCAGCAGCAGTATTAGGCTTTTGTTCAATTGAACATTCACTTCTTCCTCCATCATCACAATTCACAGATTCTCTAGATTGCCAAGACCTATCTTGCTGAGTCATTTCATCGACTTCATTTGCCACCGACCCCTCAACATCACCTTCTCCTCCTTCACCATGAATAAAGATTGGAGGAGCACTTGGAGTAGCCAAATCAACAGAATCATTCAAATTACACACATTTTGAAACTGAACACCTTGTCCACATGGAGTCATTTTCTTTTGAACACATTTATTAAAACCCAATTCTCCATCTGTAAATCTCCTAACATTAACACTATTAGGAACTTGTATAGTTAAATTTTCATTTACCAAACCCTTCCTTAAAATTCCACTAGGTTTTAGGGTTTTAGGTTTAATTCCATTACCAAATCCAAATCCAAATAATTGATCCTCATCATAATAACACTGTGCAATTGGAGTATCGAAATTGTCAAATAGTCTTTGATCTTCTTCGTTTTGTTCATCGTCATCATCGGTCTCAGCAGCAGGACAGGACAATGAAGCAACACTTTCATCATCATCATCACTGACACTATCATGATCGTTGAATCCGAAAGCGAGGTTACTACGAGGAAGCAAAGAAGAGTTGAATTTTAAAGGAGGTAAAGATGGAGATTTAGGAGTGAGGTTAATATTGGAAACAGTTGCGGCGAAAAGAGGTGATTTTTTCTCAGTTAAAGGAGAGCGTGTGGCGCTGCGATTGTGAAGGTCTTCGACTTGAAGTTGCGATCCCTGTGTTTTGAAGGAATCATTGAAAAGAAAAATTAAAAGGAAAGTTTTACTCCTTTTGAAGGAAAGATTAAGAAAGCAAAAAAAGAAAGAAGGTACCTTGTTTATCCATTGGAGTGCGGTTTCGTCAAGACCTTCAGTGAACATGTTTTGTTTTTGTTTTTCTTGGAGAGGAGAAGAACGATGCTTGAGATTTCTTTGAGCTCGGAGAATTATTACAGAACAGAGAGAGACAGGAGCCTAATACAAAGGTGGAGTGTGTACTGAACTATTACAGAACACCGATCCCCCTTCCAACGGCTACTTTCTTTTCTTTTCTTTTCTTTTTTCAAACCTTTATCATGTCAAAATTGACATTATTTTCTTAAATTTTATAATAAGAGTTTTTCTAACCTATGCAATGTTGCATAGGATAAAACAACTAAAAATGGAAAGTTTCTATTGAAAAACAACAATTATTTATTAAAAAGATATATATATTTAATATTAGATGCATAAGTTCCAATGCAAACTTAATAATCATGTCAAATTTGAAAAATGATTTATCAAAAATGTTTTGTATTTCTAAATAGAAAAGTTGGTGTACAAGTTTATCTTTGCTCTATTATTACTTTATTCTCTTTATCGTTCATTTATAAGAGTTATCGACACATGAGATGACTTAGTCGAATCTACTAAATTACTAATATATTTTTTTTGTATGTATCTCTTTCATGAATGAAAAATAAATGAAGCAAAATCAAACTCTTGATGTAGCAGTTAAAATGAGGCTGGTTTATCTACCAAATGGATTTCATTATTTCGATAAATTAATCTCCACAATTATATGACATGATACCTTACTTATGCTTGATTGTGACCTTGAATCTAATGCGTCCAACATTATTTTTTCAGAATTGTCAAAAGAAAAACATCATTTTTACCCTTCAATAATTTCATAAAAATCACAACTCTTCATACACAACAATGTTATTTATCCTTTTTGATTGATAAATTGAGACAAAACATTATTTTTATCGGTCCGAAATGACAAATTCGGACGATAGCGGTTTGTAAGAATCATATGAGAGAAGAAAGAAGCTCCCTTATTTTTTTAGCTAAATCTCAGGAAGAAAAAACTTTAGTTTGAGGAATGTTCTCCTAGCTAGTCTTTGTACTAGTTAGTATTCTGCACATAAAATCGTGCCCCAACTCACCAACCAAACAAAACAACCACTTACCCTTCACTTAAACCTCAAAAGCCTTGTGTTCCTCTTATTAGTCGTACAATATAAACGTTACAAAATTCACAAGAAAATAAAATAAAATACAAACTCTACAAACATGACAACCATTAATCCACAAAATGACACAAAAAAAAAATGTTAGCCCACACTTGATTATTGACTCAGACCTTTTGAACTGGGGTTGAGCTGCTATGTCATAGGTAGCCATTTTGATAAGGCAATCACTTTTACACCTTATGTGTTTCTCACGCGCCCTATTTTTTTCTTTCAAAAATACTCTTTGTCCGGATTATAAAATACGAACCAGATTGTTAGGTCTCTAGAGAGAAAAAGACATTGATGGTCAACCTTGCACCCTGACAGACCAACCTGACACCCAGACAAACCATGCTTCTTTGCAGCGCGTCATCATCCCCATTAACCGTTCATAAAATTCATGCATTTCCAAAGTAGCCTCTTTTTATGAAAGACCAACGATGGAAACACATTGTTGTAGAAGGAAGAGGAGGAGAGTGTGAGATGATGATGAAGGTCTGAAGGGTATTTATAAGGGGAATTTGTGAAGAATGGATGCATAGTGTGTAACGACTCTTAATTATGAGTCAAAGAACGTGTTCAAAAGGTTTTACCAGCCATTAAAGCTAGTAAAAACCTTTGAAAAACATGTTTCATGAGTTACTGAACACCGTCCAGAACTCTGACTTGGTTCGGGTAATATAATTCGGAATGTATCAAAGCTTTTCGGGTTATATAACCCAAATGCTTCAATACTGGGTGAAAAATGAGAGAAACTTCGTACTTTGTAGGGTGATGGATGTTTCAGATTATACAATCTGAAAATATTATGTACATGATTTTTTTGAGTGGTCCACATTGCACCGACAGTTTCTGTGGTCCACGACGTCCAGAAAATTCTATAAATAGGTGTCCCTGTTTTCATAACCAGTAAACCACACAAAAAAAACCATGGAAATTTTTGTCATTGATACAAACACCAAGCCAGCTTCAGTTTACTACAATGGGAAAAAAACCACCCCATCTGTTCAGGATTTGCACTGATGTCAAACTCTCTAGGTTGAAGGATCAGTTGGATCAAATCAACCGTCAACTCAACCACAGAGACACAAGGAGGATGGACGATGTTGAGTATCGACGTCCATCGATTGACTCATCAAGAACTGTGCGTTTCAACCGGATGAAGCTCATGAACGACGACGACGTGAGAACCATGTTCTCGATCTTTGGTCAGTACAATACTAAATGACCGATCGAGTTGGATGCTTCGTTGGTCTAATCTGTTGAAGAGATCAGGGCTCTGCTTGATGGACCAGACGAAGACATTAGTTTAGCTGATCCGTGATATGTTATGTTTTATTTTATTACGTTTTTTATGTTGTTGAATTATGTTGTTAAAATAAATATATATGTGGTCTGTTTTATGTTGTTGAATTATGTTTTTAAAATAAATATATCTATGGTGTGTTTTATGTTGTTGACTTATGCTGTTAAAATAAATATATCTAGATAGATTATGAGGATCCTCATCATGTTGATGATCATCATCATGCTGTCAAACATAGATAGATAGATTCTAAAGATCTTCATCATGCTGTCAAATATAGATATATAGATTATGAAGATCTTCATCATGCTGTCAAATATTTCTCCGCTGAACTTTACGCTAAAGATAGATATATAGAAAATGTAGATCTTCATCATATGTTGTCAAACATACCAAGATATAAAGGGTGCAAGTCAGGTTCGGATTATATAATAAGCATGCTCCTCACCACAGGTTTTTTGTGTGGTTCACATTGCACCGACAGTTTCTATGGTCCACGACGCACATAAACTTCTATAAATAAGCATGCTTGGTTCATTTGTTGTAAAACACAACAAAAAACTCAAAAAATCTTCCGAAAATATGAACACCAAGAGGTTCTTATGAACTTGATCCAGTTGACCTGCCGATCAAAATATGTTAGTTGGCAAGCCAGCTCGATCAAGTTCAAAAGCACCTCTTCGAACATCTATTCCTAGAAGATCCATCACTTATGTTATTGTGTTGTTTTTAGCAGTTTAATTATTTTTGTACCTTTTTTTAATTTTTTCCTATGTCATTGGCCATGAAAACCTATCAAAAATGAAACTTAAACACTGTCTGGTGTTGTTCGGATTATAAAATACGAAAATATTGATACATGTTTCGATTGTATAATTTGAACCCCCTTAGACTAGTTGGACGGTGGCGTTTCACCAAAGGTTTGGACGGTTTATGGTGTGTTTAATGCATTTTTGGTCGGTTGGACCATGGAAAACGTTTCCTTTGACTGTAGTTATGGTATAGGACTGGTTTAAGTCTATAAATAGGTTTGTATCTTCATTTTCTTACTTTTTCTTAAACATTTTTTAGTTTTTTAGGAGTGTTTATGGTGTCATGGTCATTGCTGACCGTTCATAGAATCCCTGTAATTGCTTTGCAGTTTATGCGGGGATTCTACGACGGTCAACAGAGACCTTTGACATCAAATACAACACAAAAAATGCAGTTCGTTATTTCTTGGATTTTATAACTCGAAAATCCCTAACAATCTAGTTCGGATTTTAAAATTCGGACAAGGGGTATTTTTGGAAATTTTATAGGGCGGGTGAGAAGTAGTAAGTAATTGATATGATGTCATTTTTATGGATTTGAATCATCTCACATTCTACATTTCATCGTTAGGATAATACAAATAAATTTTAGTAGTAGAATCATCAACATAACTACCATAATTGAATCTTTGATTGTTGGTAGATGCCTCAAAGTATCTCTACGACTTATGTTATTTGAACTTGTTGAGACTAACCCTTAGTCGACAACGATACATCTATTTTTTAAAATGGATTAAACTACTTCTCAAATGAGTGACTCCAAAATTTGAATTTCTTGACGAGGGTCATATTGACGACTCTTCTAACACTATGTTGGTGATCAAAATACTCTTTTCACCATTAGTAAAATGGCACGAGTTAAATAAATAACATAATTAAATAGACTTTGTAAAATAAAACATAATAAAATAGACAAATACAAAAATTGAAATCGACACCACCACATTAGTTACATTTTTTCTATGGTCTATTTTTTTTCCACCATGAAATGAGACAAAAATGTGACATCTCTCTATCAATGGGTAGGATGGAATATTCACTGAAATTTGCATACTCAGAAGGAGAAGTGTCAATATATTTGGCTGAATTTATGAAAATTTTTAAGGAGGTTTTGGTGGATATTAGTGAACTAAATAGTAGATACATTTTCATTAATCCTCTCTTCCTTAGTACGAAATATAAGACTTTATTTAATAAATAAAGAGAATTTCCACTAAAAAAACGAGAATTAAAAAATTGGTACTAATTCCTTCAAAAAAATTGGTACTAATATTAATTTAATAATAATTGCTAGTGTTTTTCAAATTTACTCTTTATAGTTATTGCTTACTTATTAGTTTAAAAAAAAAGATAAAAAGATGTAAAGTAAATAAAGATATTTTAATAAAAAAATATCTAACACAAATAGGTATTTAAAAGTAATGATATAAAAAATGGAAAAAGAATTTTTCAAAAATGTCTTATATATCTAGATAGAGAAGTTTATTCTTTTCTTCCTTTGAGTGAGATGTAGCATTTGTTGTTAAAATGGGATTTGGTTTATCTCTAACCAGTGCGTATAAACAATATTAATCGCTCAAATGAATCTATGTTATTTGAAAATTGATTTTCCCATTTAAAGAAAGCTAAGAAACACCAGTAATTTACGTTTTTAACTCCATCGGTAGTTAACTACCGCATGATACAGCGACAGTTAACTACATCCTGACACAACCACAACGCAGTTAACTGCCGTAGTCATTTTGTGACTATATTTTTCAGAACTTCACATTTTTTTCATCTTAATGAGATGCAAAATCAATAAATGAGTGAACAAAAACAATAAAATGATATGTGATTAAAGTGAAAAAGCTAAAACAAAAAAAAAAGTAATTAGATTTGACACATAACTTATTTATGGATTTTTTTTAGTTTTTAAGAGAAGTAGTGAGGTTGGAGAAGGTTGTCATAACATTGTATGTTTGAACATCTTCTCCAACATCACCACGCATCTTATAAACTGATTACGCCTATATATTCAAAACAAAAAAAATAATGAAATAAGAAGTAAGAAGTGTTTATGTTGGTGGTTTTTTGTTTAGTTTTTAAGAGGAGTGATGATGAGAGGGAAGGTGTTCGAACCATGGTTCGAACACCTTCGCTCCCATCACCACGCATCTTATAAACCGTAGATGCGTTGAGTATGGATTGTGAAAACAACATTGCCTATATATAGAACTTTCTGTGGGTTTTGGACCACAGAAAGTGTAGGTGGAACCCCATCCACACAAAATAAAGTGCATCGGCAGCTAACTGGCGCCGGTTTCCTTTCCATCGGCAGTTAGCTGCAGCCGGTTTCCTTTCCATCAACAGTTAACTGCCGCTGCGCCCCTGGGCCTTAGCAGTGACATAACTTGCTGTTTCAAACCTGTTTATATGAGTTATAAACACCTTTTTTTAAACATTATATTCATAAGCTAACCAAAATATCAATGTTTCCAACAATTGAACCCAAATAAACAGAAATCGCCATAAACACATTAAAATTGTACCAAACATCAAATTGTACCAAATATGTCATCATTATACAAAAACTAACAAATGTCATGAAAATCTAACAAAAGTCCTAAACATCAATATCCTACTCCTGCTCCTGGTCCTGCCTCCTCAGCCTCCTACGTCTTATGGTCAATACCAGTGCCATCCAGTCCCTGATATTGTGCAAGGCCTGATACAACTGTTCAATGCTTATCCCCTCCTGACCCAAGTACTCATCAGTCTGGCTAACAGCGCCACTAACCATCTCAATGGTATCAGGCGAGCCTCTCTCTTGGTGCCGCTGCTAGTGGTGTGCAATGATCTGTTCCTCATTTGCTGGCCTCAGAGGAGATCCCTCAATAGGTGGCAGAATCTTTGGGTGAGACATCCGTCTGTATCATCGCATATATCCGTCCTCGTACCGCCATGGCTGATCAACCTCCTTACCCCACTGATCTTGAGGAATGGTGTAAACACGAAAGTCGAGAAAAGCCTGTACAACCTGAGCATCCCATATAGCAAGCACAGATGTCGAAGCTCTATGGATGTCCTGCACGTACCCGTACTGCCTTTTAACCCTCTCAGACAAGTGACACTAGACCTTGTCACGACCGCACATGATCTATCCTGAATACCAGCATATCTCCTCAAACTCATGGATCTCCCTATGCTCTTCGTACAACATCCAAAATACATCATCCATCTCCAAACGATTAAGCGCCAAACGGTAGGTCTTCGCCTCTCCATGACCCCTGTGTGGAATCCATTTGGCAGCGCAAGGTAGGTTTGGGACATAGTCAGGATTATCATCAGCTGGGTACACTCGTGGAAAATGTGCCAAAAACCATCCCCGCACAAACCAAACACATTTATAAGTTATTACTAAGCATAAGATAGAAATGACTATAAACACATTATATTCAGATACACAAGCATAAGAAATTAAAATTATTACCATCAAAAGTGTTGTGCTTCCCCCGATCGATTTGCCTCTAGGCAAACTGGCCTCAGATAAACTGTGGTAAAGGTATGCCAATGCCATCCCTGCCCACGAGTACTCCCTCATCACAGCAAAGTCCTCCATCGTCTACAGATATGTCAAGTCGATGTGTTTGTTGATTTTATCATCAAACAACATACATCCAAGCAGATATAAGAGGAAACTCCTCACATAGGCAAGCCTACGTGATGATGAACAAAAAAAGGGGGTAATTTTGAATTTCTCTAAGATGATAAGAAGGTGCATAACGCCTCCTCATCATTCTTTTCATTTCCTCCCAAGTTTCAATGGCTGGCTCTCTGTACCTCCTTCTTTCCTTGATGGTTTGATCCCACCACACCAATGCATAATCTTTAAATTCAAGAGCTGCAACCTGCACTTTTTGAACATTATAGTAAGTGTTGTATTGAAAAAATTGTTCAATTTTTGTTTCCCACTCTAAATATGCATCCGGGTCTCTTTGCCCTCGAAAAAATGGAACTTTTATTTTTTTTGTGACTATATCTTTCCATTTTTTTCTAGCAATCTAAGAGAGATTAAAATGAAGAAAAGAAATGATAACAATGGAAAGGTATTTCAAAATTGAAACAAATTTTATTCCCAAACGAAACCGTGCTCTGAATACCACTTGATGATGAACAAAAAAAAGGGGGTAATTTTGAATTTCGTATTTTTGTGAATGTTTGATAAAATATGATATTAAAAAATGAAGAAACGGAATGGATAGACAAGGGCGCCACACTCTATCTAATCCAAGAAAGATCAAAAGCTCATTAAGCATGTGGAAAGAAACATATAAAAAAATACACACAATTTTTTTTTATTCATTTTAATTTATTGTTTTCGAATTTAATTCCATGCAAACCTTTGAAATTCTGATTCACGTATAGCCTACAAGTGGGAAATAAGTCATTGGTTTAAGTTTTGTTATTGGAATTTTACAACTCAAGAATTAATTCCATTTGGAATATGGGAGTAATTTTATAACTACCATTAGATGGAAATTCATTGACATGAATTCAATCAAGTAAACGTTACTTTTGGAAATTCATTGACATGAATTCATTAGATGGAAATTCATTAGATGGAAATTCATTGGCATGAATTCAATCAAGTAAACGTTACTTTTGGCTTATTGGAAGATTAATATATCATAGCAATTGGATTAGTTTAGAAGCTCAAGAAATACTTGCTGATTTACTCTATGGAATGACGACATCTGAATGGTGGTGTTTTGATTTGGCATTTGTATTCTCGTTATAGCTTTATTTTAATAAATAATTGTAAGGCTAATAATATGCCATTTAGATTAGGATTTAATTTACAAATTTTATTTGAATTAATTAGGGACTGTTGAGTTATTAGAGCCAAAACTCTATGAATTGTAAGTTTTTCTATGAAATAAAGGGAAGTGGAATTTTGTAGAATTTTACACATACGTGTATTGAGAGCTTTGTCTCTTGTGGTTCTGGATTGAACCATCCTTGATCTTATCAAGAAATCATTTTCTTGTGGCGATCTTCATCCATCGGCTTATCAATCTTTCTTGGATTAGAAAGAGCGTGGCGCCCCTGTCTATCCATTCCGTTTCTTCATTTTTTTTTTAGTCTTTTCACCTTTTCCACCAACAATATTCCTAATTTGCTTCCGACGGCTCCGCGACACTCATCATTTGGTATCAGAGCATAGGTTCAAATCAGGTGTTATATATCATTTTTCTTTCTTTCATTGTATCCTCTTTATTTTATTTTGTTTGAAAAAAAATCCAAAAAAAAAGTGAGAAAAAAAACGGAAATTTAAAGAAAAAAAAGGAAGGAGAAACGAAACATTTTGAAAAGAAAAGTGAGAAAAAAAAGAGAAGAAAATTCCAAGAAAAAAAAAATCAAAAGTTTCAATTTTTATTTTCTTAGTGGTATTTCATGGAAGGCAATCAAAAGAAAAAAGTTTTCTTTACAAGATGTCTTGTGAATGATAAAGTTTGTGGCTTGTACGTTGATAGAAAATATTGGATCAACATGGCAAGTACAACCATGGTGGAGAAGTGGGAACTTCCGATACTTGAGCATCCAGAACCATACATACTTTATAGTCTTGAGGATCCGGAGTTCAAAGATATGGCTGATGTTTTGGTGACCAAACAAGTGAGAGTGTCATTCACAATTGGAGAATATAAAGATGAGGTGCTATGTGATGTTGTGCCTTCCAAAACAAGAGATTTGTTACTTGGGCTTCCATGGCAGCAACAACGTCGAGCAAAGCATGAACAACACACCAACACATACACTTTTTCATTCAAAGATTGTCAAATCACTCTTGCACATGATAAGGTTGGTCAAGATCAAATTTTAAAAAGGAGAGCGAGAAGAGAAGAAAGCATGGAAAAGATTGAAAGAGGGATTGCTTCTATTTTTAAAACATTTGAAGAAAAGCTTCTTCAAATTCAAAATGATTATAAAAAGCATGAAAGAGATGTTGAAAAAATAAAGGGTCTCATGGTAAAAGAAAGTCATGAGAAAGACTACAAGAAGGAAAGAGAAGAGAAGGAAAAGAACTAGAGGAAAAAGAAGAGAAAAAGGTGAATGAGAAGGAAAAGATAGAGGAAAATGTTGGAAAGTCGTGGCCTCCTATTACACTAGTATCTTCATATAAGTTGGTATGTGGTGTTAATTGTTGGAATTCTTATGATATTTTTAAATCTCCTAACCTTTCTTTTTTGAGTTATGAAGGGAACCATGTGAATGAAGAAGTATTTCCTCATCAAGTTCGAAAAAATTATGAGCCATGGTGATGAGATCAAAAGCTCATTAAGCATGTGGAAAGAAACATATAAAAAAAATACACACAAATTTTTTTTTTCTTATTCATTTTAATTTATTGTTTTCGAATTTAATTCCATGCAAGCCTTTGAAATTCTGATTCACGTATAGCCTACAAGTGGGAAATAAGTCATTGGTTTAAGTTTTGTTTTTGGAATTTTACAACTCAAGAATTAATTCCATTTGTAATATGGGAGTAATTTTATAACTGTCATTAGATGGAAATTCATTGATATGAATTCAATCAAGTAAAAGTTACTTTTGGCTTATTGGAAGATTAATATATCATAGCAATTGGATCAGTTTAGAAGCTCAAGAAATACTTGCTGATTTACTCTATGGAATGACGACATCTGAATGGTGGTGTTTTGATTTGGCATTTGTATTCTCGTTATAGCTTTATTTTAATAAATAATTGTAAGGCTAATAATATGCCATTTAGATTAGGATTTAATTTACAAATTTTATTTGAATTAATTAGGGACTGTTGAGTTATTAGAGCCAGAACTCTATAAATTGTAAGTTTTTCTATGAAATAAAGGGAAGTGGAATTTTGTAGAATTTTACACATACGTGTATTGAGAGCTTTGTCTCTTGTGGTTCTGGATTGAACCATCCTTGATCTTATCAAGAAATCATTTTCTTGTGGCGATCTTCTTCCATCGGCTTATCAATCTTTCTTGGATTAGAAAGAGTGTGGCGCCCCTGTCTATCCATTCCGCCGCGACACTCATCACTACGCCTCTCCCTCTCCTCTCTCTCTCCTCCCTCGTATCTAGACGCGCTAATCTGGTAGCAACAGTCAGGTGATCCTCATAAAGGTCCTTCAGCGCCTTATAACTAATGTATCCACCATACTCATCCTTGCAATTTTTCACAGCAACATCCGGTGTAATACCTAAGTATCTCACCATCAACTCCACTCCATCAATCTGATACACCTTCTTTGCATGGCTCAGCATCCGCCCTTCAATAGGAACATGCAACAGACACGCCACATCATCTATAGTGATGCTCATCTCCTCTATAGGCATGTGAAAACTGCTGGTCTCGGTATGCCACCTCTCGCTAAGCGCCATAATCAAAGCATGATTCATAATAGGATACCCCGTGTACAACAAATCGTGCAAACCACTCGCCCGTAAAGGATGTCAAAACCAGACTTGATTCATTGCTGGACGTCGGTGATCTCTTACCTTAGCCCCATGATTTATGCTTTTAACCTTATGGGTCTTACGAATCTGAAATAATAAAAAACACCACATAAATCAAAAACATAAAAACAATGTAAACACTTATAAAAATTAATTAAAACATAAATACTTAGCATAAAAAAAAAATCTATTTTATATATACTTCATATATAAAAAATTACGCGAACAATAATTGAAGACAAAAATTATCAGACAACGGCATGTGTTCATATAATTTTTTTTAAAGTTTCGCATATAATTTTTTTTTAAAAAAAAATATATACTTCATATATAAAAAATTACGCGAACAATAATTGAAGACAAATAAAATTAATAGACAACGACATGTGTTCATATCAATTTTTTTTAAGTCTCGCAAATAAAAGTAAAAAAAAAAGAAAAGAAAACTTACATTATTTGCATTATACCACAACGGCAATGCAACATGAGAAACATACGAAGACAACACAGAGCCATCATGATGCCCTCCAGGAATGGGAGGCACATTAGGTAGCTGATGTGGGGCTGCATCAGCCGCACAATTGTCCTCATCTGGCTCAGCCACATGCTCTTGATGCTGAACCTCGCCACCCTCAACAACATCCGCAAAATGTTGGGCGTTATAGCTACCATCTATGGCATCGTGTAGCCGCTCCTGATAATTCAGGTACTGCGTCAGGTCATCCACCTGCGACTGTGTCGGCTGAGAAGAACTACCCTCACCCGCAGAAGGATCGGGCCTCCAACCTCTTCCCCTCTTAGGCACATGAGGGTTTACAGTCTGCCTCTCCCGTCGGACGCTGCCTATAACACCCATACTATTTTAATCTAGAATATTAGCATGTGCGTTAACTGATACTGGATACATCAAATTTTTTAATAATAATAATATACAATAACCGAATGAATGCAGATTTTGCTCGTTTATACAATAATCAAGTACCACTAAAATACTTATACAAAGTCTGATAAACTCCTGAGCTGGTACATGACGAGCAACTGCACTCCATCCAGCGTCTCCCTGATGATCTTCCTCAGGAACCTCTTGCTAACCTGTAAACCTGCACCAGAAGGATTGGGATGAGACATAATGTCTCAGTGAGCTCCACCCAACCTACTGTTGGCAACCACGGGGGAACTAGGGTCGCCATGCCTACCCTGTTGGCAATCTTGGGGATACCTACGATCGTCAAACCTTAAACTTTTCCCATAGGGGATTAAACCTGCCTGAACCTGATAACTGTATAGTCATAAAAACTAGACTATAACCTGATAACTTAGTGATCGAGGGGAAAACTAGGATCACTGCATAACTCTTTCATATTCATCACATATCATAATCTCATACTTAGTGATCTGGGGACATCCTATGATCACTTTCTGATAACTATTATCTGATGACTACCTTGTCATAATCTTATGTAATAAATACATATACATCTTACTTTAACATAAAGTTAGAAAGTTAGCGTTGAACATACAATAATTATCTGAGTTCATTTTACGGAATGCCCCCGAGTGGAGTAACCCCGGAGCATATTCCCTTGATAACAGGTGAAAATTCCTATCTGAGGCTAATCACCGGACTCCTCTTATCGTTGTGTGGACAACCCTCTCGAAGAAGTCCCATCCGGCATAATCCGGAGTCTGCTGAACACAACTTAACTTGCATGTGAACAACCCTCTCGGAGAAGTCCCATCCGGCATAATCCGGAGTCTGCTGAACATGCTTAACCTTACATGTGGACAACCCTCTCGGAGAAGTCCCATCCGGCATAATCCGGAGCCTGCTGGACATGTTTAATCTTTAACATACGTGTGGACAACCCTCTCGGAGAAGTCCCATCCGGCATAATCCGGAGTCTGATGAACACGTTAACATAATCTTTATAATATAAATCTTAACTTATCATATGTATATTTGATACATCATCTGAACATATGCATATCTGATGCATTCATCACGTAAATAATCATGTGATACTTAACCTATAATATAAGGTTCTAAGCTTATCGTTCTCATAAGCCACTTAATCTGTAATATCCCGCTTGGAAGTATTAGTTATAAGTGTTAGAAGCTTGATGGGCAAGCAATGGCAAGATGGTAATTAGAGGAGTGGCAAAGTTGTAATTAGTGAGACAATGGCTTATTGGATAAATATGAAAATAATTCACAATTTTCACTCATTTCTCACTTAAGAAAAATCTGAAAATTTCTCTCCCTCTCTCTCTCTCTCATTTTCGTCCCTCTCATACCACTCTCCATAATCCATCTTCTTTCCCAAAATCTTGTGATTCAAGCCTTCATCAAGTTCTTGTGGGGGTTCTCACTAGTAAGCCTAGTTTTGGGAAAATTGGAACTAGAAGAAATTAAAGGAAAAGCAAGGGATAGAGCAAGTGGTCAAGTGAAGGACAAGCTAAGGTTGAAGTTAAAGGATTAGCCAGCATTAAACCAAGTCTAAGGTGAGCTCCTAGGGGTTTTAGAACCCACTTTGCTTAAGCTTTGATGTTTATAGTTATATGAGCAAGTTTGAGACTTATAGAACCCTAGTTTCCCTTTTTATGGAAATCCCTTGATGAAACATGTTATAAGCTGTTTATATGTCTTAGAATTATGCCTTAAGCTGTATGATGTTTGAGCATGTTTGGTTGTGCCAAGAATGGTGAAAATCATGTTTTGAAAATGCCCTATGTTGTCCAACTGCAGGTAAAATCGTGTCACGATTCTGCAACCGTGTCACGATTTTACAGGCAGAACATAACACGATTTCTGGGTAGAAAATCGTGACACGATTCCCAAATCGCTCGTGTCACGATTCCAAAGTGTACAGGAACAACTTGTTTTTCTTCTTTACTTGCACCATTCCAGCCATCCAATACTACTTCAAACTCATTAAGCAACGTGCAATGGCTATGTATCTCTTTTAAATGTTAAAGGACCTATCCCTTAGAGAATGAATAGATCATTAGGGAAGGCATATGGCTTGATAAGTTGAGAACCTATATTAGGTGAATAAGGTTATAGACGTATTCATTTGGAATGCATAGGCCATGGGAATGCTACAGCAATTATAGGTTACAAGATTGTTATAGGATTAAAGTGACTGATTATATGCGTATATGTTATAGTTAAAGAAATATATCAAAGATATGGCGTGCTTGCATGTTTTACAGTTACAGTTACAGGGCGTGTTCAGCAAACTCCGGGTTTCGCCGGATGGGACTTCTCCAAGAGGGTTGTCCACACGTTTTATAGGGAGTCCGGTGTTAGCTGATATGATAGGAATTTCACCGGTTTATAGGGAGATGTACCTCGGGGTTACTCCACCCGGGCCGCACTCCGTAAAATGAACTCAGATTAATTGTTTGTTCAACGCTAACAGCTAACATAAAACACTTTATTTGTATTATGTTTTACAGTTATAGTTACAGAGGAAGTTTACAGTTACAGGCAGGATATAGTCAAAGTTATAGGCAGGTTTACAAGACTTGGCGATTCTAGAATTCCCCTAAATTGCCAAGGTAGGCATGGCGACCCTAGGTTCCCTGTGGTTGCCAACAGTAGGTTGGGTAGAGCTCACTGAGACATTATGTCTCATCCCATTCCTTCTGGTGCAGGTTCACAGGCAGGATCAAAGGCAGCACGCAACAAGGGTAAGGAAAAAGCTTTGGACTGATCGTGCTGATGTATTGTGCTTAACAGTTTATCTGTATTATATGGTTGTACTTATGTTGTACATGTATCAGAGATGTTGTATAAACTTTGGAATGTAATATTACAATATGATGTAATATTTGAATGAACTCTTTATATTGTAAATTAATGTATCCAGTACGAAATTTTAATACTCGTATAAGATCCTAGGCAATCTTATTATGGGTGTTACAATTTGGTATCAGAGCAGGTCGATTCAGACCGTGCCTTGGGTCATTAAAATACAATTTAAGTGGTGGATCTCTTGGATCCGGGACATTATTCTAAATGTTATATCTGGTTGAAACTGATCACTTTGACTTGTGTATGACAGTTAGGATAAGATGTCCGGGAGGAGAAGAGGTCCTGGCAGGCCTAGATCGAATCAGGCCAATGCTGAGGAAGCCGGAGGAGACCCTAATATGAATTTTTGGGCTCAAATGATGCAACAGCAGCAGGCGTTGCAGCAACAGTATCAGGAGCAGCAAGCTCAGGCTGCATTACAACATAAACAGATGATGCTTATGATGCAGCAGCAAGCCCAACAGCAGGCTCAAACTCAGCATGAATGGATGGAGATGATGCACCATGGACAAGGTGCTCAGCAGCAGACACCACCACCAGTAGTGGCAAATCCGTCCTTCCGGGAATTTAATAGAAACCACCCTCCTGAGTTTAATGGGGAAGGTGAACCTCCAGAAGCCAAGAGATGGCTAAAGCAGATTGAGAAAGTGTTCCGGATGGTGGAGTGCCCAGAAGAGAGTAAAGTACTGTTGGCAACCAACCAGTTCAGAGGCGCAGCAGAGGATTGGTGGGAATCTGCTCAACGCCGAATGTTAGCAAATGACATTGAGATTAACTGGGATAACTTCAAGGAAGCCATGCTAGAGAAGTATATCCCGATGTCCTACAAAGTAAAGAAAGAACAAGAGTTCCTAGAGTTGAAACAAGGTGGCATGTCAGTCACCAAGTTTACTAAGAAGTTTGAAGAGTTGTCATACTACTCCTCTCACAACGAGTATGCCGGTAATGAGAATTGGAAGATGAATCAGTATAGGCGTGGGTTGAGAGGTGAAATTGATACGGCAGTGAGCCTTCAAAGGAATACCAGCTACGATGAAATGGTTCACGACAGTTTGGTTGCTGAAGCGGGTATTGCCAAGACCGCTAAAGAGAAAGCTGCAGCATATGAAAAGAGAAAAGGCAAATTTCAAGATAGGTATCAAGAGAATAAGCCTAAGGGCTCTCCTAAGAGGGGCAGATAGTCATTTTCATCACAGGCGGTTGTCATTTGTAAACATTGTGGGAAATCCCATTACGGTGAATGCATGAGGCGTACAGGTGTGTGTTTCGGGTGTAGGCAGCCGGGGCACATGTTAGCAAATTGTCCAGAAAGACAGAATAAGAGTGGAGCTTTTTACTACAAGTAAAGGCAGGGTGTACTCCCTCGATGGCCAGAAGGTTTTGGCCAATGAAGACTTAATTGCCGGTATGTGTTACTTAGGCCAGAATCTAGTTAAAGTGCTTTTTGATTGTGGTGCAACATGCTCCTTTATTTCTTACAAGTGTGTAGAAGTATTACAGTTGTCTATGTCACCATTGATTCCTCCTATGACGGTATCTACCGCTACAGAGGGTGGAGTTGTAGCTAGTTTTATATGTGAAAATTGCCCGATCACTGTATCTAGCAAGACATACTATATAGATTTGGTGTGTCTTCCCATGATACAACTTGATGTGATCCTAGGAGTGGATTGGCTATCTGCTAATCATGTGTACATTGGATGTGTGGAAAAGTGTATTTTTATGCCTACAGATGATACAACCGAAGGTGTGGCTTTATCAGAGTTAATCAACCGCACTCATCAGCTTACCCAGCTTATGTGTGCTCAGGATAGAGGTTTTTATGTGATGGTTACTGTGACTTCAGAGTCAGAACTGAGTCCCAGTGACATTCCTGTTGTCAGTGATTATTTAGATGTCTTTCCTTCGAAGATAAGCAATTTACCCCCTGAACGGGAAGTTGAGTTTTCCATTGATCTCATCCCAGGATCGGAGCCAGTATCAGTGGCGCCGTATAGAATGTCACCCGTCAGAGTTAAAGGAATTGAAGTCTCAGTTAGAAGACTTAATTCAGAAACATTTTATCAGGCCCAGTGTGTCACCTTGGGGTGCACCAATGTTGTTGGTTAAGAAGAAGGATGGTAGTATGAGATTGTGCATCGACTACCGTCGGCTGAATAAAGTAACAATTAAGAACAAGTATCTGTTACCAAGGATTGATGATCTTTTGGATCAACTCAAAGGAGCCGCAGTGTTTTCAAAGATTGATCTCAGATCAGGATACCACAAGATTCGTATCAAATCGTCAGATGTGTCCAAGACGGCGTTCAGAACACGTTACAGACATTATGAATTTTTGGTTATGCCGTTTGGAGTGACTAATGCTCCAGCTGTGTTTATGGACTACATGAATAGAATTTTCCAACCTTACCTGGATCAGTTTGTAGTAATCTTCATTGATGATATCTTGATCTATTCAAAGGACTCACATGAACATGCCCAGCATTTGAGAATTGTTTTGGACATTCTCAGAGAAAATCAGTTATATGCAAAATTCAGCAAATGTGAATTTTGGTTATCAGAAATCCAGTTTTTGGGACACGTTATCTCTAAAGGAGGAGTGTCAGTAGACTCGTCTAAAGTCGAAGCTGTCCTTAATTGGGCCAGACCAGTGAATGTAACAGAAGTTCGGAGTTTCCTGGGTTTAGCAGGTTACTACCGAAGATTTATTATGAGAGAGAGGGAGAGAAATTTGAACTTCTAGTGAGAGAATGTAATAAGGAAAAATGAAGAAATATCAATCTTCTCCCTATTTATACCCCTTCCTCTCGCAATTACCATTTTGTCCCTACTCACTCGTAATTCCTCTGTTACTGATAAAAGTTACGTCTAAGCGGGATATTACACTGCCAGTCATCGTCTGTCTATCAGCTCTCGTCCTATTTGGGTCCTGCTCAGACATATCTACACAAAAACAAAACAAAAAATCATGGTCATTTAGGCAATTTAGACAACATTCCCAACACAATGTAGCACCATAAATAACTTAATTTTTAAACATCATTCAAAACAACATTGTCATCAACATTCCCAACACAATTTAACAACATAAACTAACTAAAAAATTTAAACAATTCTCATTTAGACATTTTATCAAACACTTTGAGTGCAAAGTATGAAACAAATCATCATTGTGTTAATTCAACTTCTACACATTCACATTGCACTTAAGCATAATCTAAACTACATTTACAACAACAACATTCATCTATAACATCATAAACTAACCAAAATTTCAATTTCTACATCTACCAAAACCACATGCAATCTACCAAAATTAACAAAAATAAACATACACAAACTAACATTAACATTAAAAATGATTAATACTACTTACTTGTGGTTTTATGGAAATGATTTGCTTCAATTTCGTGAAAATAGAATTGGAGGAAATTTGAAGAATTTTGAAGGTTTCTAAAACTGATGCAGTTCTGTTTTGCTGTTCTGCATAAGTTCTGATCGCATCGGTAGTTAACTGCTGATGGAGTCGGCGGTAGTTAACTACCGATGCACCAATCTGGTGGCAGTTAACTACCGGCGGAGTAAAATCGTATTTTTCTGGTGTTTCTTAACTTTCTTTGAAGTGTGGACAACAATTTTCATGTTATTTAATGTGATTAATTTATTCTTTAAAAAAAAAAGAGATTAATCTACGTTTACATATCGAGATACCACCCCTAAAAAAAATGTCGAGATACCTTGGTTTATATCCAAAAAAAGGGGCTTGCTTTTGTCCTAGATTGCTACTATCGACCTTGAATTAGATGCACTCAACATAACTTTTTTGAAGTTGCTTATATACCCCGATGATTTCTTAAAAATCACAACCTTCATGTACAAATGTATTTTTCCTCTAGCTGGATATATAATTCAGCAAACAATTTTTTGTTCCCGTGAGTGAATAAGCACATTTAGTCAGGAAACAACACGTTATATAGTTTAAGTGTAGCGGCAAATGAGTAAGGATCACTCGCCACCAAAATGCAGTAAAAAAGTATGGTTTACGATATAATAATTATGACGTAATTTGATTTATTTGACCGAACATATTTAGTGGATTAATACTTAATTGTTGTTGTTGATGTCGAATAAACAAATTTAGTCGAGTGTTTTTTAAGAACCACGAGGGAGTAAGAAGCTCCCTTATTTTTAGGTTTCCTGGGTTATTTGAACTCCCTTATATGAGCAATAATATAAGAGTAAATGGTCATTTTGGTCCCTGACTCTGCACCTCGCTGTTACAAAGGTTCCTGACTCAAGATTAAATACAAAGTAGTCCTTGAATGTGCACTTCCGTTATCACTTTAGTCCCTGGCGTTAAATAATTATGTTAACCGATGACGTGTCAAAGGTTTTATGTTGACAAGGAGTATGATGTGTTAAAGGGACTAAAGTGAAAGTAGAAAATTGTCACTTTGGTCCCTGAACCGAAAATCAATATCCCCGAAAATCAATATCCTCAAACTCGTCCAAACGAAGTGTTGCTCTTCGTCAAGAACTGTGTCATCTTCCTCAATGAAGTTGTTATGTGGTTGCAGGAGACTTACTGTTAAGTCCCTGACTGTGCATACTTATTATCAGTTAGGTCCCTGACAGTAAACACTTACTGTCACTAAGAAGAATCCATGAAGGAATTCAAGATATACAAGTACAGAATTTGGGAAAATGTGATTCATAACCAGACCTGAAAGCCTGAAACAATTCTTCATATTGCTAGAATTGATAAATTTAAAATATGATCATACTATGCCTACTTTATGCATGTAAGTGTTTAATGTCAGGGACCTTAGTGACGGTATGTGTTTACTGTCAGGGACCTAATTGATAGTAAATATGCAGACCTAACAACAAGTCTTTCGCAACCACAGAACAACTCCATTGAGAAAGATGACCTACTTCTTGACGAAGAGCAACACTTCGTTTAAACGAGTTTGAAGATATTGATTTTCGGTTCAGGGATATTGATTTTCGGGGATATTAATTTTCGGTTCAGGGACCAAAGTGACAATTTTCTACTTTCACTTTAGTCCTTGTGACACCTCATACTATTTGTCAGCATAAAACCTTTGTCACGTCATCAGTTAACAGAATTATTTAACGTCAGGAACTAAAGTGATATTGGAAGTGCACATTCAAGGGCTACTTTGTATTTAATCCTGAGTCAGAGACCTTTGTAACAAAGTGATCATTTACTCATAACATAAAGGCACATAGTAGCATGAAGGACAATTTTGCAGCTCACTTCCTAGCCAAAAAAAAACTACAATCTGTGCTGGATTATCATCCTCTTAGCCTTGACCGTTCTATTGATTTGAACCTTGATCCTTTCTTCCTTAAATGAATTGTTATTCGGTCAAAAAGAAGAAAAAAAGGAGGTTGCCATTCCCACCTACTTCCAACAACACCTTTGAGAATGATTTCAAAATTGCACTAAAATAGAATAAATTAATTAAGGAGATGAGCTGTTTAGGAAAAATGTCACTCTCTCCAAGGAGGTTTCCTAGTTTATAATTAGTCAACATGATGGCAAAAATAAATCCTTAGCCCACATATTGTATCCACTCCGATCTTATATTTAAATATTAAACAATTGTTGTATCTTATCTATATTATAAATCTATTATATTAATTATTTATTGAATTTGAAATACGAATCTTTTTTATATAGAGCCGAGGGCCCTTCTAGGGTTCAGATGGGCCACGAGTCACCCCACAAAAAAATTTAAATTTTTTTTGTCGAAAAAATTAAACCTTTAAATAAAAAATAAAATTACATTGTGGTATAGCCTCTTCTTCATTTAGTTACTCAAAATGCGTAGATAATTATTTTAAATTTTTAAGGTATGTAATTTACCTTTTTTGATGGTCAACTTTGTGTTTAATGTTTATTAAAATATAAATTTTGTGTACATATCTTTGTGCTTAATGCATAGATAAATACAACTATTTAATGTTCAACTTTATACTTTATTTTTTTTGTCAAATAGCCCAGTAGCCGGAGCTCACACATTTTAAATGTGGAGAAATAGTGTGTCCGGAGTTCGAACCCCGATTCTTACATATATTATGCTGGTCTACTTTATACTTAATAGCCCAAGTAATTTATTTTCCCAACACCGCGGCTAACTATATATGAGACCGAAAGGAGTACTAAAAACTAGTTGCAGTACTATGCAGGTGCAATCGTGCTTCTGCTCATTGCAAGGAGGTTTCCTAATTTATAATTAGTCAACGTGATTCCAAAAGTCAAGTCGATGGCCCAAATATTGGACTAGTACTCAGCACGTGAAATTATGCTCCTACTTACCAACCAAACAAAACAACCACTTTCCTTTACTTAAACCTTAAAAGCCTTTTGTACATACAAACTCTACAAACATGGCAACCATTAATCCACAGAGTGACACCAAAAAGGTTAGCTCAAACTTGATCATTGACTCAGACCCTTTGCGCTGGGATTCAGCTGCTAACTCACTCAAAGGTAGCCATTTTGATGAAGTAAAACGCATGGTAGCAGAATACAAGAAGCCAGTGATATTTCTTGGTGGGGTGGGGACACTAACTATATCTCAGGTGGCTGCTGTTTCTAACAGTAGCTCACATGTTAAGGTTGAACTCTCAGAGTCTGCAAGGGCTGGTGTTGAAGCTAGCTGCGAGTGGATCGGGGAAAACATTGACAAAGGTACTCCAATTTATGGTGTTACCACTGGCTTTGGTGCTGCCTCACATAGAAGAACTGAACAAGGCTTTGCTCTTCAGAAGGAGATGGTTAGGTAAGGTTGAAATCTCATTACATAGTGAATATATTGATTTGAACCTTTTAGAAATAGTTTTTTAGCTCATGGAAATTTCTCAAGCCGTTCTTTACATAGCTTTACAGGTACTCATAGAGAAATGAGATTATTAGAGTTTAGGAAGAAAATGATATATAGTCTGATTACTTGTACAAGAAGTTAATCTCAGCAAGTGTTTGTGCAAAAATTTATGCAAAGTTCCTATTTGTTATGCAATTGAAGCTTTTATTGTTGTGTAACTTTGAAGTCATAATATTGATAATTATTCTTTTGGTTAAATCATTTTTCTTTCACAAGGTTTTTAAACTGTGCAATATTTGGGCGTGAAAGTGAGTTATCTCATACACTGCCTTCGTCAACAACAAGAGCAGCTATGCTTGTGAGGGTTAATACCCTTCTACAAGGCTATTCAGGCATTAGATTTGAAATCTTAGAAGCAATCACCAAACTCCTCAACCATAATGTGACACCAATCTTGCCATTACGCGGCACAGTTACCGCTTCCGGTGATCTAATTCCTCTTTCCTACATTGCTGCGTTGCTAACCGGTAGGCGAAATTCCAGAGCTGTTGGGCCCTCAAAAGAGTCTCTTAATGCCAAGGAAGCTTTCCATTTAGCAGGACTGAATTCTGGGTTCTTCGAGTTGAAGCCGAAGGAAGGCCTTGCTCTAGTAAATGGCACAGCTGTTGGATCTGGCGTTGCTTCTACGGTTCTTTTCGAGGCAAACATATTAGCTTTGTTGTCAGTAGTTCTATCAGCAGTTTTCACTGAAGTCATGCAAGGGAAGCCGGAATTTACACATCATCTTATACACAAGCTGAAATTCCATCCAGGTCAAATCGAGGCGGCTGCTATTATGGAACACATTTTAGATGGAAGTTCATATATCAAAAACGCGAAACAGCAGCAGCCAGATCCATTGCAGAAGCCTCGAAAAGACCGTTACGCTCTTGTAACTTCTCCTCAGTGGCTCGGTCCACAGATTGAAGTTATCCGGTTTTCGACCAAATCGATTGAAAGGGAGATAAATTCAGTGAATGACAATCCTCTAATTGATGTTTCAAGTGATAAGGCTCTAAATGGTGGTAATTTCCAAGGCACTCCAATTGGAGTTTCGATGGATAATGTACGTTTAGCTATTGCTTCAATTGGAAAACTTGTCTTTGCGCAATTTACTGAGCTAGTCAATGACTTGTATAACAATGGGCTGCCGTCAAATCTTTCTGCTGGTAGAAACCCAAGTCTGGATTATGGTTTTAAGGCCTCTGAAGTTGCCATGGCTGCTTATTGTTCTGAACTTCAATATTTAGCAAATCCTGTAACAAGTCATGTGCAAAGTGCTGAGCAGCACAACCAAGATGTGAACTCTTTGGGGTTGATTTCTGCTTTGAAAACAGTGGAAGCCATTGAGATATTGAAGTTCATGTCTTCCACATATTTGGTTGCACTCTGCCAAGCTATTGACTTGAGGCATTTGGAGGAAATTTTTAAGAACACTGTCAAGAATACTGTAAGCAGAGTTTTTAAGGAGACATTAATCATAGATGACATAGAAGAAACTAATCCATTTAGATTCTGTGAGGAAAATTTGCTCAAAGTGGTTGATAGAGAATATGTATTCTCCTACATAGATGATCCCTTTAATGTTACGTACCCGTTGATGCCAAAACTAAAGCAAGTACTTTATGAGCATGCACACATCAGTGCCATAAATAATAAGAATGCAAAATCTTCAACATTTGAGAAAATTGGAGCTTTTGAGGATGAACTGAAGTCTCTTTTGCCAAAGGAAGTTGAAAGTGCAAGGGTTGCATTTGAGAAGGGCAATTCTGAAATTCCAAACAGAATTAAGGAATGTAGGTCATACCCACTATACAAGTTTGTGAGGGAAGAACTAAAGATAGGGTTGCTGACAGGAGAAAAGGATGTCACACCAGATGAGGAATTTGAAAAAGTATTTACAGCAATTTGTCAAGCAAAGATTGTTGATCCAATTCTGGAATGTCTTGGTGATTGGAAAGGAGTTCCCATCCCAATATAGTCTGCAAATGTTTAACAATAATTAGCAGGCATATGTTTTTTTTCTTGTATTACCCATGTTTGGCTTTTATATGAATAACTTGTTGAGAGAAACTTGTTTATATTTCTGTTGGTGTAATAATAGTCACAAATTTACACAATTATTTGCTATAAGATAAATATAATCATGTGTGGAAAAGATGGCTTTCCTTCAGTGATGATGCTATCAAAAGTGTAGGATGGATGGCTGATCTTTCACTCTGTTAAAGACGTATTTAAGTCCTCAAACGATTCTTCTTATCTTACCAATATGAAAGATAAAAATTAAAGCCTCACAAACAATATTAAGAATCGTCATTTTTTAAGTATTATCCATTGAACTGGTTTTCTGATCTTATAACATGAGAATGAACATGACAAGATCTATTTCTGTCCAATTCCAATTTGTTTGAGTGAATTTTGAAAAAAAAAATATTCGACATGTTACCAAGCCAAAAATAAGAATTAAGGTAACAAAATACAGGTAACTAGAAAGTCGGTCTCTCTATCTTTGAAGAGGAACAAATTTAAACAGACAGAAGAAGAGAAATCATGAAGAAATATAGAAGAAACATCGTAATTTGGTTATCAGAATTTAATTCAATAAGGGATGAGACAGTCTGAGCAATTACAACTTCCTCAAGTAACTTCACTAAACTAAAGCACATGAAACAAAATGGTATAAAAACGCTAGTTAAAGCGGAACAAAGTGCAGATTACATAGCAATATAAAATCATATAACAACTATTTAACACAATAGGAGCATCTGTTTTCCCTACTCAACATGCCACAAAGCAATCGAGTTACAAAAAGAATCAAGCAGAAGTTATAACAATTGAGCAAAATTCTCCTTCCAGCATGCCTTTTGTTTAGTTGATGAGGGATACCAAAAAAGATCAACCTTAATCTATCTTTACTGATGAGAACAAGTAATGCACAAAGTAGAACGAGACAAGGAAACCAATGGTTCCAGTTGAAAGCATGATTGCAATTGCCATGAGCAGCGAATAGCCGATATAAAGTATAGCAGAGACAGGTCCACTCAAACTCTGCAAGTCGAAAACCAAGTAGTTAATGGAGTACAAAAAGACATAAAGAGCAACAGAGCCTGATGCATAGAATGCCTTCCACCACCACCGCCAATCTTCGACACAGAGATGCATATATGTGAGGACCACCGACACTTCAGCACAGACAATAGTCAACAGTAAAAGAACAACCAGCAGAAAACCAAAAACATAATAGAACCTCCCAAGCCAGATACTAGAAAGGATAAAGAAAAGCTCGATGAAAAGGGTTCCAAATGGAAGAGTTCCGGCACCAAGAACAAGAAGCCATGATGGATATTTGCGTGCAGGAATTTCTCTTGGAATCTGGTTAGTTCGCACAGGATATTCAATTTGCTCAGCTTTTGTCCCCAAAAATCCTCCAATGAGAGTGAGTGGCACTGAAATGCAGAACCAGAGGAAAAACAATTTGAAATACAAGGAAATGGGAAGAGCACCGGTACTGTTGCTGCCCCAGAGAACAAAATTCAGTGCTGTTAGAATCGTAAAAGCAATTCCAGGGAAAAAGCAAGCAGCAAACCAGGAAATCGAACTCCACCCTTCTGAAGTTCCCTTAATTGTCCTCCAGAGACGTACACTTACATATCCGGAAGCAATCCCCAGGAAAAGATACAAAATTATCATCCCTGTTAACAGCATTCCTCGGGATGCTGGTGACATGAAACCCAAGGCTGCGAACACAATTGTAACACCAGCCATTCCAAGAATCTGAACCCCGTCTCCAACCATCACACAGAGGAGTTTTGAGCAACCAGGTTCCCTAAATACATCACCCACAACAAGCTTCCATCCAGAAAGCTCCTCATTCATCTGAGCTTGTGTCTCTTTGTCCAATTCCTCATACCTTGCCAAATCCCTTCTCACTGTTCTTAAGAAAATGACAAAAACAATACCAGCTAGAAAAAAGATCACCATCAGTGAATTTAGAATCGAGAACCAATGCACCCGGGAACCCTCCATCTTCAAATAAGCATCCCAACGAGACGGCCATCTTATATCACTTTTCACAAATTCAACTTCATATGTAAACGATATCCTCTCTTGCTCTCTTATCGGTTGATACTTATCCAACTCATTGGGACAGTTTATCGAAGAAATATTATCATACATGTGTAACTTCGTCATAACTTCCGGATCGCGTTTCACACTACAAGGAACAACATGAAACCCAACAATTTCAAATCCAGATTCCTTCTTTTTATCACTTTCAGCAATAACACCCATACCCTCTTCCCCAGTACCAATAATCTCAACACCATTTCCTTCATACTCATGAACCAAAACCGTAAACTTAAGATGATTAATAACATAATCTGCACTCCCATCAGATGGTGTATACCCAATAGGAAACCCCGTCCACTGAATCTTAACCCCATTTTGATTCGCAAACCTCATAACCGGCAAATTATCAAGAATCATATTCACCTGATACAAATCACGGGTTCTCTGTTTAAACAGCTTAACCTCATGCTCATTCAACGGGGCCGTAGTACATAAATAACTCGACTGATTAACATTCATTTTAAAAAGATACGGCGAGTTATCAATCTGATCACCCATAAGAAGCTCACCGAGATTCTCGGCACTTTTCTTAATGCCGCCGAGAGGCTGACAATAAGGAAGACTATAGTAACTAAAGGGTAACTCAGTTTCAATAGAAGTCAATGAATTAACTTTGGCATAAATTGGATCTCCATTTGCATATGTATGCATGTAACTTCCAGGAAGATAAAAACCATTGCTTTTGCTAATTTGAACAAACCCAATAACCAAAAAACAAATCCAATAGATCAAAGATTTTCTCATTCTCAATGTTGCTAATTCCATTTGCATTTGATTAATTAACACTCTAATGATGCATTGAACGCCAAATCTACAATAAAACAATATATATTCGTTTTAGCATAAGATTTTCAAAACTATATAATATGAAAATTAACAAATCAGATCATAGAAATTAAGAACTGAATCAGATCATAATAGAATGCAATTACATGAAAATGATAAAGAAAAAACAAAAACAATAGAAGAAATTGCAGAGAGTGAGATCTAACCATTGATTTTTGGAGAAAGAGATCTGAATTGTGAATTCAACGTAGAAATGAAGATGATTGGGAATTGGAGTTGCGATTTTTAACGAAAAAAGAAGGATGATGAATTGAAAAAAAAAAAAGAGAATGTGGGTCAATGTAAGGACTAACTAACTAGAAAAAGTGTGGGCCCATCAGTGCAAAAATGGGCCTCAATGGTATGTTTAGTAGAGTTGTGCTTTTCTGGCCCACCAAATTTCCCGTTTTGTCCCTCCTATTAGTGTTGAAGTGGTTTGAGAGTTATCTTTTGTTCGCTACGTTTCAGGAATTATCTCTCTCGAATGAATGAATCATTTTATATGCTAGAAGGGTAATAGTTGAATTTGATTTCATTTCTACCTTTACACTCAACATCATTCCTTTCTAATACATTGTGATTTTGGGGTTATTCATTAAAATTCTTCCATCATATAGATTCAATCTTCACTCTTTTAAGATCAAATAGAACGGAAAACTTAGAATTTTCTGTTTACACTATGTTTCTCCTTTTTTCTTGATGCAACATTACCTTCATGAGATAACTCCCAAACCATAATGTATGTGTCCCGATACGTACTGAACCCTTTTGTCTTTGGACTGCAATGATTTTTCTAAGATATTTTTTGCAGTTGATTAGTTTTTTTAATGAATTATATTTTATTTTATTTTGTGATATCTAGACTATATATAAAAAATTAGACCGTTTTAGACTCTCTTTTTCTCCTTCCAATTATACCATTAAGTAAATTTGACGATAAGAATGCTACTTTTTTTTGAAAGAATAAGAATGCTATTTTATTGGTGTCATTCAAAAAGATAAGAATTTATATTGCATGTTTTTTTGAAAGATGTAATATTTATTATATTATTGGTATCATTGAAAAAAATAAGTATAGTTTGTTATAACATAAAAATACAAAATATTTATTATCTATACCTATCATTTTAATCAAAATCAAATTATTTTTCATCAAAATTTCATAAAAAACTATTGTTCGTAATTTATATGCATTAGCGCAATAAGAATAGCGGACAAACGGGTATGGAGTGCCTGTCTAAACGCTAGTATACATATATATTGTTGAACCTTTCATTGTTCCGAAGCCGGATCTAGAGCTTTATTAAATTGATAATGCGAAATATTTTGTGCCAAAAAGAAATATGAAGATCGAGAAGTGATGATTAACTGGGTTCGTTATCAAGCAAGAAAGACATGATTTAATATAAAAATAGATAAATGCGATAGTGGTTCTGGACGTAGAAAATCAAAGCTTGTGTTGGGTTGTGAAAGAGGTGGTAGTATAAAGGAACAAGGTAGAAGTTGAAACGAGAAGACACATGTTCAAGGAAATGCAGATGTTTTGGTTGTTAGTTATTTTAGTGCAACGAAACTATAGAGTTTTAGTGTTCTTTGGGATATATATTAAAATACTCCAAATAGTAACTATGATCTAGAACCTTCTTCTCCCTCTCGTTCACTCCGATTACGATCACGACGACATCCATATCTTGGAGGAGCATTTGCATCTCGATCTATGCGAACATAACTATAAAATATCTCCTTACCAAATCGTGTCCTCCCGACATCATCATCGATATCTACAACAAAGAAGGTTGTTGAGACAATAAGGTTGTAAAAAAAAATTAGTGATATGCATCAATGTATAGTTCTCTAGTCAGTGGCGTATCCAGGACCCTGAGTTAGGGGGTGCAAAATTTTAACTCATATATATATATATATATATATATATATATATATATATATATATATATATATATATATATATATGTTGAAATAATACAATTTTGAGTGCAAACACAAATTAGTCCCCGACTTTTTAGGCGGTCTCAAATAGGTCCTCGAATTATAAATATTTTAAAAAGGTCTCCGACTCAATTAAACTGTCAAGTTGGTTCGTATATTTAACAACTTACTATCAATTAAGTTCTTATATCTTAACAATATACTTTAAATTTATTCTTATATATTAAACAAATTACCATCAATTTAATTTCTAACATACTATTAGGAAGACTAATATAAGTGAAATTTGACAGAAAAATGAATCTTTCTAAGATACTTAAGTCTTCGAGATCTATTTAAAAATGTTCTACAAAGTCGAAGACCGGTAGAAAGATGAGTAGTTGAACTCATTTGACTTAAAAAAAAGTTAAAGGTTTTAACCTAGAACAAAGGAGCAGATATTAATTTATCAAATTTATTAATAACATTTGTCATTTAAAAGATGGAAAAAAATGTGGAGATATTAGTTATGTGGTTTTCCTTAAAAAAATGTTTTGTGGTTTAACTAAAAAAATAATATTTACGTGTCACTATATGAGTTATTAAGTTATATTCATTACTTATGTCTGACTTTAGATCTAGATGATTCAAGCAATGAATAAAGAGGATTGCTATTTTAAATTAATAGCTAAAAGACAAAAGCTACTATAAAAACTAAAAAGTAAAAGACAACTTGATCTGAAAGCCCTGCTACTCCATGCCTCAACCTCCCGTAAAAACACAAGATACACAAAAAGTAACTTTGAAACGCTGACTTTGAAGCATAGAAATTGGGAGAGCCAGTTGATTGGTGCAAATTAAATAACTGAGGGTGTGCAATGTAGTAGTAAAGCTGAATAATAGGGGGTAATATAGACAATTTCAGGGTGTGCAGGGGCACACCCTCACCAAGGAGTAGCTCCGCCCCTGTCTCCAGTTGTGTTCATTTGTACTTGTTGGCTTGAATTGTTACAATGTATCAAACTAGTAGGAATTGCTTAACTCCGTATTTGTTTTGATAAGCCTACTTTTGCACAAAAAAAAAAATCCCACCTTTTACCTAAGCCCCATTATAACCCTAAAAGTCCTTAAAAGTTTGTATTGTAATATTGACTTTGATTTACAGTTTATAAACTTTTCAAACGTGTGGTAATATAGTGCTTGATGAATCCCACACACAATTTGGATTTCATTTATGCAATCATCATATTTGTCATCACCTTCTCCATGTTCAACAGTCCCTTAACACAAATTCTAACAAACATCATACTTGGTTCGTATAACTATGAAGGGAGCTACTAATCTCCACTTTATAGATAGAAACCATGATATAAGTGAGTATTAAAGAGAGAAAAACAATCTTTTGTATGAAAGCCAGTCACGTTTTAGAGAGCGAGAGGGTATGAACAGGGTCGTCCATTGACAAGAGCAACAAACTTTATGGAGCCCGGCCTCCAATTACGGGGCTTTAAATATTTGTAGGGTTAAGAGTATAATTGTTGGGGTGTATGGTAAAATTGTCTTTTGTTATAATACTAGAGTAGTGCCTCTAACTTGATTGAGACGGTCTTGAATATGACTTTGCTTTAGAGTTTAAACCCTCAGTTAATTCCCCTATGAAAGTAAAGGTGATGTAGAAAGTTAACAAACACATATAACTTAACTGAATTATGAAATGCAGTTTTTAAATAAATGTTCTGTTTAAATAAATGCAGTTTTTTTTTTCACATTTGAGGTGTGGTAAATGTGTCAAATAATTCAACTATCATAAACTGTCATAATTCTCTTTGCCAAAAAAAATAAAAGTAAATAAACATGTAAATAAAATAAAAGTAAATAAACATGTAACACCTCGATCCCCGAGACTACTGTTTAAATAATAATTCATGGAATTCAAAAACATCGAGGTATTACGATACATCAAACATCTCATGCTAATTTCTCATAATAAAAATTTCATCCACAATTATCATAGCACAGCGGAAAATAAACATCTCAGCATAATAATCATCTCGGGTCTTATCACAAATATCTCAAATAAATACATCGTCATAAAAATTCGACAAGTAAAATAAATCACGGACTCCTAGATCAGAGCACCTAATTTAGGCATCCTCAAAAAACGCAACATAAAAGAGAATGTGTAACGCCGTCCTCATCACAACTCACCAAACAACTACTCCTCAACCTGCAAGTCTATATCCACAAGGGTTGAACCCACGGATTAGGCAACAATAAAGCAACTAGAGGGTAAGATATACATTCAACAAAAGATATAATAAACGCATGTAAGTTTCAGGCAAAACATCACTTAATATATAAGTATTCATCAATACATAAAGTCTGGTTAATACTCATGCATAATTCATAAATCATAGTATACCCTCATCATTATATAATTACCAACTTAATTATACATCATCAACAATTAAATCATAATCTCAACTATAAATCATCAACGAATAATCATCAACTCATCTATAAGTCATCAACAGATAAATATCACTCATATATAAGTCATCAACAGATAATCAACTCAATTTTACATCGTTCATATCTCATCATCAATTCAAACATAAAGCATTCACCACGTCATCAATATCATAAAGTATACATTTACCACATAAATGCACAAGTTAACACCAAAACATTTCCACATACGACTCATCATGTTCATGCAATGTGCCTAACACGACACTAATGCATGTGGCACCAAAGTTTGGATATCAGATCCCTCGGCATGTTGGATTACTAGAACCCTCGGTTTGTTGGATTATCAAAACCCTCGACATGTTATCATCAATTCACAACTCGACTGACTATGTATGCATGGATACCACGTATAGACTCGACAATGCACTCATCATGTTGTTATATAATTCACTTCATCATATAATGTATCTCAACTATCAATTGCATTATCAAATCAATACATCCATACATTACAAAATCATGTCACCACCACAACATCATGTCATCATATCATTCACATCACAACCATCATTGCATAATCGATTCACCACATTCATCATGTTTAATTATCACAACATCATTTCATCACGTTCATCATGCTTAATCATCACAACTTAATCAAGTAACATCATGCTTCCTTTCAATATCAATCACATAGTTCACAAACCACGATTAATCATCACAACATCATTTCATCACATTCATCATTTAATTCACCACTATAATGCATTAAGTCACATCCAACATCATTCACTTCATATCAATGCATTTCACCAAGTTTAATCATAAACACGTCATTCTTGCATTTATTCACTATAAATCACATGATCCACATTTCATGAATAAATTAAGAGAGGTTAGTTCAACCTACTACTACACCACATTATATTCATGATTCAACTTCATTCATACTACTGTAATTGATTATTAAGTTCATTTCGACAATTATCAAGTTTCACAAAATCGCCAAGTTCGTCTCAAAATCAAACTTTATAATCAATTCATTGCAAGCAATCATTATCCATCAACAAAAGGTCTAAACAGTAGCAAAACAGCACAAAAGGAATGCCCATGGATGTCCGAAAACACCCCCAAAGGACCAAAATGCATGGAACAACAATGTTGTTACAGCACAACTTCGCTCAGCGAAGTCTATGGTCGCTCAGCGAAGTTCCCAGAAAATGGGTTTTCCCTTACGGGAAGACCCTAAAAAATTCCCAAAAATCCCATTTTTCATCCCAATTACCCAAAATCATTTTACAAACAATACTCATGATCAATACACTTTAATTGAACAATGGATACACAATGAAACATCAAATTGATATGAATTCTCAAGGTTTTTCGGTTAATTTCAAAGTTCGTCTCAAAAAAGCAACTTAGCAAATAAGCATGCATAACAACATCAACAGTATTTCATCAAGTTCAACATCACCATAATCACCTATTCAAACTATTCCAACAGCAACTTATTCATTTTCACTCAATTAAGCCATTTTAGCAAAATACCAACAACAACAACTTAATCCACATCAAAGCTACACAACCAACATATATTTTCATGCTTTTCATCATATGACAGCAACTTAATCAAAACAGTAGCAACTTAATCAAATTCACTCAATTAATCAATTTTCCCAAAATCACTTAAATCACAACTTATTAATCATAACTTCATGATTTCTCAAACAAAACACATACTCATGCTCATAATCAATTTCATAATCAACAAACATAATTCAATTATCATGTTAATCATCAAGATCATCAAAATTCACAAATGTATCAATTTAACATAATAAAACATGAATTTTGACATGAAGAAAATGCAATTTCATCAAGGTTTAACATGCTTAATTTAATCAACAAAAAGGAGCACGAAATTCACCAAAATCAGCAGCAATTAACATGCAATTAATCATAATTTAAAACACCCAAACCTCATAATTGCTTATTAAATCCATTTGGTGAAAGTAATCTCCCCTCTTACCTTAATTCTTCACTTTTGTTGCTACTTCTAGTTGAATTCCCCTCTTCCCCTTGAGCTCTTCTAGTTTCCTCTTCTCCAAGTCTATCCTTTCTCTATTCTCTCACTTGCCTCTCAAAATTTTGTGTTAAAATGTTTAACCTAGTTCACCACCACTCACTACTATTCTATTTATAATATGGGTTAGGGCCACTCCCACTAATGGACTTAGTCACAATTAACTCATAATTATTTTCTCTACACTTTTACTTCACTTAAACCCCCCATATTAATTATACACCACTATTTTCTAAAATTCAAATTACTAGTTCTAGCATAATTACAAAAATGCCACTCATACCAAAATGACTAAAATACCCTCAATTACTTAATAATTATCTAACCCACCAATCACACATAAAATAATCATTAATTAAATAAAATAAACAATTAACAAATATCGCAACACTAAAATAATTCTAATTCTAAAAATCGGACTGTTACATGGCTAAATGTGTCAAATAATTCAACTATCATAAACTGTCATAATTCTCTTTGCCAAAAATAAAATAAAAGTAAATTGTCATAATTCAATAATTACTTCCTGCCTAAATTATAACCCATTTTAATTATTATACACAAATTAAAAAATTTAATTGATTTTTGAATGGAAAAAGAAATCATGAGTTATTTTACTAATTTTAACTTCTTCATTTCATTCTTTCAAAAACTTCTTCATTTCATTAAAGGGGAAATGGAGTCAAACAGTGTTTTTTTATGTAAAGCTCTCAAAACATAACAGAGCTTATTTTTTATTGAAAAAAAACAAGTCATAAGCTATTACTATCTAGTACTATATAATAATAATAATAATAATAATAATAATAATAATAATAATAATAATAATAATAATAATAATAATAATAAAATCGTATTCCAGCAAAATTTCATAATTATCGTTATTTAAAGTCATAATCTTCTTAATTTTATGTGTCTAATGTTCATTTTGCAAAATATAAAACCAATTTGTTTTCTCTTTCGTCTCCTTATTATCCACTTTGCTTAAATATAGGAAAAAACAATGTATTATAACATAAATATAGCAAAGAAGTATATTATAGGAAAATAGTTTATTCTAATCTCTTTTAATTTTTATAAGTATAGGAAAATAGTTTATTCTAATCTCTTTTAATTTTTTAATCTCATTAATTTGCATGTAATAAAAATCAATAGAAATGCTACATTAATGTTAATATTTTTAAAATAATCATTAATTTTTAAAATTTAAGCATATCAATTTTCTCATATCAGTATATATAAAATTTAATTTTTGAGATATAAGTACTTTTTTTTAAAGTTTGAGATATAAGTGCATAAAATCTGCAACGAGTGTGGTGCAAATATTTAACGATATTTTATATATAAAATAAAAAATATTTAATAGAAACATAATATTAACGTTGATATCACATATTGGGACATAAAAATTTTCTTCTGGATATATATGCATATAAAATTCTCAACGAATGCGATGCAAATACTTAACGGTGTTGTAAATATAAAATAAAAATTTATTTAAAAAACACTACATTAATGTTGCTATTTTGAAAATAGTCATGAGTTTCCAAAACTTTATCATATCGATGTTCTCATATATGTATATAAATATTTGTTTATGTAGATATAAACACATAAAATTTGTAACGGGTGCGATGCAAACATTGAACTTTATTTTTCATATAAAATAAAAATTTATTTAATGGAAACACTAAATTAATGTTGATATTTTGAAAATAGTCATGAGATTTCAAAATTTTATCATATCGACTTTCTTATATATGTATATTAAAATTTGTTTATGTAAATATAAACACATAATCTACAAGGAGTACAGTGGAAACATTGGACGCTATTTTGCATGTAAAAAAAAAGTTATTTAATAGAAACACTACATTAATGTTTATATTTTAAAAATAGTCACGAGTTTCCAATATTGTATCATATCGAATTTCTCATATATGTATATAAAAATGTGTTTTCGCGTATATAAGCAAATAAAATCTACAGCTGACGCGATTCAACTATTTAACAGATTTTTAAGTAGATAAGAGAAAAATACTTAATAGAAACATTATATTAATATTTATAATTTTTATTTAATAACTTTAAATATTCGACAATATTAACAATCTAATTATTTTTTATATAATTACCGCAATTACGTGAACCGTGTGAATGCACGGGCCTTTTGCTAGTTTTAAATAAAGCTTCAAATGAAAAATTCGTTTGAATAACTTATCTTCAAATGTCGTGTCATTCTAAATATTTCATTATTTTTTTATAATTTTGTTTGGATAATAAATTATAAAAATACTCTATAATAAAAAGCTATATCAAATAGCTTTTCATAAAAATCATTTTTGAAAAATGTTTTTTTTTTAAAATATTTGATTTTTATTATTTAAATCTCTACCAATGTATATTTTATTTAGTGAAAGTCAAAATCTGCTTTAACTTAAAACAAATGAATTTGCTTTAACAAATGAGTTTTTAAAAAAAAAATTAAAATTCTTTGAATTTATAACAAACGAGTCCTTAATTATTTGAAAAAAATGGGTAGATGATTAGTGGAAGTGTACCTATCCTTATTTAGTATTTAATCCTTTGTCATTTATACTTTATCGTACCTCAAATATCTCTCTATTTCTCTTCAATTTTTCATTTTATATATTCACTATTTTACTCAAATATGTATGAAGGGGCTTCAATTAGTGTGAGGACACGCTAGATGGGGCTACCGACGATTTTCTCACAACGATAGGATTGTACCAAGGGTCAACCTTAAGCCCTTACCTTTTTACGTTAGTTTTGGATGTACTTACGGAACACATCCAAGAGTTAGCAGCAAGATGTATGCTTTTTGCAGATGATGCAGTCTTGTTTGGAGAGTCGAGGAAGGAATTGAATGAGAGGTTAGAGAATGGGAGACAAGCCTTAGAAGCGTATGATTTCCGTTTGAGTGGAAGCAAAACAGAGTATATGGAATTTAACTTTAGCAAAAGCAGAATTAGTTCCACGATGGAGATAAAAGTGGGAGATCATATCATACCCCAAGTTACAAGGTTTAAATATTGTAGAAAAAATGGTAGTGAGAAGACTTATAGATGTTGTAGTACGAAGAGTGGATTAGATGGAGGAGAATCAGATTACAAGAGGTAGAAAAACAATAAGAGAAACTATTAGGAAAAATTTAGAGGTTAAAGAGTTGGATCTAAATATGGTTTCGGATAGAATGTTATGGCGTAATTTGATCCATGTAGCCGACTCTACTTAGTAGGATAAGGCTTGGTTGATGTTGTTGTTGTATATTCACAATTTTAATCTAAATTTTAGGATTTTATGTATGTTTATTATTTATTTTTTGAAGGATGTATGTTTATGAATTGTAAATCAAAATTTACGTGCAATATTTTTTTAATTTGTCATATGCATTTTTTAATCATTAATATATTACTTAAAACATAATATCGAAATAGTCAATAAACTGTATCAAATTAAACAAGAAAGATAGTCAAATATATAAACATGTTAGCAAAAAAAAACAAATTAATTCGTCTTTCATTTAAAAACTTTAAAATTTTGTGGTGAAGGTTTTTTCAAATATCCCACCCCTTCTTCTTATTATTAGGCTTAATTGCACTTTTGCCCCTATCTTTTTCCAATTGTGCGATTTTGCACCCCATACTTTTTTTAAGCGATTTTGCACCCTATCATTTACCCCCTTTTTGATTTTGTAGCCCCTCATGTGCTTTTTTGCTGATGTGTTGAATTTTGCTGACATGTCTTCATTAACTGATAGAGAGAGAGAGATAGAGAGAGAGAGGGAGAGAGAGAGAGAGAGAGAGAGAGAGAATTTTCACCAATGGAGAGCTTTGAAGCTTGGATTCAAGCCTGTGGATGCTTCTCCATTATCAATCATCTCTTTTTTGTTAGTTACTACTATTATGGGTAACTAACTCTCGTTGTGTTTGGATTTAGAGGTATGTAGCCAGGATTTTAATGTATTACTCTTAATTTGGCTGGTTGTATATGATATATGAGTTCAATATAAGCTTTGGTTCAATCTTTGTTTAATGTTTTTGCTAATGTGCTATCAACCTGTTATAAATCATGTATAGATACTTATGTCTAAACAATGGGTTAAGTCTATATTCAAATTCAACTATATACCCGGTAATATGCCATCAATTGGTTATTTTGCTCACCATTGGAAGTCAATTGCTACAGTGGGTTTCCTGTCGTTTTCCAGACATAGAAACATACGATGAGGGATAGGTGGAGTTATATTTGAATCCAAGAGAGTACACAATCGATCATGAGGAACCATTAGATGAGAAGTTATTGAAGTCTAATGCCAGTGCAACTCGCTTTATATTTTCAAACCATTATTTACAATTTCTTACACAAATATCTTTTTCCAACATGATTTAGAATTTTGGGTCTTGTCAACGAGTGTCTCCATGGCACTTTTTAAGCATTCTAAATTAAGTAATTATTATTTAAAAATATCAAAGTTTTCAATTACCAATGCACTTTATTACACAAATTTTCATAAAAGGTTATCATATAAAGTCCTTAACTAGCACCCCGGAGGCACTAGTTAACATTTCCCTAGATTTTTTCCAAATTTAACAATGATCTAAACTAAGTGTGGTCTCTTTGATTCAATGATAAAGAGATGAATTATGTATCCACTCACATAGTGATAAGTGTTGTGCCGGTTTTTCAAAAATAATTGTATCAAATTACAATGAAAAGTTGTTTGTTGAAAATAGTTTTCTTAGAACTAATTTAGTTCAACAAAAAATAAGTTTTGAGCCACACAAACTAATCTCAATCCCCTAGCTTTGGTTTCTTTGAGATTAATGGTGGGAGAGGATAACATCAAAATCATCCAAACTAGAATTGATTGTCATTTTGACATTCAACTTAATGGTTTGGTTATAAAAAAAATTAAGTAGTGCACAAATTACGCATGAAAACGTTTCTACGTAACAAAATTAAGCCTTGGAACTTAAAATACAAGAGAAATAAAGTCTAAGCAACAATAGTAGTCTAATCCTAATAGCATGTTTCCACTACACCACATTTCTTTACATTAGATTTTTATAGTCCAAAAACTTGATAAGATTCTTAGCCAAGAAATATGCATAGCTCCAGATAAGCAGTGGCGGAGCCAGACAAAAAAGTTTGAGGTGACCGCCATCAAAATAAACTAAAATATATAAATCATATTGCACATACAACACATTTAAGTTGTAATAAACCAAATAACGATCATTCAAAATTTAAACTACATAATACATAAAGTCAATCATTAAATACTTAAAGTGACACTCTACGCTTTTTGAGTGACTTGAAATCATCAATAATTGGTTCAGCCATCTTGCTTCCACTCAACCTCCATTACAAAAAAGTTGAGTTGTTAGTTAAGCGGGTGAGGTGGCATAGAACACTGGCCCAACACTGCCCCTTCTTCTTGCTTTTTGAGTGACTTGAAATCATCAATAATTGGTTCAGCCATCTTGCTTCCACTCAACCTCCATTACAAAAAAGTTGAGTTGTTAGTTAAGCGGGTGAGGTGGCATAGAACAGTGGCCCAACACCCTTCTTCTTCTTCTTCTTCTTCTTCTTCTCCTCCTCCTCCTCCTCCTCCTCCTCCTCCTCCTCCTTATATCCTCACCATTGCTTTCATTTTAATTGCAGCTTCATGGAACTTTATTAATATCATTTTCATTTTTAGCCCCGTCTGTGTGATATTCGTTATTTCCTGGTGTTGTGGCAAAATCAACACTTGCAAATAGTTTGTGCAAACTAGTAGGCCATTTTATATTAGATATAAATCTCAACATATATTAGTTGTGGTGGTTATCTTTAATGTAGAATTAATTTCAAAAACTTTCTTCCATGTCGTGGTCTAAACTTTTTTTATTTGTATCAACTATATGATTTTTTGTATTCCTACATCTTTATTATTTGAATTTGAATATTGTAATGGCTGCTATAATTATTGTTTGGGAATGTATATCAATGGTTGGATATGTAGGGTGTTTTACTTTACATTTAAATTATTTCTTCTTGCAGATTGTAAGTGCAAGTTTTTGACATCTGAAGCAAATTACGAAATAAAGAAAAATGGAAATTCCTAGTGTTAGTGTTTGGCATCTAAATCAAATTATGAAAGACATAAAAATAAGACCCTGCAAAGTTTGGTTCCATTTTTCGTATGTATATAAGCTAAGAAAGCACTAGAAGCGACTCTACACATTTTTTTATATTATTTTAAAGATAAAGATTTTACCATTTATTGTTTTCAATTACAAGCAGGATTGACTAGACCAAATGATACAATTAATCTTTCAATTTCAAGAATGTTCCTTTGATTTTAACCAAAAACATAACAACTCTCAAATTATCTCTTTTGATGCAGAAGAAACTACCTTGCTTATTCAAAACAAAGACTGAACATCACACCCATAGTTTTCTTAATACTTATTCTAAAGAGCAATGTTTCTTTCATTAGTATTACAACAAATTTATTATTAGTTATTTGATGAGTTACACGGTAAATGATTATAATTGTAAAATGCATGTAGTCATTTAATGTTAGTGTTGAATTAAAAGTGCATTTTGATCTTATTATTGGTTTGGAGATAAGCAAATGAATTTCTTTGATACCATGTATAAAATATTTTGTTTTCAATTTAATTTAAAAACAATTTTCTCTGTATGGTACACGGATATACACACTAGTTTATTTATCGCACGGAGTTTAATTCTATATTTATCACTCTGAGTTGACTTATCTACAAAGACTTTAAAATTGGAGTTCATATGTTACGACTTTTTTTTCAAAAAAAAAAAACCTCAATGGACTCGTTTTTTTTTTTTTTTTTTTAAGAAACTCATCCTAAATGGACTCGTCTTTTTTTTTTTTTGAGGGAAATCAATGAACTCATCTTAAAAATTATTAAAAGATGTTAATACCAAATATTTCTAAAACTGAGCAATCATTGTATTAATTAGAATTATAGTTAGATTAATTATCAAATAAAATATTCTAAAAAAATTATAATCAAACCCATAAAAAGGGTAAAAATTAGTTATGTAAAACAAAGGGGGATCTTGTCTTACGATGGATCTTGTGAAAAGAAACTAAAAAGAATTACATGAAAGCAAGCCTTAACAAAATATTCTAAATGTCAACAATAAGGCCTGTTCGAGGCATTATTCTTCGCGGCGATGGTCGATGAAGAGAGAATGGAGAAAAAAAGACTAATGAACTCAAATCAAATTTCCTTCTATCTTCGGGGAAGGGATGCACGGAGCATAACCATTTCCCTCAATTCACACTCCGGCTGCAGAGGATTTGATTCATGCTAACCTACAACGGAACGACAACGGTGACAATGTTGGAAAAGAACATGATGTCGATAAAGACGGTGACAACAACAAGAAAGCCTATGAGAGATAATGGTAACGATACCAACACCGGAAACTTTTCTTTCTTTCAATTCGTGGGAGCGGTTAAGAGAGAAATACTAGTTTAGGCGGTGGAGTGTATAACATGTGTTCCCAGAATGAGTTCTTGCATGATTCTTTCGTAAAGAATAGCAGTGCTCATATTTATCAAATCACGTGATTGATGCACACATCATAAAACAGATTAGATAACAAATACAAAATACCGAGAGAAAAGACAAAACATACAAGGAGAAAACAATCTACACAAGAAAATCCAAACAAACATACCTTAAACAAGCCTAAAGCCACAAATCAATACGCAAACAACAACACCGCAGGTCAACACATGATTCAGTAAACAAACAACATCGATTTTGTGGTAACAATTTATTAAGACGTAATGCAAGGGATGATGAGTTAATCCATAGGTATCAAGTAAATATGTGATTATGCAACCACGATTTTGTCAATTGAAACGTGTGTTCGAAGAGAATGAATAAAATGGAGCTATACTTGGCCAAAAAAAAAAATCATGATCTGACTGAGGTGTCTCTTTATTAAAAAGAGAGAATGGTCTAAAGTCCCTATTTTAACGGGTTGAACAGCTAATAAATAGGAAAAAAAAGTAAGGTTATATAGATATAAAACACACACCATGACTTGCATTAATTTTTTTTTTTCTTTCAATTCAATAAAGGTATGTTAAGTAGAATGGAACTTTATAGCAAAATTCATGTGGCTCGATGGAGGTTTAATATATAAGGTAGTATTTGTTCATCTATTACCTTTACCTCAAAAAAAAAAAAAAAGTAACAAATGACCAAATGTTGAGTTTTATTTATTTATTTCGAAAGCATTGACAAATGTTGAGTTGCATACTCACAAATATGATTCATTTTCCAATCAAACTATACTCTAAATGTTTGTTAAGAATCCATTTTAATCTTCAGTCATTAAAAGTTGATTAAATTGCAACATGAGTTTGATTAGAATACTCTAACAGTTTAATTAACACACAAAGATGCTGAATATTTCTAGTTCTTGTACATGTCATTTCTTACAAGGCCACATCATGAAACATGCTCACAGGATGCTAAGACAAGAGAGTGAAGAAAAGGTGGTTGAGTTTTTTTTGGTAATAATTATAACTTACAACAACCAACAAGAGCAAAGAAAAGAATATATATATGTAATTAACAACATATATATAATACATTCATTTAGTGGAACTTGAGACTGGTCAAGATGTTGTTGTTGACAGGGTCAGCCAAATGATCTAAGAGGTTTTGGTATGGTCCAACTCCTGTAACAAGAGCTTGAACAAAGTAACCCAATATTGCCAACATAGCTAACCTTCCATTCTTAACTTCCTTCAGCTTTAAATCCTTCAATGATTTCTCATCTTTACCAAAACCAAGAGGGTTAAATATAGGTCCACCAGGGTAAGCTGGTTCACCGGAACCTCCAAGACCTTTCTCAAGTCCTAAGAAGTATTGTTTTCCCATGGAGCCAGGATTGTACCAATCTTGGAATCTTCTGTGTTCTGCAAATCCCATGAATGCCATTTCCATAACAAAGAGTGTGTAATTGTCTGCCCAGTAGTTGTATGTTCCTGCAGGTGGAATCACGCCGGTTTGGAACCAAGGTAGTGCTGTTTCCGCGGGAATTAAACCTGCTTTGCCGAGAATTTCAGGTGCTATAGCTCCGGCTGCTCCCAACATTGCGAAGCGGCCGTTGATTATCTCGCCGTATGCTAACCATCTTGGCTCAATGAATCCACCGGTTCCTTCGGGATCTGAAAGTCCTAGAGGGTCAAATCCAAAGTCACCTGGAAGGCTGCAGGTGATGATGAGGCCAAATAAAGTCAATTTCATTCTTGACACATAGTGTTACTCAACAAAGTTGCATATCTACATGTTGTATAGTTGTGTTATGGGTGCTTTGTTATCCAAGTATCCGAGCTTATGTTTTAACACAATCACCTGTCTAAGTATTTGGATGAAACTATAAAAATAACTTTAAATGTGTCCACAAGCTGTCCTTAGGTTATTTCGATGGGTTTTGTAAAATAATTTAGGCTAAATTATACTATGAGTCCTTTAAGTTATTTAATTGTAACAAATTGATCCTTTAAGTTTTTTTCGTATAAATAACTTAAAGTCCTTTAAGATATGCAATAAAGTTGCATATCTACATGTTGTAATGTTGTGTTAAGGGTACTTAGTCATATCTAATCTGAGCTTATGCCTCAACACAAGCACTTGCATAAGTAATTTGCTGAGATTGTAAAATTAACTTAAAAATATTTCATAATTACATCGTCTTTAACTTATTTCAATATGTTTTTAGGAATAATTTATGAAAACAACTTCTAACATGTATGAACAAGTAATAAATTGTATAAAAAAGTTCAATAGTTTCATCTTTAGTTATGAAAGTAGATTATACATAATCATAAACGATAATAAACACTTGATTAAATTGTTTACTTAGGCATACTCTAGGTTCTTAAATCTTAACTCACAAAACATCCACCTTACAATAGTTTTTTGTTCAACTACTAAGGAATTTACCTGCCATCCAAGTAAGAAAGACTTTGCTCTGATGCAAACCACAATTGTCTATTTGCTCCACCTTGCTGAACACCAAAAAGAGAAAAGAAAGTTATTTTTAATATAAACATAGTTCAAAGCACATGTATACTTGTCCAAGAGGCGTTAGTTCAGTGGTTAGAGTTGACTTTGTAACCTCAAGAGACAGACAGAGAACGAATCCCACATGAGACCGTTGTAATATGGTCATCAGAGACACTATTATTAATAAAAAGCAAACGTATAATTAAGAAAAATTGGAGTGAGAGATAGACCTTGACAGGAGGAGTAGCAGCTGCCTTGACAACAAAGGAACCTTTTCTAGAAGACCCAACTGAAGCTGGGAGTGATCTTGCTCCAAGACTCTGTCTTACAGCTTCAGCTGCAAAAGTAAGAGATGATGACGACACTAGAGCTTGTGTAGCCATGTTTTTTCCCTCCTTTGTTGCCTCTAGGAACAACTTTTTTCTTCTTCAAGAATGTTAAGAATGAATGATAGATAATGAAGTAACTATAAGCCAAATGGAGGAAGATATGAAGAACTCTAAGCCACTACTTTCAAGTTCATGTGCATGCAACGTGGAAGTTCTTGTGGTGAATATTGCATGGTGCAATATAGTAAAGATGAGAGTGTGATCTAGTTCTCCAACCATGTTTATACACGTAATATGATGAATCGGATAAGGGATCTTATGTTGTTCCCACTGCTGTCACGTGTATACAAATTGAAATTAATCTTACATCTAGCTCAATTGTGGATAGTATACGTGCCATTAATATTTTTATAACTCTCTATTATACATCCACGTGGAATATTTGAGGCAATATTAGAAAGAGTTGTATTGTTTTGACATATGAACTTAGACAACAAACTATTTTGTTAATATATTTCAAACACATGGTTAATCATATTCGGTAGATAGTTAATGAATATATAATAAAATACTATAATATATTAATCATCAACTGAATACATGAACCATGAATTTGAAGTGTTTAAAAAAATATAAATTTCTAATGTTCAAATATATATCACATTTTTTAATCAGATTCTTTTTAAACATACACTTGCAAATCATAGCTACTAACTTTAAAAATCACGATTAACTTAGATTGTTAATGACCATTGAGTTGCATTAACTACATATTTAAATTGTTTGGTCGAAAAAAAACTACATATTTAAATTGTGTTAGTCATCTAATTTATTTTTTTTGAATTTGATATCAAAATTATGTGTCAAATATCATTTCTCTATTTAGAAAATAAGGTCCAATTGTTACTTTATCAATGTACTTCCTCCAGTAATATTTATAAACAACTTTTGTTTTTTAAAATTCATATATTATATCTTAAATACATCAATTATTTATTGAATCTTAAAAAGCAAAAATTGCTTATAAATATACAGGAGAGTAAATTATTATGATGAGTAACTTATGACAAACTTGTTCTTTACTTCGAGTATAAGTTGCTCACAAAAGTATAGTATATATTCTTTTGCAGATTGAGCAGCTCACATGAATATCCTCTACCCAGCCTTGTATAAATCTAGACCAAAAACTAGATTTAGTGCATGTTTACATTATTTTTTTTTGGAGAGGTGAACGTGGGTTGTAAATATAAAATTAATTTTGATAGTTGTTTGACATGTTTGGGATTTTATAGAATCAAATTACTTTTCTCTCTAAAACGGCACCAACTTGAAGTTAGGATTCTAATAACAAAATTGAAACTAGAATCTGGTGCTTTAAAACAATTTTAACTTTAATATATGAGCGAAGACTCAAATGAACCCTGACAAGGACTTAAGTTAGTCCCTCGGAATAAAAAAATACTCATTTTAATCCCTTATAAAAATAAACCGGGACATTTAAGTACATCATCTAAAAATTGGATTGGATTTTTTGCTTATGTAAAACTTTTTCATCGATCATGGCATCCACCATGTTACCTACATGTCATTTGAAATAATTAAGTGTCATTTTAGTCGGATACAATTCATTCCCTCTATTTGATTTTTTTAAATGCATCTTAGAAAAACAAAATTTATATAAGTCTTCAACTAGGGATGAGAATAGGTCAGATCGGCCTACAGGCCTAGCCTACGACAGGCTAGACCAGACCAGCCTTTTTTCTTAAATAGAGAAGGCCTAAGCTTTTTTAGAAGTCTATTTAGCTTAAAAGAACATGCCACAGACCATCCAAAAAGCCTCTTAAGCCTATTAGGCCGACCTATTTAAGTAAATATGAATAATATTATTTATTATTATAATATTTTTTGTACATTGAATTAAAATATAAATTCGTTAGTAATTTAAGCTTATTAGTATACATTAATTTTTCGCATATACAAATGTATTATTATAAACTAGAATTGAAATATGATACAATATATATAGTTAAATTCCCTAAAAACTCATGTTGATTACTAAAAGAGAGTTTAATCTAATTGATATATTAGTTCGCTAGTCTATTTAAACTTAAATCACATTGCTTACTTAAAGATGTTCATATGATACAAACTTTTAAACAGGCTAGCAGACCTTATCAGGCTTTCAGAAGGTCAGACTCAGACCTCAAAAGTAAGCCTATGATATGACATGCCGCAGACCTTAAAAAATTTGGCAGGTCAGACTTAGGTCTTGCAAAGTATAGCTCGGTCTAGCCTATTCCCACCCCTATCTCCAACAATACTTTGAAATGGACGTTTTAGTCTCCCTGTCCGATTTTTAAGCATTATATGTAAAGTTCAAAAGCAATGAAAGAAAGATTATGATAATGTATTCAAATAATGTATTCAAACATAATAACTTACTTAACTTGTTATTAATGAAAATTTATTTACGAAATCAATTTATTTAAAATCTATTTCAACAACAATCAAGTCCTCTCGGTTAAATATGAAGTCTGGATACTTGACACGATACGACACCGTTACGTCAATACATAATTTTTTTAAAATTTAAGATACGATACGGCCAAAATACTTTAATAAAAAATTAAATTTAAACGACAAATTAAAACTCATAATACAAACTATGAACTAAAATTCAAAAAAAAAAAGGTGCAAAACCTAGATCAAATAGACATATAAAAACAACAAGGTACAACAATGAAATTGTCTTCACATGTCAATCAACAATACCAGCGTTCTCAACACAACAAAAAGAGACAAAACAAATAATGAACAACAACAAAAATATAATTATAATACCATTGATAATGATGAAAGTGACAATTAGTCAATTACATATATGATATATCCCAAAAAGAGAACTACTTAGCTTATTACACATATCCAAAAAATAATAGAAACATCACGTATATCCGACACATATCGGTTTTTCACTGTATATCCCTCGCGTATCCCTGATGTATCTGAAAAGTATCGGACAATTGTTTTTTAAAAAAATAAAATTTAATCTCCGGATACTCTTCCGATACGTATCGGAGATATCGATGCATGATACATATCAGATATGATACGTCATCTATTTTGAAGTATCTGTGCTTTGAGGTTAAAGGTGACAAATACAGCAGCCCAAAGTGAATGAACACGAAACAGAGAACTTAGTGAGTGTCTGGATACACTTCGATTTGCCGCCACTATGCGTTTGTGAAGTATTTTACCTTGAAAACAATAAGCTACATTATGTAGAATTTGAAAATACTCTACAAAATAGACATATTTACGTGTAATCACACTATCTGATTTGAGGAAGACAAACCCATATTACACCGAAAAACGTATTTCACCTTTGATTTGAGATTTAACGACCAAAACTTTATACTGTAACAAAAAAAACATGGAATTTGTGAAATCCAAATACAACTTAATTAGAGACGGATCATGAAATGAAATGGAATTTGAACATCGATTTTGTAACAACTTTTGAACAACTTTCTCTCACATACTCACATTATGGGCTTATTCTCTCTTCATTTTTTTTTCTCTCTCTCTCTATTGTTTTTGACCAATAAAAAAAAGATTGTCACAAAAATTGTCACAAATAGTTATACAAATATCATTACTCTAAATTTAAGACCTATGCAGGAATATTAGGCACATGGGACCACATCAATAGTGATCAAGAGACCTAATAAAAGTCCAACTTTTTTCAACAACAATAAATCTAATAATGTAAGAAATGTTCCAGCATTCTTACATTATGGAATCTATATAATTTGTGGTTTTGAAAAAGGGTTCAATATTGAGGATGAGACAAAACTCAGTTGGGTAGAAATACATGCCACTTACCATTTAAGTTCAGGCGCCCTCTAATGTGGGAGACCTCAACAAATTGCGTACCATAGTAGGAGAGTAAAAAGTAGGTGGGTGCAAGCTACAACTGGTTGTACCGTATCTTTTCCAATGAAAAATTCTAAGTTCCCAAATTACCCTTGTTCACCAAGCCACTGCAGTTCTGATGGATCTCTCACCTCACCACCCGCCCGACCACTGACAATCCTTCCGACCGTCTTCCTCGCTGGAAAGTAGCAACGGTGGCCGTTAAATTATTGCCACCCGTAAATTTGACAGAATTCACATGCATTGAAGTAGATGGGAAGCATCCAACTTTGAGCTTCAAACAAACCAAGAAACCAAATCAATAATAACTTTTTTGGATTTTACACTTGTGTTGTTGTATCACAGATCCAATTTTGTTTTAGTTCTAACTTCTCTCGTTGTACTCTACCATTTAAGGGTTAATTGTTTACTCTTTCTCTGTCATGACAAAAGCTGAAGATTCATGAAGTTAATTTCAAGCTTCAACAGATTCATTGATTCGAATTTCGATGTTAATGCTTCCGGCCACCAATGAAGGTAAAGCTAGATCCCGCAAAATTGGTTTCAGATAATCAAATCCAACATTCGGAAATCAATTTAGGAGTGATTATGTGCAGCCACTTGTTTGTGTACAAATAGAAAATATATATCTCAGCCATTGATGATTGTGCTTCTTGAAACTTCTAGACCTAATTTTATGAAGAAATTTTTTTTGATTGAAATATAATATTATTAATTCTCACTTTAAATCCAAAATTTAAATTCTGAAGTTTTTTTATGATGTTGAACTTAATCTTTAACTGCTCACCATAAGAAGGTAGTGATGAGCTTGAATCATGTTGTGTTTTTTGTTTTAATTTAATTTTCACTCAAAATAATTAACTGTCAAAACTTTAAGATTTACCACTGGCATGCAATCGGGGATTCTAAGAGAAATATGAATTCAATGTGGGGTCAAAGATGAATCTATTGGTGATTTGTTTGGTTTAATGTCAAAGATGATCTGGTGATGAATAAAGTTGGCGTAGCCCGAGGGAGAAGAGAATGATCAGAATAGAAGATAGCATTAAGGTGTGTGTAGCGCATCATAATACTCGTGGACGGTCGTAATCCAACTGTGAAACAAACTCGCGCACCGTGCAAGACCTAATCCACTCTCTCGCGCTAGCCTTCGCCTTAAGTTCAATGCAATTCCAGTCAATAGATCCTAAACCATTTTTTTGTCGAAATAAATATAGTTTGTTATAACTTATAACTGTTCAGTTTATTATCACGAGCTTCTTATGATATCAACTATTGTAAGATACACGTTTATCAAAACTATTTACCAAACATCTTGTTGAAGTCTAAAACCAGGAAACAAAAGCTATATTTAGTTCTAAAATTCAAGATCCAATTTTCCCCAAAAGATTCTTGTACCAAATTCAAAATTCAATAATATTTTCCCAAAATTCCAAGATAACTGGTGGGAGGGGGAAGATAGGGATAGAATAACTTAGTACCTTTGCAAAGAGATCCCCAATTGCTGTTTTTTTTGGGGCTAATTTTACTGTTTAAAATCTAGCTTTGAAAATGGCAAACTTTAGTGTAATACATGGTAAAATTCAATAAATAGTGCAACAATCTCTGATGACTTGCCCCAAAATAACTGGCACAGAAATGTTATTTCTTTGTTGGGCTAGGGAGCTATGTGCCTTGTGACAACATAACAGTCTGGTGGTGTGATGTTTACGTAATAGTTCTGGATAGTTTCTGTAATTTCAAACTCAAATTTCTTATAAAAGTTAATGGCATCTTCGTTGTTTGTCTGCACATGCAAGTAAACCTCAGAAATGTTCTGCTTTGCGCAAAGATCAATGACATGATTCAGCAGCCTTGTTCCTGCATAAACCCAAAGATTCATATCAAATTTCTAAACACACGTAGATAGCAAGCTAAAAGGATGCGACATATTTTGAATAGTGACAGATGTAAAATGAAATGTTCCTAATATGATGCTTGCACCTTAGAAACAGGCTCTGATATGAGTTTGTGGTGGCAAATATGCACACTAAGAAGAGTTGTAACTAAATTATCAGCTGAAGTTTCAATTAGCAGTTAACAGCAAGAGAAAGATACTAAATTTCTTTCTTACCAATACCAAGTCCACGGTAAGGCGCTAAAACACCTAAAGTCATGATGTAAACCCGAACTTGCCCACCTTCCTTCTTCTCAAGCCGGCACGCAATTGCGCCAACACAAATGTCACTGTAGTAAGCTGAAAGAAAGTATACTAATCAATCTTAAGGTTGGTGAACGTAAACTCACATGCAACAACATTAACAAAGGTGTTAGACTCGTCCTAAAGATCCCTTGTATGCCTATTCCACATCTATGTATCATCCATGTTATCATGAAAAACTGAAAGCACACAGGTATCAAACAGGGTAGTTGGATTAAAGTAAAGCTTGCATTCCAAGTTCCAACTAAGTCAAAAACTTTCAGAAGCACACAAATGTAATATATTATAAAGTGGTGAAGCTATATAGTCTTGGATTCCAATAAAGATGACAATGTACAGTTTTTATGAGGTGCGGCTAAAAGAACATTAATCATAAGTAGAAAGATTTCAAAGCAAAAAGGAATCACATATCCTCCTTAAATCAAGCAGCAAAAGAATCAATTTAAAAGAGCTCTACCATTAGCATTCAGCACATCTACCAAAGAAACTGAGAGAATTTCCCTATCATATGTATTCAATATTCTTGTTAAATTAAAACACTTAAAAAGGGGTTTTCATATATTATAAGTTAGGAGAAGGCGGTAAATACGTTTGAATCTAAATAATTAGACAGAAATTCAAACTTTTTATATGCAGAATCAGAATCCCCAACAGAAATCAAATTCAAAAAGATACCATGGAAGATATCAAATAGCAGTTCTAAATTGTACATATAGCAGTTCTGAGTTGTACAGGAAATTCAAGATCAATTACAAAAAGAAAATCAAATGCAAAGCGAAAAACACAAAACGAAAGCATGAAGCAAAATCTAAGGCTATGTTTGCGAGTTTGGAGGGGAGGGGAGGGTTTTGGGTAAAAGGAAGGAGGAAAGGGTAGTCCCCCAAGGGTTTGTTTTTCTTCATGATACAAAATCCCCCCAAAATGGGGGAACTAAAAAATTGAATTGAATTTCTTCATGATACAAAATCCCTCCAAAATGGGGGAACTCAAAAATTGAATTGAATTTCTTCATGATACAAAATCCCTCCAAAATGGGGGAACTGAAAAATTGAAGGAGGAATTTGGAGGCTTTAGATTAACTCTTCAAATCCAATTTATGTTGTTATAATAATGTCAAAATTAAAAAGATATTAATGACAAACATTCATTTACCTTCTTTTTTTTTCCCTTTACTCCCCTCCCCCCATAGCCCTCCCTTCCCCTCCTCTCCCCTCCAAACTCGCAAACACAGCCTAAAAGGATTTGCTATGACTGACTCCAGTGTTTCAGCAGGTTTAGTTTTAGCCAAGAGTAGTGCTATATAGCACAACATACCCATGACATCCGACGTCACTTTAATCCTTGTATGAAATAAAATACGTGAGAAAACAGGAAATCGGTGCATACAGGTTTCATTGGATGGTTATTGTTGTTTCGTTTACATCCGCGCTTGTTGGTTGTCGTGCCAACAAGCATTTTCTTTCAATGAGGCAATGAATACACTAAGTTTTAAGATTACAAAAGAGTCTTCTGAAAAGACAGAAAAAAACATTGTTCAAAGATTAAGGGTGCATTTCTTTCAGCTTTGAAAAAAGTAGATTTTGTGTTTGTTTAAAAAAAATTGAAGCTTTTTCTGTTTGTTTACTACCCAAGTTCATGTGTTAACTCTTTGTTTTTGGAAAAAATAGATTTTGATATAAGCGCTAATCCTAGTAACTTGTCATTTTAGAGTAAAAATGAGTTTTATAATAAAATGATTTTTTAAAAAATCCTAAACAAAGGCACCCTACCCTAATGTTTCACATGTAAAGCAACAATCATTTTAAGTGTAAACAACAGCTAACAGCAGAACGTGAATACCTAATAACTAAAGTATAGTGGAATTAAAATATTAACATTCTAAAACGGATAGGAACTAAGGACACGTTTGGATTGACTTATTTTTTAACTTATAAAAAAAATAAGCTTTTATATCAATTCATTCATAAGTTGTCATTAACGAAAATTGTATCTTCATAGAATAATACATAAACGCTTAATTATTTACTTACATAAGCAGTTAAAAAAAATAAGGCAATCAAAAGAGGGCGTAATTGAAATAGCTTAAAGTGTGAAATAATGGATAGGAAAGAACCTAGTTTTGTGAAATCGGCAGAAGCAAGAGCATCAGCATAGTATTTGTCGTTGTAACGAACAGGGAAAAGAGCAAGATTAAGTTTCTTGAGTTGCATAATGTTCTTGTCTCTTACTCCATCTAATGAGATTGATACTTCACGACCAGCTCCCATTGATTCTACTTCTATTCAATTCAATTCAAATCAAAATTATTTGCTTGCCCAAAATCGGAAAGGAAAATCGAGAAAAAAAAAAAGTAAAAAATGAGAACCTGGAGTTTCGAGTTGAGTTAATGTGACGAGACGATGGACTCAGATTGAGTTTCCCGGCGAGTTGAGTTGGCTGAGTGGGACGAACGAGGAGAGGAGTATAAGGGTAAAGCGGTAGCGGCTTTGGGAGTTTTGTTTTCTTTGATGGGCTTCTATGGAACTTGATTGGGCTTCTTCGATTGTAATCTCATCTCTTTCTTTTCGGATTATTAAGGGAACAAAATTGCTCTTCTCACTTATCAAATTGCTCATTTCCTTAAATTCACCTTAAATTAATTTACGTTCCACATTTTCACTTTCGCTAACATTTTTAAAATCAGTCTATTGAACTGATTTTAAAAGTGACAGCGTAAGTTAACTCACATTGAATTAAGGGAATAAGCAAAACCAAAAGAGAAAAAAGCAATTTTCTTAAGGGAATATTAACATGAATTTGTATAAATATTGTCTTATAACTTCTATAAAAAAAATGTCTTAAAATTTGCGCCTTTAATTTCTTAAAATTTTAAATGAAAATTCATACAAATTTATTTTTCTAAATCCATAACATTTACTTTTAGAGAGTGTTTTTTTTTATTAATCCTCTGATTTTTAAAGGAAATGAGTTTTGATAATCCAGAGTTCAACTATCTAAGGATCAAACTCAACTTGTTTGGCGAAGCTTATTAACCATTTGTGTTCGGTTATTTGGTTTTGATAGAATGTACTCTCTCTGTCCTTTTTTATAGAGTAGTTTACAAAAATCAGGGGTATTAAGAAAAGTTGTTGTAGTAATAAAATTGTCTCAAATGAGTGTAACTATTAATAGATTACCCTTAATTAAATATATATTTAATATTAACTTTTTATATACCAAGACAAATTATAGTATTAATAAAATATATAATTAGAAAAAAAATAATTAATGCATCTAATAATTTATATATAATTTTATATATAAAGACAAAACTTTTTTGTAAACTACTCGACGGATGAGCATTAGAAAGACCTTATATATCGAGCTGTATTTTAAGGATGACCCTGACTCATAATATGTTGTTGCGTGTGTTTCTTCAACACGATAAAACTTTTGTATTCTGCATGAAACGAGAAGACATATTTGTTCCAAAACAAGTTTTGATCGGTTGGTTGGACTTGGATTTACTACCTGGTTCGCAATTTACAAACCAACCTTGTTTGTTTCTGTGGGCGTTACATTACACTGAAAGCTCAGTTGACATTTGGCTGCCGCTGCTAGAAAAACAGATACTACCTCCGTTCCTTTTTAATTGTCACATTTTGACATTTTACACAAACCAAGACAAACTATAAATGTCACTACTTTTGATACAATAATTTATATTTTTACTATAATAACCTTATTCATTTAATATATCATCTCATATATTTCTCTCTCCGTAATAAATAACTAAGGATAATATTGGTAAAACAATATTTAAAGTTGCATTGAACTTTGAAAGTGACAGTTAAAAAGGAACAAAAAATTTCTTCAAAAGTGACAATTAAAAAGGAACGGAGGGAGTATCTACAATATAATCTTTGTTATGTTAAATTAATTAATAATAAAAGTGAAAAACATTTTTATACTTTTTTTTTGGAGGAACATTTTTATACTTATACTATGGACAAATTACTCTTATTAATAATTAATAAACGTAGGGAAATTCAATTTAAAAAAAAAAAAGAATAGACGAAGGAACACCTTATCATCGAGTTATAGTTACTGTAACTCGCAATCTTCATTTTGAAACCCCCTCTTCTCTTCTTCTCTGTGACAGTGTAAACGAACACTATTTGTTGTTACAATGCCGTGTACAATTTCTGTCTCAGCTCCATCACACTCCATTACTCCCTTCACATTCACATCTTCAAAATCAACTCGAATCTCTCATACACCCCCAAAATCACTCACTACACAATCGCGTAAAACCACATCTTCTCATCACTTTCAACCAGTTATAACAAAAGCAACCGTTTCCATAGAAAAAGAAACACCAGAATCCGAACGCCCCGATACATTTCTCCGCGACGGAGCCACCGCATCTTCTGTTCGAGCTCGATTCGAGAAGATGATAAGAGAAGCACAAGACAAAGTGTGCAATGCAATTCAACAAGCTGATGGTGGTGGAAAATTTAAAGAAGATGTTTGGTCAAGACCTGGTGGTGGTGGTGGGATTAGTAGAGTTCTTCAAGATGGTGCTGTTTGGGAGAAAGCTGGTGTTAATGTTTCTGTTGTTTATGGTCAAATGCCACCTGATGCTTATCGTGCTGCTAAGGGTGCTGCGCCCGGTTCCAGTGATCAGAAGCCAGGGCCTATTCCGTTTTTCGCCGCCGGAGTTAGCTCTGTAAGTTTCACCATTTTCAATCAACTATAATTGGTTTAAATATGATTTTAGTCTCTGCAATTATACTGTTTTTTGTTTTATGGCCTGTTTCGATTCACTTATTTTTTAGTTTATTAAATAAGCTTTTATGTTAATTTATAAGTTCTTACTAACGAAAATTGTATCTTCATAAGCTGTTTTTTTATAAACAACAAGCTTATGAATTATACATCAAAGCTTTTTTATTTGCATAATTTGTTTTACATAATCTGAAAAATAAGCCTATCCAAACAGGCCCTTAGTCCCAATAATTTTTTCTTTTTTCTTTGGGTTCAATCTGTGCAAATTAAAAAATTATTGCTTTTAATCCCTGACATCATACGTGGCTCAATAAACAACGATTTTTGAATTTGAAGGGACTGAATCCATACGAAAAAACTTACAAGGATTAAAAACTAAAACTGCTATAAAATTGCAGGGACTAAAATCATATTTAAACCATTATAATTATTAGTAAGAGTACTGTTTAATCTTGTATGGATGTAGAGAGACAATATCAGCGACGTAGGTGTGAAATTCTGTTGAAGACTTTTTTAGAATAAATTGATAGTCAGATAGTTTTTTGTTGGGTACAATTGATCGATACATAGTCAGATACATAAGTGTTTGCTTGGTTGCGCATGGATGAAAATTGATTTTGTGGAAAAATAAATAAATCAGAAAGCTTGTAAATTAGGGGGACTAAAATCTCAGATTTAGAAAAGGATGAAAAAGTCTATGCTTTGTATGTGGATACGTGATGCGAGTATGTGAATGCCATTGCTCTCTCTCTTTTGATGATTGCTTCTACTTCATCTTTTGTCAGTAAGCTATCATCACAATCGTCATTGTTACCTGCCTTAGACCATACCAGATTTCCAAATTATCAAAACAAATTAGTCCAATTTGTATAAAGGATCTTGAAAATACAAGCATGCACATATATCTGAGTAAAAGTATTAGAAATTTAGAAGTTACTTTATATCTAAAAATTGATGGATGCCATAAAAAAGAGTATGATCACTTACACCATGTCCTCAAGTCAGTTATCCCAACATACTTGCAGCGTTCTTATCATTCTTGAATTCGGTTTGATATCATGTCTGGTTTTCCAACATATGGATTCTTCTAGATTGAATCTGAAATTGAACTTGCATTAACAGCTGCATGTGTTCCATGGCGTTAACAGTCTGCCTCGTCACATTTTGTCCTCTTACCCCTAGTAAAGATCTCTTGCATGATTGCACTGATGAAGATAAAAAAATGTCAGAAACATGTGTGCAATTCTGTCAAAGACTTTTTTTAGAATAGATTGATAGGTTGAAATATAGATATAAGGGTTCGCTTGTTTATGCACCGATGAAAATTGATTTTCTTTTCTCGAGAAAGATGAAAATTAATTTTGTAAAGTTGGTTTTGGTTAGAATTTAGTTGGATCTAAAGTGATTTATGTTTGTATTCATTTATGTAAAAGTGAGTTCAACGATAACTTTGGGCTGATAATGAAGCTCAAAATTTCAGCTTCTAGTTAGAATCACTTTTAGAGGCAAAAACAATTTTACTTGAAAATATCCAAATGTGTCGAAATCAAGTATGTGTCCATGTTTGAATAGACTGTGAATTTGACAAAATTGCAGTGGTATTTACCATGATTTTGGTGAAGCTCTAAAGAGTATTTTTTTTTTGCCAAAATCATGGTGGCACACCGTGATTTCGACAAACATTCTACGAATCTAATTTTGTTTCTCCCAAAATTGAATCCAAACATTCAATGAATAATTAGTGCTGACCGCTCAATGTCTTTCGTTCTATATGTTCAGGTTTTACATCCCAAAAACCCATTTGCCCCAACCTTGCATTTCAATTATCGCTATTTTGAAACCGATGCTCCCAAAGGTATGTGTTCTGCTTTTTCTTTCTTTTATGCAAGCATTGTGCCGTGTTCATTTCAAAGCTACTTTTCTTATTGTAATTTTTTGGGAAAAACAATTCTGAATTGAATTCTCATTAGTCATTACACTTAATCAAGAGTTATATTATTATATACAAGTTTCATAATAAATTATATCAAGAGTTATATTATTATATACAAGTTTCATAATAAATTATCTATGTTTGCTGCTCTTCCAGGATTTAGCAATCTGTTTTTGGCGGCGTTTTGCCTTTGTCAACATTAGTGGATCCTGTAGTATATATGCCTCTTGTCTCTCTATCTATTCAATTTCAGTCACGTGGCCTGATGCGACTGTTTGTTTTTTAGCCTGTTTTGGATTTGTTATTGTGGTTCTGGTGTTTGGCTTAATTTTGTTTAGCTTCCTCTCTTAAACTTGATTGGCATAGGTGTTTTTTTTTTTTTTTTTTGCAATCTTGGTCTTTTGGGTTGGTTTTTTTGGTGGGGGTCTCTATTTTTGCAGTTTTGCTGAACATTGCAATCTCTTTTCATAACCAAAGTATGCCTTATACTATGTGTTTTGCGTTTTATATTACTCTAGTGTTTGCGTTTTTAAAAAAAATATATATATACAAGTTTAATATACATGTGTCATGAACCAGAAATTACATTGTTAACTGCCCTTAGTTATCATAAGTACAGCTGAATCAACTAGTATGCTTTATAACAGTATTGTCTAGTACATATCATTATACTGGCATGAAAGTATAAAACTTGTAGTGACTGACACTGGATAACAGGCCTCTTGAGTTTGCTTCTATTGACAATCATGCTATTTCATTTTGCAGATGCTCCTGGAGCACCTAGACAATGGTGGTTCGGTGGGGGAACCGACTTAACCCCTGCTTACATTTTTGAGGAGGATGTCAAGCACTTCCATTCAGTAAGTGCACACAATATTGGTTTTTCAAATCTTGTTTTTAAGAGTCAAATTCTTTAGTAACTTTTTTAAAAACAAATAGTTGCCTTTGTTTTAAAATGTCACCTTACTTTGACATCTTATGTGAGTAGTTTTAATCTGGTTTTGCAGTTTCAGATGAGTTTTCTTGAATTAAATATGTCTAGCTTGGTTCCTTTGATATGTGTAGCGCTGAAACTTTAAGCATAGGGATCTGGTTATCTATAAAATGTTTCTGCAAATGCTTGAGAATTCTGCAATTCAATTCATTTCAAATGTTTCTCTCTATGCTATCTGGATTAAACCCTGAAATGGAAACAAAACATATACATTCGATGTTTTCATATATTTCTTTTGAAATTATTGCTGGTAGTTCATGATTACCTTTTACATCCCCACCCCTTCCCAAAAAGAATTGAATCCCCAAATTGATAGATAAAAGAGTCAATGTTGGACACTTGAGAAATTCTGGCATATGATTTTCAGTTTAAACACTTTATCTTTAAAATATTGCTGTGATCATCCGATATTTTTTTTGTTTAAGGGCTGCAAGAGCAAGTGCTATACCGAGTTTATATAATGCTTTTGTTGTAGGTTCAAAAACAGGCTTGTGACAAGTTTGATCCTACCTTTTACCCCCGATTCAAGAAATGGTGTGATGATTACTTTTATATCAAGGTATAGTCTCATCCTTTTTCACGTTATGGAGATTTCTAGTGCAGTATTTCTGTAGTCTTTAGATGTGTTTGATAAAGCTGAAGCTCGATAATAAAAAGCAATGAATGAGCATTCAGGGTTCAGCTCATCAACCTTCAATAAATAAGTAAATTTTAATTTTCTTGTCTATATGTTATCTTTAGCTTTGATAAATTTTATACATGAAACCAGTGTTTGTAGATGGGTAGCAAGGATGTTTATATGTTAGGATGAATGATAGGATAGGGAATAACACCTGTGATGATTTGGCAATAGTGAAACGAGCTATCATCGCATGAAGTATATGCAGCTGATAATATGATATATTCAGGAGACTTAGGGTAGTTTATGAGAAGAGCGAGTGACAAAAAGTCAGAAACACAGAAACATGTTAATAGTGTCTGCTGATATTACGATTTTTTGTATGCATTTAACTGCAAGGTTCAGTTTTGTGAGTTGTCATCAACAGAAATCCCATTTTAGAGTATACCAGTTGAGTCAGTTTAGTGTCTACTTAGCTGGATCATGGTTGCCTTGCCGCGTGACATGTTTGAGGGATTAAAGTGGATTACTGTAATTTTTTTGTTTTTGTAATTAAATTGAGCATGTGGTATATGTTTGTTGCTGATTGTATTTTCTTGTTTTCCTTTTCGTTTTAAATTCAGCACCGAGATGAAAGGAGAGGACTTGGAGGAATATTCTTTGATGATCTAAATGACTATGATCAGGAGATGCTTCTTTCCTTCGCTACTGGTAATTGCTTGAATATATAATTTGTTGGTTCTCACTTCTCAGTGGAAAGACATTTAGTTCTTTCATTTTCATGCTTGCCTAAACTATGGTTGCTTGCAGAATGTGCAAACTCTGTTATTCCTGCTTATATACCTATCATAGAGAAAAGGAAGGATTTGCCCTTCACAGATCATCAGAAAGCATGGCAACAATTGAGAAGGGGACGATATGTGGAATTTAATTTGGTACACTTTTTAAGCTAACTTCTAGACCAAATTTTGTGCTCTATTCCTTTTCAGATCAGGTTTAAATTTATGTTGCCACTGTTTTTTGGCTACAGGTATATGATAGGGGTACAACATTTGGACTAAAAACTGGAGGTAGAATAGAGAGTATTCTTGTTTCTCTCCCACTGACTGCTCGGTGGGAATATGATCATGTATGATTTTATAATCTTCTTTATATTGTGCTAAAATGTAAACAAGTTGAATATTAGATGAACCTGATAGTCCAGTTATAAAATTTCTGCTGAAATGCTGATATCATTTTGTGTGCAGAAACCAGAAGTAGGAAGCGAAGAATGGAAACTCTTAGATGCATGCATTAACCCAAAGGAATGGCTCTAATTTACCAGTTGACCACCCAATTTGGTAGCTTTTTCAATGAGATAAGATAGCTTGTATTCTTTTTTCGGTGTATATCATGTACTTGTGAGATGAGTCACAACTGTTTTAGCTTCCTATTAGGTGGATTGTAAATCACATGTTTTACATTTTTCACCGATGTTGTAAAATTATGCAAATTACAATTGTTTAGACTGCCCTGTACTGGTGCTCTTCCCATTTCCTTGTATTTTGAGTTGTTCTTCCTATGGTTCTGCATTTCAGTGCCACTCACCCTCATTGGAGGATTTATGGGGACAAAAGCCGAGCAAATTGAATATCCTGTTCAAACTAATGAGATTCCAAGAGAAAACATATGCTTTGCTTATTGCGTTAAACAGTTGTCAAATGATTTTAAATTTCAATGTAATCTGCTCTTTGTTCCCCTTCTATCTGTCTTCTTCTGTGAGCGGTTTACTCATTCAAGTAGCAGTCAAGTTACTTGAGAAAATTGTAATTGCTCAGACTGTCTCATCCCTTATTCACTTCAATTCTGATAACAAATGTTTTATGTTCTTCTGCCTGTTTAATTTTGTTCATCTTCAAGGGCTGGGAGAGTGACTTTTGAGCTACCTGTATTTTGCTACCTTAATTATCACTATTGGAACAACTTTTTGGAAATATATTCAAACAAATTGGAGACTAGTCAGTCTTAGACAAAAATAGATCTTGTCATGTTCATTCTCATGTTATTGAGATTCGAAAACAAGTTCAATTGGTGGTACTTCAAAATTGACAAATAATTGTTTGTGTTGTTTTAATATTTATCTTTCATACGATGAGAAGAAATTCGTGAGGGCTAAGATACGTCTTTAATAGACAATTTGAAAGATCAGCTATCCATCCCACTCTTTTGATAGCATCATCGCTGAACACACACACACAAGTTTCTCTCTACAAGTTCATATAAAAGCCAAACATAGGTAACAAGAGAATACATATTCCTTAATTCTGTTTGGAATTTCCCATCCCATCCCAATCTCCCCTCACAAACTTGTATGGTGTGTATGACCTGCATTCCTTAATTCTGTTTGGAATTTCAGGACTGCCCTTCTCAAATGCCACCCTTGCACTTTCAACTTGCAAGAGAGACTTCAACTCATCCTCGAAAGTTCCAATCTTATTTATGTAGGAGAATACATATTCTTTGTCAACCATTTTGAGCAAATTTTCCTCACAAAATCTAAATGTAATAGTTTCTTCTTTGACTTCTATGATTAATCTCTTCGATGTATAAAAAAAAATGGTTGCTGCACATGGTATGCAAGTGTTGTAAATTAAATTTCAAGGTATTAAGTTTGATTTTTATTGATAAAAGAAGAGTAACAAGTAACAAGGTCAGTCGAACTTCCCATTGAGTTCTTACTTCTTATGTCGTGGTTTGACTTCATGTTGGGTTCTAATTAAGTTAACGACATTTTGTATTGCAGTTGCAAAACATGTCTCTAAGTTGATAAACAAGAAATGGATGAAAATATTTGTGTAAAAAGTGTCTGATCCTTTCAATCAAGCGATAGAGGCAGAAATATTAAAATGTATTTATCATATATATTAAAATAACTTCAATCAAGGAAGCAATCAAATCATGATTAATACCAATAATTGCTTTATAATTTAACAGCAAAAATAAAATAAAATATACCAAGACATCAGTTCAACAAGAGAGTAGCAATCAAATTAACAATAACTTTAGTGACAAATCAAGTCCACCAGATTCATAATTGGAGGATTCTTCTTTAATGTAGGACTTCGACTCTTCAATATCATATTTGATAGAAGTAGGATCCACACTATTTTTATTGTCCATGATTGAATTTGAACATGTAGCAACATTTCTAGATGAATCTCCAAATTTTATGATATCACCAATTTTGTTCTTTGTATCATCTACAATCCTTGAAGTAGTTGCACCACCAAAACCTAGAATTTCAACCCCACTATTACTACCCTCCACATTTCTCAAACTAATAAGCGAAGGGTTTAATACTTTTTTCAAACGTAAAACACCATATCCAAAGCTAAAAGGGCCACCAATTTTGTTATTTGTACCATCTTCAATCCTTGAAGTGGTTGCACCATCAAATCCTCGAATTTCAACCCCACCAATACTATTAATTCCCTCCATATTTCTCAAACTAACAAGCGAGTTTAATATCTCTTTCAAACTTAAAGCACCATTACCATATCCAAAAGATCAAAAACTATGTGATGTAATCCTAGGACCAATATAAGATGGTTTTTAAACTATAGATTCCATTCTAACACCAATTTCCCTATAGCAAGGGGGAGTAAAAAAAGTACTAGGATAACCACTAAAATAAGGGTTAAAGTGAGTTTGCCCTAAACCTAATTCATATCTTTGTTTAAGTTGTTTTTCTAATGCACGTTTCGCCTTATAAGCGTTCTGGTATGCCCTCCTAACACTTGTGAAGTAAAAAAATTTATCTTGCAAAATAAGCATGAAAAATACATTGCATCCAAATTCTTCTCTTCACTATTGTTCTCATCTTTCCTTTCAATGTTGTTGTTTGGAAAACGAGATGTTGAACCAACTTGAGTAATGCTTAAAAAATATGCTCTGAAACCTTCGATCCGCGAATTGAATCGTCTTTTGATAGCATCACGAAATCAATAGGCTTGCTGGAATCCAAGTTTAAGGATGGACCGTGTTCGATCTCCTTCATGTTCACAGCTTTTTTTGTGCTGAAAGAATTGCAAACTATTACTTACGTTGGAAACCAGGGTTGCAATTTTTTGAATTGGAGAAAAGAGAAGCTTTCAGAATTGGAGAAAACAAGGTTATAAGAAGGGTTATATATCTTGTCAAAAAAAAAAAGGGTTATATATCATAAAAGTATTTGGGCCGGATACCAAGCTTTCAAGAAAAAAAATTTCCTTAAAAAAAAGTGTTATAAGAAGGGGTATTTATCATAAAAGTATTTGGGTTAGATACCAAGTTTTCAAAAAAAAAAAGTTTTCAAGAAAAAAAATATTTCCTTCAAAAAAAGAAAAAATCTTAAAAGTTTTTTATGTAAATATGTTTATGATTAAGGAAAATATATATCTCTCCCTCGAAGAGGAAAAGATTTATCTCATGTATATTTTGCTGTAATTTTTTTATTTTCTATTATTTTTAATGTTATATAAATACATTATTTTGATTGGTCCAACTCAACATGAGTAGTATTACCCACCTTTTATTGATGGGTAAACAAGAATTTCCCTTATTGATAGTTTATTTTGGTGAATAATATAATATACACACAGATATTGGTAATTTTAATGTTCACATTTTTGCCATCAAAAAAATAAAATGTTCACATAAATTGTTTGAGTTTCCTCTCTCTTGCCTTTAGAACTTCCCTTTCCTTCCTCTCCTCCCTGGTACTTTTTTTTTTCGAAATCCTAAACTAAATTTAGAATTTTTTTTCTTTGATCACTCTTTTCTACTCCTGAGCCATGCACCCTGTGATTAATATAGCTTACATTTTTCTTAAAAAAAAATATAGCTGACATTTTTATCTGATAGTTAAAAACAATTCTACCTTCATCATCATTCCATTAAAATATAAACACCATTTAAAAAAATAACGATACAAGTTAAAACTAATGAGAAATTTATATTAAAAAATAACCAAATAATAAAAAAGAGTCTGCAAATGAATTAATCCCAGCAATATATCCATTACTTTAATTGCTTTTTAAAAGAAAATGTTGGTTTTTTTTTAGTAAAAAAAAAAAGAAAATGTTGGTTTTGTTGTCTAGACCAAAAATGTGAATCTTGCTAAAAATGCATCATCACAAAATCTAGTGGGTCTATTGTAGCATTCATCATATATATGATGTATCAAATGAGAGGATTGGTTGTTGTGAAAGATGAGGCAATAAAATATCAACTGTTGGACCAAAGTATATAGTCAAGATTAAAGTCCAGTTAAAATGCACAATACGCCTTATCTCGTTTTTACCCCCTTCTTCGTCTGTTCTCCCTTCTCTTCCATCTGCAAATCTAAATCATCAGAACCTTCACTACCAACAATTTATATTATATCATCTCGTCTTGCATAGTAATTACTCCTCTTACTTGAAACATCCCTATATAGGTGGGATTTATGTTGGTATAAGCCCTAGAGGCCAATAGTTTATGTCAAACTTTTATATGTATCATGACTTTTATTATTGAATAAAATATGGCGTTCTTTATTACACTTGTTATAAGATAAATAAAGTCCCTAGAATAGTTAGTTCTTGTGATGGAAATTAAGTGTGACTTAATCATGAGATTACATCAACAGAAAGAACACTATTCTTAAATGTATCCGTAGTCAAGCTTTAATATGAATTGGGATAATATTAAAGCATGGAGACTATTATGTATGTAGACTGATGACCACATCTCATGGGTCATGAATATGAGATATTAAGTCTATACATAGGTATAAGTATTAGGAGTAATATTTATACTGGATTGACCCATCGTGAGAATGCTACATAGTATGTTATGAAATCGTCATAAGTTATTCTCACAATGATAATAGTGTATATCACTCTTAGACCTGAAACCACTATGATCCCTAGATGTGGACTCAAGTGTTTTATTGCCATTCAAACGTTGTCTGTAACAAGATGACTATAACGTTGGTTAATGGGCACTCGACGAATCATGCTGAGGGACATGAGTGTCCTAGATGGGATTTGTCCCTCCTCATAACAGGAGATATATCTTTAGGCCTCTTGATGGAATATGACTGGAAAAATGCATGGCCATGCCGAATTAAGTCAATATGAGATATTGGACTTATTCGTTGTTCAGTATATTTCGGGATCAAGAAATATAGATATTGAACTAAACAAGGGTGACGTAATCTATGCCTTGTGTTCAATAAAGATATTAGGACAAAGGAGTACTCGTACACATAGATATTATCATGGAAAAGGTTTCGTCAGATCACTTGACATTCTTGTCACTTGGGTAGCAGTGATGTGTTGCTAGATACCGCTCACTGTTTATAATATTAAATATAGGATTTAATATTATTGCCAACGTTACAAGAACCTATAGGGTCACACACAAAAGAACGGTAAAAGGAGAAATATAAGTAAGACTTATATGACGGGGTACGTTTAGCAATACGCGCTAATTAGTTAGCGGAAGCTGATGGGCTAATGGGCTTTTGAAGCTCAAGCTGATTTTGTGCAGCAACGAGTTCTATAAATAGAAGCTCTAGTGCTGAAATCAGCTAATGCTTTTCGAGTAACCCTAAAGCAGAAACGAATCCCCACTTCTCTCCCTAACCTCTGATCGCTTGGCTAGCACCGGGAATCAAAGGAAGCCGTTCGTGTGGACGAGTAGAGGCTTTGCTTATTTGCTCAGCTGTGATCAACGAAAGTGTTTCAGCATTACTAAAAGGTAACAATTCTATCACTGATTCATGTAATATTCGTAATGATCCAAGGAAAGGAAATCAAATTTTTTAAACTTCCGCTGCACTTTGTATGTCGATTTCCCTTCAATTTAGGGTTCACGAATGTTAAAATTTGTATACCCGTACCCATGTTCAAAATAACTCATCTTTTATTTCGGCATTCATATCACTATCCTCCTTTTCTAGGCAGTTTACACTAAAGCTATAACGATTTACTTGCAGCCATTTTAATTAATGTAAACATATATTTTTTATTCTTATCTTCGATTTCACATGTTATCAACACTTCACTATATGAATAATTAATAGTTATTTATTCTCTAAATTTTTCACAAACTAAAACATTCAAGATACCCGTGCAACACGGGGCTTATATCTAGTTTTCATATAAAGCACGCACAACTTAAAAATGACACTTAATGTGAGACGGAACTGAGTAAAAAACATATAAGAGGAGGCATATAGTGGAACTTGTCAGCAACTTTAATTACTCACACAGCTTGAGCTAAAGGGGAATTCTAAGTATAGAATCAAGACATGTAACCCATATACTCGATAATCTAATGCTACCATGTAAACGAAAGGTAGTATAAACCATTATCAAGCTGAAAGGAAAAAGTGGTATTCATTTATAAGACCAAGTGCAATGGGTGTGTTGAATGAGAGATTCAACATGTTGAAGCCTTGCAATGGTGTTGAGAGTGTTGTTGAATGATGAGTTGGATGATAGAGGAGTTGAAACCATTCAACTGAGTTGAAACCATTCGCCCAGGACACGTGGCAGCTTGCCACTGGCTAAAATCAGGCGCGTGTAATACACGCGGGGACAGGGCGCGTAGCACGCAGAAGGAAGAGAGAGAAGACAGCTTTTTGATTAAAGCAGGACGCGTGGCAGCAGCTGATTGGCTCGCTGGATTTTTATTATCTTAATAATTTCAACTCAATTATTTCATTGTAAATTAATTTAAAAAAAAAAATTACCAAAATTCATGATTTTTTTTCCTCTATAAATAGAGACTTGGTTCATTTCATTTGGACACAGAAAAAAAAACCAAGTTTTTCAGTATCTTAAGCTTATTACTATCCTTCTATTAGCTATCCTTTTGAAGTTTTAAACTTCTTTTGAGTAAAATGGATCCCAATAATAATAATTTCAACACCCAGAATTCTTCTAGTTACCCATTTAGCTACCAAAATCCCAACAATTATCAACATCCAAATCAATTTCCAAACCAACGTCCTCAAAACATGCATAATTTTGGTTTTGCACCAAATTTCAACCACCCATCCTCTGTTCCAAACTTTAATACATATTATGGATCTATGATGGGATATCCATCTCAAACACCCCCGTTTAGTGGTTATATGCCAATGGGAAATGAAAACTTTCCGAGTGTTGGTGCACCTGAATTTCCTGAATTTTCAACACAAATAACTCTTGGTGGCATGACAAGTGGTAACGAAGTCACTCCAAATCCAGAGGATTCAACTCATAAGAGCAAGAAAGCCCAGCAACCAGCATGGAACACTGAACAAAATTTGGTGCTAATTAGTGGGTGGATTAAATATGGAACAAACAGTGTTGTTGGGAGAAATCAGAAAGGTGAAACATATTGGGGTAAAATTGCTGAGTATTGTAATGAGCATTGCTCATTCGATCATCTGCGGGATGGTGTTGCATGCCGAAACCGTTTTAATTATATGAACAAAATACTGAATAAATGGATTGGCGCTTATGAAAGCGCTCAGCGTATGCAACGAAGCGGTTGGTCGGAGAATGATATTTTGGCAAAAGCGCAGGAATTATACGCGAGTGGGAAGAATATTCACTTTACTTTAATGGCAGAATGGCACGCTCTCCGTGATCAACCACGTTATGGTAGTCAAGTAGGAAATATTGGCTGAGGCAGTAGTGGATCCAAGAGATCTCACGACAGTGATGCATGTGGCTCAAACTCTGTAGGATCTACTGCTCGTCCAATGGGTAGGGAGGCAGCTAAGAAAAAAGGTAAAAAGAAAAGCAAGGAAGCTGCCTTGGAGGTGGTGGATAAAGAGTGGGCTGAATTCAAACAATTCAAGGAGAAAGAGCTTGAACGATTGGACAAGATAGCGTCGGTGCAACAGGAGGCTAACCAATTGATGAAAGAAAATACTCATGCTAAGAAAATGAAAATGTATCTAAAACTAAGTTCCGAGGAGAATCTCGATGATCGGAAGCAAAAGTTGTTGGATATGTTGAGCCAAGAGCTGTTTGATAATTAATTTCAATCAAATTGTATGTGGCTTTTGGCTGTAATGTATGAGTTATTGTGTAATTTCAATCAAATTGTGGCTGTAATGAAATTGTCCGTTGATTAATTTCAATCAAGTAATTTCAATCAAATTTCAATCAAGTCCCCACTGTTTGCTTTAATAATTGTCCGTGACTTTTGGTTGTAGTGTTTGCTTTAATAATTGCACGTGATGTCTGTTGTGTTTGCTTTAATAATGGTCCGTTACTTTTGGCTGTAGTGTTTGCTTTAATAAATGTCAGTGTTTGCTTCAATCAAATTTCAATCAAGTCCCCACTGTTTGCTTTAATAATTGTCCGTGACTTTTGGCTTTAATGTTTGGAAATTATTGTGTTTGAATATGTACCACCCAATCCTTATCTGAGTATTAACTGAATACAATAACTTATTTCGAATCCGTCAATGTCCACCACTTAATGTACTTGTATATAGGGACTCATAGATACATACATTGAATCACCAATATCCCAAATCTCATTCAATCTACTTCAAAATATCACAAAAAACTATTAATGGATCCATCAGAATATCCTTTTGATATCGCAGCCTACAAACAAAAATGTGAAATGGAAGAAACTTATATGGCCAGCCGATTCAGAGAGCGTCGAAACAAAATATTGGAAGATAGTGCACCTCGTAGTAGAAAATATCTCAATAGAGATCATGCAGCGGCAAACCAAAGACTAATTGACGACTACTTTGCCGATGAGCCTACATATGACGATGCAATGTTTCGTCGTCGGTACCGGATGCAAAAACATGTTTTCCTTCGAATCGTTGGGGACCTTTCAAGTAGTGATAACTACTTCACCCAACGAGTTGATGCAGCCAATAAAGAAGGTATATCACCGTTAGCAAAATGTACCACAGCAATGCGAATGCTAGCATATGGTGTGGCAGCAGATGCGGTCGATGAATACATCAAAATAGGAGGTACTACAGCATTGGAGTGCTTACGTAGATTCTGTAAAGGAATCATACGATTGTATATCACCCTTGAGTTAAAAAAGACATGTAGCCCCTATACTCATCTACTGCTACCATGTTACATGTTATACAAAAGTCAGTACAAAACACCATTGATGAGGGTATGAGAGCTTGTTGGACCTAAATACCAGTGCTGAAAAGTAGAGCCAAAAAACCAAATAATGCACATAATCACAATTCATTACAAGCTAAAAGGAAAAGAAAAAGTGGTATTCAGTTGCATAGGTGTTGCTGGCTGCTATGAGCACAATTACATTGAAAAGAAGTAGTTTGAAATTTTACTTTAAATATACACATTCTATTCACTGAGTTTAAAAAATATGGATGAATAATGCAAGTTGAAAATATAAAACTTTTCCCAAGGTTAACTAACATATATTTTGCATCCTTAAAGCTCAATAAATCAAATCACATAGTAAAAGTTTTTGGCAAGATCCATTCATGCATGAGTACAATAAATCCCAATCGAAAACAATCTATCTCTCAAATTACATTTCAAATACTAGCTATATCGGTACAACTCTATGGCTTTAGCTTAGCCTGCAAATCAAGATACACTATACAAGTAAACAAATCACCGGTTTATTGATAAAAGAGATTACCAAAAAAAGAAAATAGAACAAGGCTTAAACAGGATGATAGAGTTTTAACAAAGCTCCTGCATTTTGCAAAGAAGAATTATATTTTCTCTCTCGAGTCCACTGTTTCTTTCTCAAATTCCTGTACCTTTAGTTAACAAAAGGTAAAAGAGATGAGAATTGGCTTTGTTCAATTTGAACCAGAATAGAGTGTAATCAGGCATACGTGAGCTGACACAACGAAATGCATTTCACCAACTGCAATCGAGAATCTGATAATTCCATGCAATCAATATAGATACACTCGTACACGTAACAGCATAATTTTCATCTGCAATTGCAATCATCATCAGCATGATGTGTAGAATAACAATAACCATACTTCCTATTGAAACCAAATACAACTTACACTGACATTCCACCATATCCTCAAACTAATCAACCTTAAAAGATGAACATATATATGTAGATGGCATATATGGCCCCAAATGAGTTGCTTACTATGATACTACAAACCAATCAAAGTAAAATTTGGCAGTTGGCCAATAGATAAGCAAACAAACATGATCCTAGCTTGACTATCACTGTCCGAGTCTTTTAAGATTGAGAATGGTTTTTGTGTCAGAGGTTCAATACCCAACATAGGCCACTTATTCCCCTTCCCCTACATACACTATAGAGCCTCCTAATGTACCCAAAAATAAAAATAATTAATTGAATGTGGCATATTTAAGGTAGGGTGGCAAAATGGATGAATATGGATTTGGATCCTAATAGATGGATCAAAACAATCCCTTAGTCCATTAAAATCCACTAAATTTTTTCGTGAAGTGAGTAGGATCGAAGGTTGTTGATAGAGTTGAGAGGAAAAAACAGAGAAAATAGAAGAAAAACAGAGGAACCAAACAAAAAAAACAGAGAAAATAGATGAAAAACAGAGGAAACAAGCAAAAAAAACAGAGAAAATAGAACAAAAACAGAGGAGAAACAGAGGAAAACAGAGCAAAAACGAACCTGAGTAAAGTCGAAGCATGTACAATCCACCGAACCACTCCATCCTGACTACAATCCCTGTTCCAACATCCTCGGTTACTGACCCGTAAATCAATCCGACTTTATTTTCCCATTCGGTCTTATCTCTTCATACCCGCACAAGATGACACTGATCGCCTCAGCGATAACAGCACCATCAAGAAGATTTTGAGGAACTGTTAGAGCACTAGGTTGACGTCCAATTTTTATAGACGGGTGATTAGCAAGTGGTCACCCTTGAAACTCTGCCACCCTATTGAATCAACAAAAAAACTCGAGTTGCCGAATTTCTTATGAATAAGGGCCTTACTCATTTCTTCATTATCAATGCTACAACCACTCCTCAAAGATTGATCCTCAAGAGAATATACTTAAGGGACTGAGGCAACTGTTGAGGAATTTTTTTTTCTTGAACTCGGGCGGAACAAAGTCATAAAGTGCAGTTCTTCAAAATAAGCATCCAGTACCGACATATATAGGATCCGAGAATACCACCGAGAGCTTGCATATTGACATCAAAGAATACAGTGTTGTGATTGGCATCTCGATCTGATGGGTCAATTCCTTCAAACCTTTGAGGAAATTGAACATAGCAGATCCTGTCCCCACTGCAGTCCATCATATAGAAAATGCCTTTCCTCACTGCCTTGGAGTTAGAAATGTAGTGGTCACAATCAAGATTATGTATGAAAGGACCATTGGACGGTATGGCTGATGCTCGAACCAAGGCAATCATACCCCCGCTTTCCTATTGTGATCATAGGTTGTTTCTCTGGGAAACATAGACGAGCATAGGAAGGTGAATATCAACTTCAGTTAAATCAATGGCATTTGAATCTGATGCTGGGGCGGACAATGGCTCGTCACTTGGAGGTTTCAATATTAGCTGCATTTGAAAGATGTTGCATTATTAGCATGTTTGATGTTTATATCAAAAACCATAAAATTGATGTAAATATAAGGAGGATTAACCTCTTACAATGACTAGTATTTTAAGAACAATGAATGGAGGAATAATATCCTTGCAAAAGAGAACATATAAGGAGGATAAATGATATTCTCACTGTAAGAATATCCATACTGAGATGAGAATGATTCTCACTCCAAAACCAGTCTGGTTTTCTTTACACCCCAACGCCTTCCTTCTCTCCAGTGATTCTCTCAATCTTTTCCTCCACTCCCATGCTGCCAAATACACAGTTAGTTACTCCTACCATGAGCTCATCATTCCCTTTCTTCGCATTCACTAACGGTTTCACATGTTTGAAGATGAAGTTGCTTTTAGTTATAGGTTTGTGTTTTGATGATGTTCATTAGCTAGGTTTATTTGATGATGTTTTTATGTTGATTAGTTTTAGGTTAGAAACATGTTAAAGCACCTCGTAATCTTTGCCTCATTGTGTCATGTGATCCCTAGTTGTCACGTGTGTTGTTGTGTATAGAAGAAATCTTCATCTTGGGTGGCAAAACCTTGTTTCTAGATGTTTGATTCGATTCAAAATAGTTTGAATCGTATCAAGGAATGTTTCTGCCTTTGTTTCTTGTTGATCTTGAGCTTTGATTCGAATCATGATTCTTTGAATAGTATCAATCATGAATCGAATCAAAATGTCTTGATTCGTATCATTCAATGTCTCTGGTCTTGATTTTTGTCTATTTGAATCGTATCAAATATTCCTGATTCGTATCAATCTTCATAACTTCAGCTTATTTTTGTCTGAATGAATCGTATCAAATTTTCTTGATTCGTATCAATCTTCATCTGGAAACTTTTGATTCGTATCAAATTTTGACAGCGTCAGATTTTCCTTTTTCAGCATGTCTGAATCGAATCAGACTTTTGCTAAATCGATTCACTACGTTGTTTTTGCCAAAAATCTTGTACATATCACTTCTCCCTATATATAGCAATACCCATACTCCACCCAAACTACTGAATCATTTGCATCTATTCTCTCTAGAGTCTCCAAACCTCATTGTCCATTTGTTCTTGAGATTAAACACATTTTCTAAGAATCATTGTGGTCTTTTGAGTCATAGATTGCTAGAGTACTATAGGGATTGTAAGTTGATTGCTTTCAAGGATATTGATTGGGAATCAAGGATCTAAAGTGAATTGAGTAATTTTCATTCCACCTCCAAGGGTATTGGAGGTTCTTTCTAAAGTTCTTGAGTTGAAGGGGATCCAACCACCAGACTGTAGCAAAGAAGAGTCCGAGTGAAGAGCTCCAAGGATTGCATGGGTGATTGATGATTTGAAGACTTCAAGAAGCACCAATTTCAAAGGGTATTTGAAGAACTAGGGTAGTTTCAAGGAATTCTTGTAATCACATTGTAATTAAACATTCAATTCTAGTGGAAGTCCTTGGTGAAGACGTTTTCCATCAAGAAGAGTAGACGTACCCCGAAGCGAGGACGAAAGGGGGAACTACTATAAATCTTGGTGTCGTTTCTCTTCCCTTTCCTCTTTAATTTCGTTTAATTGTGTATATACTTGTTTGATAAATTGTTATAATAGAATTGAAATGTGGTCTTGTTTCAACTTGTTAAACTTGACTATATTCATTTGAATTAAGTTTTCTATTAATCCACATTGATCACATTTGAATTCAATTTAGTGTCAATTTATCAAACACATATACCTCGTGTTCATTAGTATAATTGTTTTAATCGCTCTTAGGTTTGGTTTGAGATTTGTCTAGTTTTGTACATTATGTGAGAATTATCAATCATAGATTGTATTAAGATTTGGCTTCGAATCTCTCAATTCTTATTGAATCTTATTATTCATTACATAGTCTTATTACTTTTGTCATTGCCATTGTTTCAAGCATAAATCCAATTAATCATCTTTGTTTTCAAAACTCGCTTTCACTAAAAACTCTATAAACTTTTAAAACACTATTCACCCCCTGTTCCCCTTCCTTCTCTCCTTTACTTCCCATTTTACCCCTTCTCTTATACACATGTGTCAAAGACATATCCCAGGACATATCAGGGCAACAATAGATCCACCAATGAAATTACTTAAGTTCACCAATTGAATAAAATATAATAATGAAAAGAATGACAAACCGATTCTAATTCATTACTGGAAAATAAAAAAATGCTTGCTTTGTCCCAATCTTTCTTAATTTTTAGGTACCCTCAATACCCAACCAACAATTCTCAAGGACCAAAGTATTACATTCATCAAGACCAACTACAATGATAACTCTCACACTAAAAAAAGAACATACAATTCAATGGCTCACACCCCTCTTCACCTTTACCTTATTTGTCTTGTTAAAGGATGTTTCAGCACTTCCAATAAATGGACTGTCAGCAAAGCTCCTAGGTAGTAATGAATTACAAAACAAACAGCTTCACTGTCACAGTTCTGATTCCAAATCAAATCCCAGACAAATTTTAATAATATCACTAGACACTAACACAATCATTGCATTTAAAAAGTACTCCATTCTCCTCTTTTTCTTTGGACAGAATTTCTTTTGAAGTTATATAGATTATAGATGAGATGAGAACCTACTGTTTAGTCATTGACAATAACTACTAGGTGTTAATCTTAAGTCAGCATGCCGCACCTATCTGTTTCATGTCTGTGAAGTTTTGAGTATATGAATGATACTATGAGAACTAGCTGACATGCCGTACATATAGAACTTAAGTCAACATGTCAAAACTTGCTAGTACGTAACCTGTTCAACATGTCAGCATGATGCCTAAAAATTAAACAAGCACCAAGAACACAGGAGCAAAACCAGCATTGCTAACCTAATGATAATTGAGAGCTTTGCTCTGCAAGTACTTGGACAAAAAATTCATAACAGACCCAATCAGCCTTGACCTGCAGTGGAGGATAGGCAAATTGGCATGCCAAGTCCTTGATACCCTTTGAATGGTGATCAATTTTGGACTGAGTAAACTTCAAGCCATGAGCAGTGCTCACCACCACTGTCTTATCAGTAAACTAAATAACTCCAGTATTCCTCAGTTTAAACAATGCAGTCAAGGGATGAAAGTATGAAACATTTAACCAGCAAAAAGCAGTTCTCGCAACGACTGTCCTGAATCTGTATCCACTGTACCACCCATTATTCCCCAAGGGCCCAATCTATTTTGCAAAAAAAATAAAACAAAGGTAGCTTATTCAAGCACCTTTTTCAGAAGTGATTATTATAATGGGAAATGCTAAAGAGTGCCCTTAAGGCATTGGTTAAAAGAACACAAAATAGAAATATTGTGTTGGAAAATGGTGAAAAGTGGTGAATTCAATTTTATAAAAGTTTAAAAATTTTAGTTTCCGATGCAAAACTACTATTTTTAGGGCACTTGTTAGCATGACCCTATTACAATTTCTAAATAAATTAAATAAAAGATATTAAGAGTAAGCTCATCAAAATTAACATTTAATTGAGTCAAAACCTACATCATACATTACATTTGCATTAGCCATTATCCCACCACCATGTACCTATACCACACACTTTGCAATGCCAAAAAGGTGAGTGGAGAAAAATGTGTGATGAAACAAAACAAAACAAAAAAAAAAAAAAAAAAAAAAGAGGGACAAAATGATAGATAAAACCCCTATCTGGAATTAAATATTTTCATCCATCGGATCCAGAGGGCTTCCTGTCAGGCCAATGGAAGAATTTGAACCCTTAAGCGAGGGTGTCAAATAGTTCTGTGTTGAGAAAGGGTTGTCAGGAGGGTATACGTATCCCTTCCCATACCCAATTTCCTTCATTAATTTGGTTGGAGCATTCCTGAGATGAAGAGGCACGCCTTCATTCGGTCCAACTGTTTCCCTCACTACCTTCTCTGCAGCTCCGATTGCTCTATAAACTGCTGTAGATTTAGGAGCCAAAGTCAAGTCAGCAACACACTCTGCAAGAATGACATTGCACTCAGACTTCAACTCTGTGATTAAACAGAATGGATGCAGAAATTTATCATTATTTATCTTCAAAAGCAAGATTACTAAAAATATGCCAGTAAGCAGGTGCACATTTTAGCATCATAAAGGTTGAGAAGTGGTGCAAGAAGTGTAGTAATAAAAGAAAACTTGCCATCTGAATTTCAAACAAAAAGAAACAATAAAGGGAGGAAAGCATAATTGACCCTAAAGAGACAAAGCAGAGTTATCTTTGTTCTCTGTCTCTGCTACCACTTTCCCTCTTCATCTCAATCCCATTCCTCCATTCTTTTCTTCATACCCTTTTATTCATTTTTCATTCTCTAACAACATCTTTGTCTCTCATACTCTAACACAAATCCTAGCTCCCACCTCAAATAATGTTCTGCCACTAATCAAAATCTAATCCAAAATATTCAAACATGGCTTCAAAAATGTTGAATTGACGCACAACTGTCCAAAACCATAACCATTTTCTCAATCAATCAAGTACTAAATGAGTATATGGACAAATATAACACAACTAGGTAAAGAGTCAAACAGAAAACATATGGTTAAGATTTCGGCATAATATAAAACAAGGCTGCAACCATTTCAAATTTCATCCTTACCTACCAAGAGAATCAAAATTAAACTAATCTACCAAAAAAAAAAAAGATAATTAGATATACAAATAAAGAGAAACATACAAACTAACTAGTAAAAAATTATCTAAAGATGATTAATAACATTTGAAGATTCTATTGGGTGTTTTAGAAGCAACAAACAAATGAACAAAACAAATAATCCTAACCTTGCTATACATATATATTTCTTACAAGTCAGAGGTAGTAGAACATACTGCACAAGTACAAGTCAGTAATTAAGATTAAACATGATTAACAAGCTTCCTAGCTAGCTCCTTCGGAAAGGAGGACGAGGAGGTGGAGAACCCCAAAACACAGCAGAGCTTTGATATATAGAACTTCACTACACATTGTATAGGCTAAAAATACAAATTAAACTATTCCATAGTTGAAGAACCAGCAAACTGAATTTCTATCTGTGATCTAGCCATGTATATGTTTCTGCAAAAGAAATTTTATATGAAGGAAGAAAAAAACCACACACAGGACTAAGTACAACAAGAATTTGAATGCACCAACTGAGCAAAACCATACATCAACTTCAGATTGAGAAAAAAATGACCACCAAATCAATATGGTTAGGATGAATCAGAATCAAATACAATGTTGTCGATTGCGTATCCCAGGAAATAGTGGTTTGGTCAAACTCTGCTATGCAACAAAGCTATCATGCCGCAATTTGATAACATTTTGTACCAAAGAGCGTATTGCGGAACAACAGTGATTGGTTCAAATTACGCTGTGATATAGCGCCATAGCCTCTATTTAACAAATTCAAATCCAAAACATTGTCTACATTAACAGAGCTAGTGAAGGGTGAAAGACTCTACAGTTTCACCAAAAGAATCACAAAATTTGACAATTTTAAAAAGCACATACAGAATTACAAACAAGAAACAATGATTATTTAGTTTGAACAACGACAAAAAGGAAAAGAAAAAGGAATTAAGTTTCAATTCAACAGATTTTCCCTACACATTCATAAAGTACAACACTACACTGGGTAGAAGAAAAATGACACTTATTATCAGAAAATCATCGTGAAATTCCACTATTTTGCACTTAGAGCTAAAATGAATTAGACTGCTTCGTTTTTTCATTTCCCTAACCTTCAACAAAAATCTCAATAACAGAAAAAGTCCTCAAAAGAATTAAAGGCAAAGAAAAGTATCGGAGTCATTGAAGCTCAAGAACTTACACGACGTATAGAATTCCTTATAAAATTATGGGAATTTCAAAAATGCTTTAAACATATTAACCAAATACTGAAATTGGTCCAACGCATTTTAATTACTCCAAGAACTTACATTAACTCACTAAAATCCCCTATCCAAACACACTCTTAAGAGTGAGTTCATCAAAATGAGCATTTAATTGAGTCAAAACCTACATCATGTGTTACACTTGCCTTAGATAGCCATTCTTCAAAATGAGGAACAAAAAAAGAGGAACAAAATGACACAAAAACTCCCATCTGGAAATGAACATTTTCACCCATCAGATTCAGAGGGATCCCTGTCAGGCCAATGTAGGAATTTGAACCCTTGAAGGGAGGGTGGCAAGAAGCTCTGTGTTGCGGAAGGGTTGTCAGGAGTATATATGTATCCCTTCCCATACCCAACTTCCTTCATTAATTTGGTTGGTGCATTCCTGAGATGAAGAGGCACCCCTTCATTCTGTCCAACTGATTCCCTCACTACCTTCTCAGCTGCTCCCATTGCTCTATAAACTGCTATAGATTTCGGAGCCAAAGCCAAGTAAGCAACACACTGCGCAAGAATCACGTTACACTCAGGGCATTCCTATAAAGTGACAAGCTTGATAACACGAAACAGCTTGATTAAGAGCTAAAGGATCAGCCAAACCAACATCCTCACTTGCAAACCGTACAAGCCTACGTGCAATATAAAGCGGTTCTTCACCTCCTTTTAACATTCTCGCCAACCAATAAATCGCTGCATCCGCATCACTTCCCCTCATAGACTTATGCAACGCACTAATCAAATTATAGTGTTCTTCCCCAGCTTTATCATAAGCAAGATGCTTGCATTGAAGCGCCTCCTTCGCATCCTCAACACTAACACTAACAACAACATCCTTAGATACTTCACTATCATGCTCCACTCGCGCAGCCGCATTAACACCAGCAATCTCCAACACATTCAAAGCAACACGAGCATCACCATCGCAATTATTAGCAACAAAATCAATCACATCCTCACCAATACTAACATCAACTTTACAAGAACCAAAACCAAGACTTTTCACCAACCCTTTTTCAGTATCATTAACAGCACGTTTGAGAAGCAAAATGAGGTGATGTGGCTGAAGAGGGTTAAGAGTAAGAACACGACAACGCGACAACAACGGTGTAATCAAATGAAAAGACGGGTTTTCAGTAGTAGCACCAACAAAAACAATACTACCATCTTCAATAACAGGTAAAAATGAATCTTGTTGAGATTTATTAAACCTATGAACTTCATCAACAAACAAAACAGTAGTTTGATTTGTTTTAACTCTAATTTTTCTAGCTTCATCAACGGCTTCTCTAACATCTTTAACACCGCTTGTAACTGCGGATAAAGATACAAAACGATACAAAGCTGAATCTTTTGTTGTTGTTGATGATGAATTAACAATGGCTTTTGCAATGGTGGTTTTACCTGTACCAGGTGGACCCCACAGGAGAATTGAAGGTAGACGTTTGCGTTGAATTGATGAACGGAGAATGGAGTTTGATGATAAGAGATGATCTTGTCCGACAACCTCGTCGAGTGTTCTGGGTCGGAGTCGTTCGTACAATGGTTCATGTGTTTGAGGTTGTTGTTTCTTGGAAGTTGGTTTGAAGAAGAATGAGGATGATTGTGTTGGTGATAGCTTGATTCGTTTGTTTGGTTCTTCAGTTTGGTCTTGTTGTACTTGAATGGGTTGTTGTGGGGTTTGGAAGAAACGATCGAGTTTGGGTTGAAAAGCAGAAGAAGGAGAAGGAGAAGGAGAAGGAGAAGGAGAAGGGGTGTGAATAGTGGAATTGGGGGGTTTATGAGTAAGAATCCATTCGGTGGCTTTGACGGTGGATTTACCACCAGTGGCAGCTAAGGCTTGAGCAGCTAACTCATCGGGAAAACCCATGCTCAGAAGCTGTTGCATCTCCATCTTTCTTTTCGAAATGATGATTATTCTCTATTCTTCTTCGAACTTCTTACAAACCAAACCAAACGCCCTCTTCTACTGTAGTCCCAATCGTGTTCATTCTTAAGCTTTGTTTGCCTGTGTCATATTAATTTTAAGTTTAGCTTATATGATACTCTCCCTCTGTTCCTTTTTAATTGTCACTTTTTGACTTTTTACACAAACCAAGACAATAAATGTATTTTACTACTTTTGATACAACAATTTATGTTTTTCCAATAATAGCCTTAATTATTTAATATCATATTTCATATATTTCTCTTTCCGCAATAAATTACTAAGGGCAATATAGGAAAAACAACATTTAATATTACATTGAACATTGAAAGTGACAGTTAATTAGAAACAAAAATTTTCTGCAAAAGTGACAATTAAAAAGGAACGGAGGGAGTATTATTAATCATATACATTTTATTATCCAATCATGACTTATGTTAATAAGTTTGATCTTGCCCATAGACTAAGTTAGAAACTATCCTAACCAGCATTAGAAATTCATTCATTCTTTATTATCATAATATTTTGTCTTTTTTAAAATATTGTCATTTAATATTTATTTATAATTAATTACATGACTTTTTTTTAATATTTAATTAATTATGAAAATAATTTTCTCATTTAATTATAATAAAATAATGATATCATTTTTTAAGAATAAAATAATGATATCATCTTTTCTATCACGTACGCATCAAACATATGATAGAATTAATGTTTATTATGTTCATATTATATCATGTCTCTATCTAGCTCTTTATTCTATCATGTGAGCACTCGTTAGCATTTTTAATATACAGACTACTAAATTATATAACAATTTTTTTAAGAATTGTTATAAACAGTCTCTTTTTTTGTATAATTAAAAATAGTCTCTCTAATACCTATTTTTTTATTGAGTGAAATTCTTGTAGATTTCTACACTTTATATATGTTCGTTTAGACAAAACACACGTAGATTTTATCTAATAAAAAACTAGTGTTGGAGAGAGGTTATCGAACAAATTTTGTTGTTTAGAAAAAAATTAATGAATGCCCCATGGTCTTGAGCACTCTTTAAAAATTTTACAAAAAATCTCTGTATTCAATACTTTAAAAATTAACATATTTAACTTTTTTAAATAATAATTTTTTTAATTAATTTATTATCTCTAAAGAGGGTCCATTAATTAGCAAACACCCATAACATTATTTCTTTTTTAGGAGAAAAAACCATAAATTATTTACGTAAGTTTATAAGCTACTTTATAGATTATCTGCTTCTTCTTCTTTCAAATAAAGCTTTAATGTCTTCCTATCATCATTCTTATTCTACTTTTCGGGTCATCATTGCATATTTTAATAGTACATTTTTTTAAAGGAATATTTTAATAGTACTGTTTCTTTTCGTGTCCCATATATGCTACAAAATTATTTGGAGGCTTTTCTTCTTTCTCAATTATTTTTCCTTTATCAATTATAAAATACATTTTGATGATCAATTATTCCATATCAAATATACTTTGTCGGAAAAAAGATATTGAAAACAGTTTGATGATAAATTTAAGGCCAAATACCATTTTTGGTCATTTAAGTTTGACAAGAATACCGGATTAGTCCTTTAAGTTTTTTAAGTTTCAAATAAGTTATTTAAGTTGTTAATTTAATGCAACTATTTGAAGTTTTTAAGTTTTTAAGTAGGTCCTTAGTTTTTTAAGTTTTTAAGTTGTTAATTTAATGCAACTATTTGGCCTAAATTTAAAAAATTTAGTCACTTTAAAACTGATGCTGCCTTTTTTAAAAATTGTTCCACAACAGTTTGAATAAATACATATTGTTTATGTTGCCTTTTTTAATTCAGTTGTGCATGTAGGCGCGTTTAGATAGATAGACACATAGATGGCTAGTTTTCTGGTGAAAAAGTTCGCTCCACCTTGCCCGTTCTAGACTCATATGCCTGCCTGGTAACAAATTACTACTTTACTTTCTATCTCACTTATATATGGAGACAACTAAAGTCTAAATCATTTTAGAGTGTATGTATAGCAATTGGAGGGTTTTTTAAGTGTGAAATCCTGAGACCGATACCAACTTAATCTGACATATTTTAGCCTGCTTGGATTTCCTATACTTCTTATCTTCATGTCAGTATGGGCTAGCAGACCCTATCCCATTCAAACAATATAACTGAGTTGGAATGATTATTGATGGATTAAAGAATGGTATTGTGGTTTTGTTGCTCTAAACCAAACTGAAATTCATGGAACAATTTATATTAAATAACTAGTGTTTTTATTTTGTCAAGATATTTATATTTTAAGTATAAAATATTACTATACACGTAATTTGCTACAAACCAATTAATAAAAAATGCACATGAAGGAAACACAGAAAAGCATGTGTGTATTATTGATGATATAGGAAACAGTTAAATAGTGTTTTACACTCTGTCGTTTGAGCAAGTTTTGGTTTATTCTCTGTTAAAAAAATATATTTTGGATTTCAACCTTGTAATTTGAAGATTATTGTGAAATTTGATTGTACAAAATAGATGATATGACAATAGGTAAACCGAAATTTGTTAGGCACACCTTAAATAAGTAAAACTTAAACTCTAAAGGGACGCTGAGCTTGATTGGAGCCAAGAGTTATATTGATTCTACTGCTGGTGGAGAAATGTAAGTTTTTAAGTTTATTTTTCTATAAATTTTATGATAACAATAATGTGTTTGGTTGTTTATGTATTGGTCATTTATATGAAATGGCAAAGACATGAAACAACCAAAAACATCTTATTAACAAAAAAATTATGGAAAAATGAAGTTAAAAACTCACATTTGTCCACCAAGAAGCATAATTACTATAATGCTTAGACCCAATCAAGCCCAGCGTCCCTTTAGAGTGTAAGTTTTATTGATTTAAGGCGTGCCCAACCAACATTTATGTGCTAGTTGGGTTTATTCCCCAAAAAATCTAACTTTTTAGATTTGACGGGGCCGTTGTGAAAACCATCGAGAGGTGGAGTTTCTAGGATCATTAGAGGGTTGAGTTCATCGTTGGTAAGTCTACGCAGTTTGCGTAAGAAGAAATTATGTTAGTGAAGTCATTGGTGTATTGAAGAGAAAGAACAGGGAGAGTAACAAAAGATACGCAGTTTGCGTAAGAAGAAATTATGTTAGTGAAGTCATTGGTGTATTGAAGAGAAAGAACAGGGAGAGTAACAAAAGAGTGGAATGCAATTCAACATGAAGTTGCCTTGCCTTCGCTCGTATCTGCTTATGAAAATATGCAAGAAGCGTACCCTAGCGTTCGTAAGCATGAGAGAAACCAATTACTCTAGCAAGAATATCACCGGAAAGTAGCATCTAATCTTTTTGATGCCATTGACGAAATGTAGGATTGAGCGTTCCAGAGGCACAATCGTTCGAATGAGAAAACGAGGAGGGATCAATAGTGAAACAAGAAAATCATCAAGATTATGCACATTGACATACGGTTCTATTTGTTCACGCCAAACGAGAATTTTGTTCTCGTTCAATTTCTCATAAATCTTCAAGGCCAAGATGAAATAAGATCATATCGATTGTTGATTGTCGATGAACAAGCTGAGAGGAATCGTGGTTGTAGTCACTAGAGGTTATTGCAGTCACCATGGATCAAGAGGTTAATCTGATACCATGTAAATTCACCTTTTTAAGATTCTGTTACAAGAGGTTAATCTCATAGTCACCATGAATCAAGAGGTTAGACTATGAAATTAGCCATTATATTTGTAATAGGTTTTAAAATAATGAGGTTGGTAATATTTCAATTTTACACATTACGTCCTAGAAATGTGAGTTTTATAAAAAAATCTAACATTTCTTTCTCAAACATCGCAAAAGCACATAAATTATAACAAAATCAAAATTTTCTTCACACATATTGTTGGGTTTTTGTAGATTGGCTACTTTTTGCAAAAACATCTACTAGCCAGATGCTGGGATAGATGTTGTAGCATATGGAACAGCATTATGTGACTTGTGTTTTTCGCGCCAGCTAGCGCTTTATTTTTGTTCGCAATCTTCCAAAGATTTGCTTGAAGTTTTATTTTCCTCTAGCTTGCTGATCAAGGCGCGTGTATCTGATGGTGTGTAAAAGGCGGTCTTGCCTTGGTATTTTTTCCACAAGATATTGTTCTATTTTTGGAAGCTTTTTATTGTTTCTAGAAGTTTTTCCAGCTGGACCGGACAATGTCCACGCTCTGTTTTGAAGCCCAAACCCGTGCTATCTAAGTATTATATATTTGTGAAGACAAACCCTAATAGGGTAACTAAAAACCGTGTGTTATAGCAAAGCGTGTGTTTAAGGTTTTTAGGGTTTCTTTTGTTAGTTGTGAGCCTTGCTTGTATCTCCCTGATTCAAGCTAAGGACTGAGTTTGTTTGAGTTGTAATTGTAAGCTGCTCCTAAGCTTTTAAGTACGGAGTGAGTATGTGTTATTAGAGTGTGTTTCTCTTGGTTGTGTTTTTTGTGTGGTTGATAACAATACTGTCTGTGCTGTTGGTAGGAATTGAGACGGGGTCTCATATCTAGGAGTTCCTAGATAGAGTTGACACTGGTAGGGTCTTGGTGCAAAGTCAAGTAGTGTGTTTACGTTGGTCTTTTCACTAGAACTATAATAGTGGATTCATTCCTGGATTGGTATCCCCCAGAGTAGGAGAGTTGCTCCGAACTGGGTTAACAAACTCACTGTGTACTTTATCTTTTTGCTGTGTTCCTTTTAATTCATGCTTTGTTACGTTGCGTTATTTTAATTTTAGTTCTGAGTAGGACAAGTGCTCGGACAATTGTGCCAACATTGTGCACAGCGTTTGTCAGTCAGGTTGCCAGGAATTTCAATTGGCATCAGAGCAGGCACCCTGTTTTGTGTGGGTGAGCTCCATGGAAAGAATTTTCTGGCTTATTGGATAAAGAAGGAGGACTGGTGAACAGACCACCCCTGTTGGATGGGTCGAACTATGACATTTGGAAATCACGCATGACAGCATTCTTGAAATCTCTAGACAGCAGAGCTTGGAAGGCTGTGATTAAAGCATGGGTTCCTCCTAAAATAAAAGATGCTAATAATGTTGATACTGATGAGTTAAAACCAGAAGAGGAGTGGTCTACAACAGAAGACACTGCAGCTATTGGAAACTCTAAAGCCCTGAATGCTTTGTTTAATGGCGTAGACAAAAACATGTTCAGGTTGATTAAACAATGTACTGTTGCTAAGGAAGCTTGGGATATCCTAAGAACAGCTCATGAAGGTACTCAAAAGGTCAAGAAGCCAAGGCTACAACTGCTGACAACACAGTTTGAGAATCTGAGAATGAAGGAAGGGGAGAGTGTTCATGACTTTCACATGAATGTGCTAGAATATGCTAACACATTTGAATCCTTGGGGAAAAAGATGTCTGATGAAAAATTGGTAAGCAAAATCCTCAGGTCCCTGCCTAAGAAATTTGATATGAAAGTATGTGCAATTGAGGAGGCCCAAGATATTGGAAATATGAAAGTTGATGAGCTGATTGGATCTCTTCAAACTTTTGAATTAAAGGCTAATGAAAGATCTGAAAAGAAGGACAAGAACATTGCTTTCATCTCCAACACTGATGAAGATGATGTGGAGAGTAATTTAGATACTGAGGAGAGCATCTCTAAAGCTATTGTGTTGTTGGGTAAACAATTTAATAAATTTCTGAAGAGGATGGACAGACGCCCTAGGACACATGCTCCGGACAACGGTCGCGACATCTATAAAAATGTCAACAATCAGAGGAAACCTAGAACTGATGACAAAACCAATCAAAGCAAAGGGGTGCAATGCCATGAATGCGAAGGATTTGGTCACATCAGAACTGAGTGTGCAACGTACCTGAAGAAACAAAAGAAAGTGATGACTGTTTCTTGGTCTGATGAGGATGAATCAGAAGAAGAACCTGAAACTGCAAAACATGTGAATGCCTTGACTGGAGTGTGTACATCAGACAATGAATCTTGTGATGAAGAGGTAACATATGATGAACTGGCTGATTCTTACAAGGAGCTATGTCTCAAAAGTGAGGAAGTTTGTAGAACTTTAGAAAAACAAAAGAGGACCATTGCTCTCTTGCAAGCTGAGAAGGACAAACTTCTGGAAATAAACTCAGATCTCAATGATGAGGTTATCTTACTTACTTCCAAGATTGACAATATGAACAAGCAACTGCGGATGATGAACAAAGGTACTGATGCTTTAGACGAGATTCTGGAGATAGGGCAGAAACCTGGAGATTCTAAAGGTATTGGGTTTGACTACAGATCCTTGCCTCATCAGAAACAACTACCGGTGAGACAGTTTGTGCCATCTGTTAGTACTTATGATCACACTATGTCAAGACAGATGCCCCAACATCAGGTGCGACAACAGCCATCTGGATATAGGCCCAGATCAAAAGGAAAGTATTATGGTTGGGTATGTCACTACTGTGGAAGAAAAGGACATATCAGACCTTTCTGTTTCAAATTATATGGTTACCCAGACAGAACTTATTCACCAACACCTGATCCCACAGTGAAGATCACCAAGAAGCAGTGGAAGCAAAAAAAATGATAATCTCACAAGCAACCCTGTGGATCCTAGAAAAACTGAATCTGAAGCTGATGAGACTGGTCAAATTGCTCATACATCTCTGAGAGTGTCATCCAGAAATGATTGGTACTTTGACAGTGGTTGTTCCAGGCATATGACTGGTGATAAAAATTACTTAACTGATGTTATGCCTTATGCTACAAGTTTTGTGACTTTTGGTGATGGAGCCAAAGGAGAAATAAAGGGTGTAGGAAATCTTGTGAATGAGGGCCTACCCAAACTTGATAAGGTGATTCTAGTGAAAGGATTGACTGCTAACTTAATTAGTATTAGTCAACTGTGCGATCAAGGATTGAAGGTCAACTTTACAAAGAGTGAATGCTTAGTTGCTAACAGTAAAGGTGACATCCTGATGAAAGGTGTTAGGTCAAAGGACAATTGCTACTTGTGGGTCTCTCAAGATAAAGCAAAGTTATCTACTTGTCTAATAACCAAAGAAGATGATGTAAAACTATGGCACCAAAAGCTTGGGCATCTGAATCTCAGAAGCATGAAGAAAGCTATTGCTGAAGGAGCTATCAGAGGTCTACCAAAACTCCAAATTCAGGAAGGAAGTATATGTGGAGAATGCCAGATAGGAAAACAGACCAAGATGCCTCACCAGAAGCTGCAACATCTGTCCACATCCAGAGTTCTTGAGTTACTGCACATGGACTTAATGGGACCTATGCAAGTCGAAAGCTTAGGTGGTAAGAAGTATGCATTTGTTGTTGTTGATGATTTTTCCAGATATACTTGGATAAATTTCATTAAGGAGAAATCAGACACTTTTGAAAAATTCAAGGATCTTTGCTTACAACTTCAGAGAGAGAAGGAGTGTGGAATTGTTAGAATCAGAAGTGATCATGGGAAAGAGTTTGAAAATGGTAAGTTCTCTGATTTCTGCATCTCTGAAGGAATATTTCATGAGTTCTCTACACCTATTACTCCCCAACAAAATGGTATAGTTGAAAGAAAGAACAGGACTTTGCAAGAATCCGCCAGGGCTATGCTACATGCGAAGAAGCTGCCATTTTTCTTGTGGGCTGAAGCCATGAACACAACCTGCTATATTCATAATAGAGTGACTTTGAGAAAAGGTACATCTACAACCTTGTACGAGCTATGGAAGGACAGGAAGCCAACAGTGAAGCATTTTCATGTGTTTGGTAGTAAGTGCTATATTTTAGCTGACAGGGAACCAAGAAGAAAGATGGATGCTAAAAGTGAAGAGGGAATTTTTCTAGGCTATTCAACAAACAGCAGAGCCTATAGAGTATACAACTCCAGAACCAAGACAGTGATGGAATCTATAAATGTTGTTGTAGATGATGAAGGTAATAATGCTGTGCCAGATGATACGACATTTGACTCAGCATCTGACCTATAGGAGGAGAAGAAAGAAGATGAAGCAAGTAGTAAGCAAGATTCTGAAGTAACTGGTCCAGAGAAGACTGCTCCCAACAAAGGACCATCTATCAGAGTTCAGAAAAACCATCCCATAGATCAAGTCATTGGCGATCCTAACCAAGGGATCACAACTAGAAGGAACTATGATGAGGTATCAAATTCTTGCTTTATATCTAAATTTGAACCAAAGAATGTTAAGGAAGCTCTAACTGATGAGTTCTGGATAAACGCTATGCAAGAAGAATTAACTCAGTTCAAGAGAAGTAATGTGTGGGACTTAGTTCCTAGACCAGATAATGTGAATGTCATAGGTACCAAGTGGGTTTATAAAAACAAGTCTGATGAAAATGGTACTATCACTAGAAACAAAGCTAGACTAGTTGCACAAGGATATGCTCAAATTGAAGGTGTAGACTTTGATGAGACTTTTGCTCATGTAGCTAGGTTGGAATCTATTAGATTGTTACTTGGGATTGCATGCATACTAAAATTCAAGCTGTATCAGATGGATGTCAAGAGTGCCTTTCTCAATGGGTACTTAAATGAAGAGGTCTATGTGGAACAGCCTAAAGGTTTCATTGATCCAAGTTTTCCAAACCATGTTTACAAATTGAAGAAAGCTCTATATAGCCTGAAGCAAGCCCCTAGAGCTTGGTATGAGAGACTTGCTGAGTTTCTAATTAACCATGGCTATAGGAAGGGAGGAAATGACAAAACCTTGTTTGTGAAAGATGAAAATGGACAGCTGATGATTGCTCAAATATATGTAGATGACATAGTCTTTGGAGGAATGTCTGACCAGATGATAGAGCATTTTGTTCAGCAAATGCAATCTGAATTTGAAATGAGTCTTGTATGTGAGCTAAAGTTCTTTCTTGGTCTTCAAGTGAAACAGATGGAAGATACTATATTTATCTCTCAAAGTAAGTATGCTAAAAATATAGTCAAGAAATTTGGGATGGAAAATGCTGCTCATAAAAGAACTCCTGCTCCCACACATGTGAAATTATCAAAGGATGAGAAAGGTGTGGATGTTGACCAAAGCATGTATAGGAGTATGATAGGGAGTCTCTTATATCTTACAGCAAGTAGGCCTGATATCACATTTGCAGTTGGAGTGTGCGCCAGGTACCAAGCTGAACCAAAAATTAGCCATCTGACTCAGGTAAAGAGAATTCTGAAGTATGTGAATGGTACCAGTGACTATGGTATGTTGTATTCTCATGGGGAAAGCACTGTGTTGTTTGGGTATTGTGATGCTGACTGGGCTGGAAGTGCAGATGATAGAAAGAGTACTTCTGGTGGATGTTTCTTTCTGGGTAACAATCTTATATCCTGGTTTAGTAAGAAGCAAAATTGCGTTTCCTTGTCTACAGCTGAAGCTGAGTACATAGCAGCTGGTAGCAGTTGTTCTCAATTGTTGTGGATGAGACAGATGCTGAGTGAATACAATGTCAAGACAGATGCTATGACATTATATTGTGACAATCTGAGTGCAATTAATATCTCCAAAAATCCTATACAACACAGCAGGACTAAACACATTGACATTAGACATCATTTTATTAGGGATCTGGTTGAAGAAAAAATTGTTACTCTTGAGCATGTTGGAACTAAAGAGCAATTAGCAGATATTTTTACCAAAGCTCTTGATGCTAATCAATTTGAAAAATTAAGACGGAAGTTAGGGATCTGTTTATTTGAGGAATTGTAGCAATTAATTTATGGGAGGCGTGCAGCTGTTATTTTCTCCCTCCTCAACCGCTTGATGCACGTCATTCAAGGAGGTTATTTATAACTTTCCTTTTTCAAACCTCTCACACGCTACCATCATTGCTTTTGTCTTAACTTCTCCCAACTTCTCAACTCCTCTCTTGCCGCTCTCATCATCATTCAAAAATCGTCTTCTCTTCATACTTTCAAACACCAAATCATCACCATGTCCGATTCTACTTCTCATCAAAACGTGCAAGATCAAACTCCTGAACTTCCCTCAGATTCTATTTCTGGAGCGCTGATCACAGATGCCCTACCTCTCACTACCATTCTCAGCTCTCCTGCAAAGAAGCGACGTACTAAGTCGTCTGCATCACGAAAGATGGCTCCTGCAAAATCTAGCAAAGCTACTTCTTCTACTGCGGTGAACACGAGGTCGAAATCGAAAGGTAAGAAATCTACCACTCCCGCTGTTCAACGTATAGGGCTAAGCATGGATGATCTGTACTGTAAGGACAATCCGTTTATATCGAATGTTGTCGAACCAAATGTTGACCCTTCTGTCAACAAATCTGAGGATATTACTGTTGAAGGTACTGTAGCTATGTCTGAAACCCTAGGTCCTGATAATCCTAAGGTATCTGACAAATTAGTTGCTGATATTTCCAATTCCCCTATAGAACAAGATGTTACTGCTGTTTCTGTTGAGAAAAATGTTGTTGATACGGCTGATATTGAGACACCTGTTAATTCCCCTCCTACGACAAATGCTGCTGTGACAGATGCTCAAGCATCTTTGTCACAAGCTAATGAGAAGACTGAAGCGGTGGTTCCAAACACCCCTGATACTGTGAGTGTCCCTGAGAATGATTCCTCAAAGTCTCTGGATGAAGATACTGAGACTCAGAATGCTGTGGATAATGCTGAGATTGACAATTTAGACCAAGGTGACACTGTTGCTGTTGAGGACGTTGTGCCTGAAGAGAGACCTCAGGAAAAGACTGATGCTATAGGTGTTGCTCGCAGGACTAGGAGCAAATCTGACAAGACTGTTGCTACTGTTAGTGAATGTCACAAAGAAAGTAAGAAGAAAACTACTAATACTGGGAAGAAGCCTATGTATGGTCCTCCCAAGGCTGGGAGCAAGAAGGTGGCTCAAAGTGATCAGAAGAAGAAGAGCCTCAAAAGGAAAGATCCTCCCACTAGTGATTCTGATTTTGAGGTTGCTGAGACTGATGCTGCCACATCTGGTGGAGCTTCTAGAAAAACAATGAAGGGTATGAAGATCCCTCTAACCATCCCTCCAGCTCCTCTGGATAACGTATCTTTTCATTTGGAAAGTGGGTCTTCTAGGTGGAAATTTATATATCACAGAAGACTAGGATTGGAAAGAAATCTGAAGGAAGATGTGTTCAAATGCAAAAAGCTGGTTGATGTTTTGGAGTATGCTGGGCTGATGAAAACTGTGAAAAATCTGGGTCCCTGTTATGATAAGCTGGTCAGGGAATTTCTGGTAAATGTTTCTGATGAATGTGATGATTCAAGGAATCCTGAGTATAGGCAAGTTTTTGTTCGAGGTAAATGTGTCAACTTCTCCCCTCTGGTTGTCAACACCTACCTTGAGAGATCTGTTGAGGAGACTCCTGAGCTGGAGGTAACTGAGGACACCATTTGCAAGGCCATCACAGGTAACAAGGTTAAGCATTGGCCTAGGCATTTGTCTTCTGCACAACTCTCTCCCATGTATGTTGTTCTGAACAAGATCTGTGCTCAAAACTGGACTCCAACTACTCACTCTAACTCTGTTGCTTCTGGTTTGGCTAAATTGATTTATGTCGTGGGTACCAAGTCACCTTTTGATTATGGGGCCTACATTTATTATCAGGTTTTGGAGCATGCTAAGTCCTTTGCTATCAAGTTTCCTATAGCTTTTCCCACTCTCCTGTGTGGTATTGTGCTTCAGCACACCCAGATATTTTGATCAGTACTGATGAGCCTTGTAAGAGGCCTGGCCCTATGGCCTTGGATTGTAGTTTGCTGTCAGAGGAACATGCTGCTGACTTAGCTGGTACTTCTGTCCGAACACCTAGTGTGCTCACTAGAAAGAAGATGATTGCAGATCTAACTGAGACTAGTGTGGCTCTTGGAGCTAGGAAGATGAAGATTGACAGGATAATTGCAGCTTTGAAGGCTGAATCTGAAGCTGAGGGTGAGCAGGATGAAGAAAAAGGAGGGAATAAGACTGTTGCTTCTGCTGGTGATACTGAGGATGACTCTGATGACTCTGATGATTTCTGATTTTGATGTTTTGTTCTGTTCTCAGTTGTTGTACTCTTTTTGCCTTTTTGTTGACTGGGCTAGGCCCTGAATTTCTTATGCACCTTGTGTGCCTTTGGTCTGTAATGTGCACTGTTTGTGGTTTTTCTCTTATGAGTATGCTTGGATGTTATCTTATTTGTCAGAATTTGTGGCTAAAAAGGGGGAGTAGTTGTAGCTTATAACTTATATTATCTTGGCTGTTTGTATGCATGGTTATGTATGGTTACATGTGTTGAGGGGGAGTACTGTATGTGTTGAGGGGGAGTACTATTACATGTGTTGAGGATGAGTATGTGCATGATTTTGAGGGGGAGCTGTTACCTTTTGTTGTTACCTTTTGGTGTGTGGAAATTTATTTTTCCCTGGTGTTGTTTTTCTCTCTTCTCTATGTGAATCCACTATATGAGAGTTTATTTCTCTCTGGTTGTTCCTATGAGGCTAGATGTTTTGTCTTAACTGTTGCATGCCTCTGATACTACTTGCAAGTTATCTTTGTCTAAAGCTCCCTTGGAAGTAGTCTCGTTATATGCTATGATATTTTTCTTTCTTTGTTGTGTGCCTATGTTGACTTGAAGGGAAATTATCTGTGTATCTCCCAAAGAACTGGCTCTAGAGTGTTTTAGCCAAAAATTTGCCAAAGGGGGAGATTGTTGGGTTTTTGTAGATTGGCTACTTTTTGCAAAAACATCTACTAGCCAGATGCTGGGACAGATGCTGTAGCATATGGAACAGCATTATGTGACTTGTGTTTTTCGCGCCAGCTAGCGCTTTATTTTTGTACGCAATCTTCCAAAGATTTGCTTGAAGTTTTATTTTCCTCTAGCTTGCTGATCAAGGCGTGTGTATCTGATGGTGTGTAAAAGGCGGTCTTGCCTTGGTATTTTTTCCACAAGATATTGTTCTATTTTTGGAAGCTTTTTATTGTTTCTAGAAGTTTTTCCAGCTGGACCGGACAATGTCCACGCTCTGTTTTGAAGCCCAAACCCGTGCTATCTCAGTATTATATATTTGTGAAGACAAACCCTAATAGGGTAACTAAAAACCGTGTGTTATAGCAAAGCGTGTGTTTAAGGTTTTTAGGGTTTCTTTTGTTAGTTGTGAGCCTTGCTTGTATCTCCCTGATTCAAGCTAAGGACTGAGTTTGTTTGAGTTGTAATTGTAAGCTGCTCCTAAGCTTTTAAGTACGGAGTGAGTATGTGTTATTAGAGTGTGTTTCTCTTGGTTGTGTTTTTTGTGTGGTTGATAACAATATTGTCTGTGCTGTTGGTAGGAATTGAGACGAGGTCTCATATCTAGGAGTTCCTAGATAGAGTTGACACTGGTAGGGTCTTGGTGCAAAGTCAAGTAGTGTGTTTACGTTGGTCTTTTCACTAGAACTATAATAGTGGATTCATTCCTGGATTGGTATCCCCCAGAATAGGAGAGTTGCTCCGAACTGGGTTAACAAACTCACTGTGTACTTTATCTTTTTGCTGTGTTCCTTTTAATTCATGCTTTGTTACGTTGCGTTATTTTAATTTTAGTTCTGAGTAGGACAAGTGCTCGGACAATTGTGCCAACATTGTGCACAGCGTTTGTCAGTCAGGTTGCCAGGAATTTCACATATCATTCCACATCATATGCTATGAGAGATTTAATCAGACTAGCTGGCACTTGACTTGTATGAATAACTATCAAGTGACGGACACATGTTAGTTTGTAATAGGTTAACCTTATAGCAAGTAACCTTAAACTTTTATATAGAGCTGCTTTTAACTGTTTTTCTCTTCATTTTCAATGAGAGTTAGAAATTGATATATCCTCTCTTTAACATCATCTTTGGTCAATTTTCTTCTCAAATTCAAACTCAAGTTAGGAAATTGGTTGAGCGGATGGTTCACAGTCCATATTTTACAAACCATGAAAGTAAGGATCTTATAGTGCCTGCAATCACATGTCTAACTAAAAAAGGGACTTGATGTATTCACCAAAATTATGTTACAAATATTTCATATAGTGTATTCATCAAAATTTGATCGATGTTACAAATAAACATTGGATTTGGAATGGATTCAGCATGACGTGTACCGAGCAAATCAGCCATGAGATCCAACTGGTGCACCATGTTTTTCCCTAGGGAACAATGGCTTGCCACTAAGCATTTCTGCAAATATGCATCCAATGCTCCAAATATCAATTGCTGGAGTATACTGCAAAAGAAAAGGATATGAAACTACATAACACTTCAATACTTTCAAATGTTCAATATATTAAATTTATTACTTTACATAGACGTATCAACTCAGCATATACTTCCACGTAGAAAATGTTGTATATGTTATTGTCCTGGATTTAAATTTAATGTATGAAAATTAACAAGAGAGGTCCAAGGCATAAAGAAGGGGAAAAAACTTACATTTAAGGAAAAAGAACCACATAGTTAAGGTGCACAATACCACCGACTCGCAACTTATTCCTTAGTACAATTTGGGAAAATGAATCAGCAAGATGATTTGTGAGAAAACAAATAATATACATAACGGAGCATCATTAATCAATAGAATACAAATTCAATGGCATATTCTGCTAGTAATTGACCATAAGTTTCATTTATAAAAATCTCAGTTCATACATCAATGGTAAAAGTATCTATCAACAATACATATACTAATATTGTAAAAAAAAAACAATACCTGTCCTAAGGTCTAACTAAAGGTCTCACGTTCAACCTAAAAAAAATGCCTACGTTGCATTATTTAGAGCCATAGGAAATTTTTAGGAAGCTATCTTGAACATGGACACAATTCGATTCTGGTATAAAGTTGTATCAGTTCACCCAAACTGCGCAAACTTAACCACTCTAAATTCCTACAAACCAACAAACTCAGCGTGGTTAAGTCTACGCAGTTTGGTACCAGTTAGACACAAGGCAGACTTTGAGCGTGTAATTGGTTTGGTTATAACAAAAACAATGAGATGAAGGTGTTGGAATAGAATAAAGGGGATGGGAGGCTTTAAATTGAAAGAGATTGAAAGAAGAATGGCGTGTTAAGTGGAACTGACTTTCAATTCATTGAATGAGTAAAACAAAACAATTTGATTTGGCCAAATCAGTTGAGACTTGAGACTGAGAGAACGATTCATATGCCTTGTATTTTAATTTTTTTTTATAGAAAAAGAATTAATAATCCCTTTTTGTTTATTTATTTTTTCACAAAGATTTTTAATCCTGTTTAATTTTATTAAGCACTTGGAATATGAGCATCTCTATCCTTGGACTTTAATTTGTTATGTTGTATTGTGAGACTAACACATTTATTTGAGGCATTTTCGTCACTTAATATATACATCTCTCTCAACTTGGATTCAATTTTAGTCTATGGTGATGTGAGAGACTAACCATTCCTATTACAAATGATAATATATGTTACACTCAAATTGGTTCTTGAATTATTTTTAATAAATTAAATGTATTCTCTGTATACAATTGCGAAGACTAATTTTCTCAAACTAATTGTAATTCATTTAAGGTATTAGCATCTTCTAACAAATATTTTTCCATAGGCACATTCTATTTTTCATTTTTTGTTCCTTTAGCTTTGTAACAAAATATATATATATATTACTTTATGTTTTAAGTTTATCTTTTTTTTTAATAAATGTTTTAAGTTTATCTATAAGCTACTTTATCATTTATACACTATTATATTTTTATATAAACAAAATAGTATTATTAATATTGTATTATTTTATGAGTTCGCCCAAAAGACATTCAAACAACAAAAAAAGTAATGAATGTTTTCTATGAACAAAAAAATAATTAAGAACATTGCTAGTATGGCCACTAAATTACTGACAAGGAAAATATTTTTTGTTTGAAACATTAAAAAAAAATATCTTATGATAAATATGTAGGACGCAATATAGTTAAATCTTTATGGTAAAAATCTCCTTAACAATATATAAAAATCGAAGTCCAGAAAAATTTCATAATCGTCCTTATTAAAATTCATGATCTCCTTAATTTTTCGTGCATAATGGTCATTTTGGAAAATTTAATTTTTTTGTTTTTTAAAAAATTAATTACGGATAATGGTCATCACAAGTGTAACCAATTTTCACGGATAACTATATAACTGTTTTTTTTTAATAAATTAATTACGAATAATGGTCATATTTACTAACAATATATAAAAAATGAAGTCCAGCAAAATTTCATAATCGTCTTTATTAAAACTCATTATCTCCTTAATTTTATAATCGTCCAGCAAACATTGAATGTTGTTTTGAATATAAAATAAAAATTTATTTAATAGAAACACTACATTGTTTATATATTAAAAATAATCATGAGTTTTTAATATTTTATCATATCGACTTTCTCATATATGTATATAAAATTTGTTTATACATATATAAACATTTAAAATCTACAATGGGAACAATGCAAACATTGAACGGTGTTATCGCGGTGATTTTCGGAGATCAAGCTATTGATTAGCGTTGACTCACTAATTTTATTTCACGAGTGAACTTTTAATTTTTCAAAAGAAAAGTGGAAAAAAGTTCTAAATTACCACATTTTTAAAGATTTAGGGTTCGGGGGTTAGTTACGTTTAGGGAAGGTGTTAGCACCCCAAACGTTCGTAGTACTCTATGAGAACCTCTTGATTTTATTTATTTATTTTGGCTATAACTTGCTTATTTTTTAAAAGAAAATAATGAATTAGAGTAGTAAGAAAAAAATGTTTTTTTTTTATTTTTTATGATTTGGAAGGACATGGTCCTTTGCCTACGTACTCGTGAGGGATTAAAACCTCGTAGTTCGGGGTAAAAATACCGATTGATTTGTTTTTGTGTTTTTTAGTTTTTGAAAAGGTTTTAAAGATAAAAATAAAGTCAAGTGGCAAAAATGAGATTGGTTTGTATTTTTTATTTTGGGAAAATGATTTAAATATTATTAAAATTGATTAATGGTTAATTAAGAAAATAAAAGAAGAAAAAGGGGCACTTGATTGAAAATCAAGGTTTGTTTAAGAAAAGATTTTTTTGAGTTTTGACTTATTTGCATGTTTTTTGTTTTTTTCTTTTTAAGAATTAACTAAGACTAAAAAAAGAACATAATTAAAAGCTAAACGCGAGGAATTTCCGTGGTGACGTTGGATCACCGCGAAATCCTTTTGAAAATAAACTAACCTAATTTTTTTGTATTTTTTTGTAAAGCGAAATAAAAAAAATAAAAGACATAAAGCGGAATAAATAAAGTGCAGGTGTCGGTGCGATATTCTCATTTATAATTTACATGGTTCCTAAATACATTCTAATAGCACAAATAAAAATAAATAAAACAACGAATGAAACTAAAACGATAAAAAAATAAAATGCATGAAATGATGTTAAGTATAAACAGATGAAATGCTAAAACGAAAGGAAATAAAAGTAAAAGAAAAAAAACGAGCAGGGGTGCAGAAAGTAAAAAAAGAACAGATGGGAAGAAAACAGGCCCAGATACAATGGGCTTGCGTGATTAAATTTGGACTGTCTGATTAAAATCAGAGGGTCCTGGTCTGATCATGGGGTGATGCAAAAACGGTCGTCTGATTCAGATCAGAGGGCCTGGGAGGTGAGGGTGTACGTTAGGGCGTGCACCAGCATACACAGGATTGGGGAGGGGTATAAATACCCCATCTTTTCACAAAAACCCTCATTCTTTCTTTTCTTTCTCTCTCTACCATCTTCTCTCTAAAACTCTTCTCTCTTCTCTCTGAAATTCTCCGGCCAGCACGTTAAGTTCCGGCGCGGCGGCGGCCAGCCCAAGGGGGCGGCGCCACCGCGCCGGAGAAGAAAAGTTCTCCCTTTTTTAAAAAAAATGTTTTCAAACCCTCTCCCCTCCCTCTTTTCAAAAATCAATTTAGTTTTTTAAAATCTTTTTGAAAATGGCCGGATCTAGATTTGAATTTTTCGAAAAAAAACTACCTTTTCTTCTTCTTGGTTCGCTTGTGGTTTCTGGGTCGAAAGTGTTGGGTTTTTGGCAGTGGTTCGGTGGTGGCTGGGTTCTTGGTTGTGATTCGGTGGTGGCTGGGTTCTTGGTTGTGGTTCGGTGGTGGCTGGTGTAACATCCCGCCTAAGATTCGAATATTTATTAATATTTAGACGATGTATTAGAAATGTTTTAAGCAAAGGACAATTTGGTAAATTGTCAGTTAATGGGTTTATGTATATGGCAAGCGTAATATCCCGTTTAGATATAACGGTTAACAGTGTTAGAAACTTGTGGAACAAGCATGGCAAACTTGTAATAAGTGGAATGGCTTTTTGGTAAATAATGGGAAAGTGGAGATTGTTTAAAAAGGAGTAGTAAGAATTTCTTACCACTTTTCTCTCATTTCTACACTCTTCCATCCCTTTCCATTTTTCAGCTCTTCCTCTCCCCATCTTCCTCATCTCTCACGCCTCACTCCCTCTTCTCAAACCCATCTTTTCCTAAACTAATTTTGGAGGGAAACCTTACAAGATAAGCTTAGTTGGGAAGCTAGAACAAGAGAAGGCTAAAGAAAGGAAACGTGGAACAATCAAGAGAAGTGGAGGTAATGAGCAAGGGCCTTGGAAACCAGAACTTGGCAAGGAAGAAAGCTAGCAAAATCAAGGTGAGCTCCATAGGGTTGTATAACCCATTTGAGTAGTTTTAGTGCTTTTACAAGTTGATTCAAGAGTTAGAATTATGCCCTAATCCTTTGTGTATCTAATCCCTTGCTTAATCATGTTAATATCTATCCTTATGCCTTGTGAATTTCATTCCCATAAGCTGTTTTGATGTTTGGGGATGTTTGGATTAGCTTGGGAAGTAGAATTTTGAGTGCTGCTGAAGCCAAAATCGTGCTCCGATTTCTGGGCATCGGGCTACGATTTTATGCCCTGATTTTCCTGGAACTTTCGAAAAATATCGTGCTCCGATTTGCTAGAATCGTGCTACGATTTTTGGCTTTCCCAGCTTTTTGTTCATGAGTTTTGGCTTGGTATTAGGGTAGGATAAGGAGTAAGTATGGCATTAGGAGATACATACTTAAGCCCTAAGTTATATAGACATATAAAGGGATTAGTAATGGGGATTATCTCTTTGTAAGTGAAATCCCTACATTCACTTAAGTACATGTGAGCCAAGATTAATTCAGAATCCAAGCTTAGAACCTTTTATAGGTTAAGTAATTAAGAGTGATTAATTAAGAGTGCAATAGTTACGCCCAAGAATAAGCATTAACGAGAATAAGGATACATTAGACAAGTATAAGTTAATAAGTTATATATATACCAGAAAAATAAGAACAAGGATTAATCAGATATTAAGCCGTGGCCTTCGATGTTCACGCCAGTGGAACACGAATGGTCCACGCAAGGATAAGAATAAGATTAAAGATTATTTATTGCGTCTTCTGTCGTTCACGCCAGTGGGACACGGGAGGTATACGCAATCAGTTAAGATTAATATTAAGCCGTGACTTTCGTTGTTCACGCCAGTGGGACTCGAAAGGTTCATGTACAAGTTATGACTAATAATGAAATATAATAATTCGCGTCTTCCGTCGTTCACGCCAGTGGGACACGGGGGGGTATACGCGTAAGTTAAGTCGTGTCTTCTGCTGTTCACGCCAGTGGGACACAGGAGGTTCACGCCAGTGGGACGTGTTATTCCGCAAGGATGACCGCACGACGACAAGAGGAGTCCGGTGTTAGCCTGATATGATAGGAATTTTCACCGGTTATCAGGGGAATGTGCTTCGGGGTTACTCCACCCGGGGGCATTCCGTAAAATGAACCCAGATAATATTGTTTGTTCAACGCTAACAGCTAACATAAAGACATGTATCAGTTAATATTTTATTATGTTATCAGACAGAGGGTAGGGTAGGAGCTCACTGAGACATTATGTCTCATCCCTATCCTTCTGGTGCAGGTTTTCAGGTAGCCAAGTGGTTTACAGATGAAGATCTTCAGGAAGACGGTGGATGGAGTGCAGATGCTCGTCAAGGCAAGCTCAGGAGGTTGACAGATTTTATATATGTATATAAACGTGTATTATATGACATTTGGATATTTATATAAACGAGCAAATTGTACTCATTCAGTGGTTTGTATATTTTAATTATTGTAAATTTTAATGTACCCAGTATCAGATTAATACACATGCTAAATATTCTAGATAATTTAGTATGGGTGTTACAGCTGGGTTCTTGGTTGTCCTTGGGTTGGGTGGCTTAGCCGTGGCTTTGTATGTAGGGAAAGGAGGTGATTCGGTTTTGGGTATGGTGGGGAGGAGGTGGCCGGATGGGTTGTTTTTGTGACGGGGAGGAAGTATTTTGTTACCGGTGGTTTTTTGACTTTGTGATTGTTTGTGACACTGATTGTATTTTGATTTTTCGATTTTGATTACTGATTGTGTGTTGGTTTCTGACTCTTTGGCTACTGATTACTCTTGGTTTTTGATTTTGGTACTGAGGTTTTTCTGTGTTTGAGGTTTCTGACTAAATTGACTGAATTGGCTCCCCCGGTTCCTGATCACTGCATTTTCTTTTATCTGCTGGTAAACTCAATGCCAAATACTAATTTGTCATTATTGACCATAATAATCAATAAATGACAATTTGAATTGAGCAAAGTCTCCTCCATGAACGTAATGACAAATTAAAAACCAATTAAGTCTTAGCAAAGTCAGAATAAAAAATTTAAAAAAGTAACTAAAAAAAGAAATAAAAATGCTAAATAAAATAACAATAAAAATATTTAAAAGAATAAAGATAAAAATAATAATAAACAAAAAGACGGACCCGAACGAAACCAAAAAAAATGAGGTATTTTAAAATACCTCTGTCGAAATTTCGTCTGAGACGACGAAAAAAATCGAACTAAAAAGACGAGTAAAAAAGAAATTTTAGGTCAAAAATTGGGGTATGACAGGTGTTTTACATATAAAATAAAAATTTAATTAATAGAAACACTACATTAATGTTGATGAAATTCTGGCAGTTAAGTATCAGGACAATAAAACAGGACACGATTTATTTAAAACAGAGCACAAATAAAAACAGTTCAGAAGCAGGATTAAAAGTGCAGAAAAGTAAAAAAGACACAAGTGTTTGTTAACCCAGTTCGGTGCAAATGCCACCTACGTCTGGAGGATACCAATCCAGGAAGGAAATCCACTAAAGGAATTAATCCTTAAGACTCAAGACACTGACCCCCAGTTCCCAGCCTAAGCAATCAATCTCCTCCTAGTTCAGATTTCTACCCAACTCCTTGAGTATTAGAAACTACTAACTTCCTAACCAAGCAACAACCTAGTTACTTAAACAGCTTCTGAAAACTACCCAGTTTTGAAGAACACACTTCAATAACAATAAGACTTCATTCGTACCTAAAGGCTTAGAATGAATTACAACTCAATAAACTCTAAACCAACTCAGTTTGAGTGGTGTACAAATAAAACTCTAAGTTAAAAACACAAAAGACTCAATTCTCTGATTTCTAAACTCTAAATTTCGTAAGTCTTCAACAATAGCATCATTCTCCTTAAATAGGCTTCAGTCAAGCATCATTAATCTGATTCCAATCTTCTGAATTGATATGTTTCTGAATTATGCAAGGCTTAGAAAGGAAACATATAATTCTGCAATGTATCTTTGTAAAGATTGCTTCAAAAAATATGATAAGCATAAACACGAGCCAAATCTTCATAAAATCTTCACCAAATCAATCAGCATTCTAGAACCCTTCATCCATAATAAATCCATGATAAATCTCTCAAAGATTCGCACAGAAATAATTCACAAAAACCCAGCTTCTGAAGAAGTCAACGCGTGTCAATGCTGGAATAGTGCGTCTGATGCACTGTAGCGCGTCTGAAGGATTTCAGCGTCTGAAGCACTGTTCCTGCGTCTGAAGGAACATTCAACTTCTGAAGGGCAAAACAGCTAGGCTTTTCTTCTGCTTCTTGAGAAAAGTGGGACTTTCTGATTTGATATGTCCATAGCCTCCACACTCAAAGCACTGCACACCCTTTTCTTGTTTGCTATTTTCTTCAGTTTGTTGCTTATTGTTGTTGAGTCTGAGGTTCTGACCTTTGGATTTCCTGTCAACTTGTTTCAGAATTTTGTTGAACTGTTTCCCCACCAATACAAGTGCTTCTGATAGGTCATCATCATCCTCATGTAGCTCTTGTTGATCATCAGCTTCTGAATTTACTACAAAAGCTACACCTTTCCCTTTCTTCTCAGGCTGTTTACAAAAAGCAGTCTCAAAGTTCAGCAATGACCCAATCAGCTCCTCAACCTTCATAGTGGTGATGTCATGAGCTTCTTCTATAGCTGTTACCTTCATGTCAAACCTTCTGGGAAGTGACCTAAGAATTTTTCTCACTATCTTCTCATCTGACATCTTCTCCCCAAGAGACTCGAAGGAATTTGCCATATCCAGCACATTCATGTAGAAATCTTGTATGCTTTCATCCTCCATCATCTTCAGGTTCTCAAACTTAGTGGTAAGTAACTGGAGTCTGGACATCTTGACCTTAGAGGTTCCTTCATGAGTGGTTTTCAGAATTTCCCAAGCATCCTTTGCAACAGTACACTGCTTGATGAGTCTGAACATGTTCATGTCCACACCATTGAATATTGCATTCAAAGCTTTAGAATTCCCAAGAGATGGATCATCTTCAACCTTTGTCCACTCTTCTTCTGGTTTCAGAATCTTAGTTTTGTTCCCATCTTTGTCTAAAACAACTGGATGATCCCAACCTTTTAGCACATCTTTCCAAGTTCTGCTGTCAATGGATTTTAGAAAAGCACACATCCTGGATTTCCAGTATTCATAGTTCGTGCCATCCAGCAATGGTGGTCTGTTGACATAACCTCCCTCTCTGTCCATGCTTGCCAGAAAACACTTCCCTGGAGCTCACCCAATCACAGGCAGGGTGCCTGCTCTGATACCAATTGAAATTCTGGCTGGACAATGATCAGAACTTGAAACAGGGCACGGTTTTACAAAAACGGAGTACAATTAAAATCCAGTTCAGAAGCAATAATAAAGATGCAGAAAAGTAAATAGGCACAGATATTTGTTAACCCAGTTCGGTGCAAATGCCACTTACGTCTGGAGGATACCAATCCAGGAAGGAAATCCACTATAGGAATTAATACTTAAGACTCAAGACACTGACCCCCAGTTCCCAGCCTAAGCAATCAATCTCCTCCTAGTTAAGATTTCTACCCAACACCTTGAGTATTAGAAACTACTAACTTCCTATCCAAGTAACTAACCAAGTTACAACTCAGCTTCTGAAAAATTACCCAGTTTTGAAGAAACACTTCAACAAGACAAAGACTTCATTCGTACCTAAAGGCTTAGAATGAATTACAACTCAATAAACTCTAAACCAACTCAGATTGAGTGGTGTACAAAATAAACCTAAGTTTAAAACACAAGACTCAATTCTCTGAATTCTGAATTTTTCACTCGTAAGTCTTTAACATAGCAGCAACTCTCCTTTTATAAGCTTCAGCAATTCTCTTTAAATTGAATTCAATCTTCCTTCAAAGATATGTTTCTGAATTATGAATGACTTAATCAGGAAACAAATAATCCTACATTGTATCTTGCAAAGATTACTTCAGAAAATATGATCAAAAGTGCAGAAAAGTAAAAAAGGCACAAGTGTTTGTTAACCCAGTTCGGTGCAAATGCCACCTACGTCTGGAGGATACCAATCCAGGAAGGAAATCCACTATAGGAATTAATCCTTAAGACTCAAGACACTGACCCCCAGTTCCCAGCCTAAGCAATCAATCTCCTCCTAGTTCAGATTTCTACCCAACTCCTTGAGTATTAGAAACTATTAACTTCCTAACCAAGCAACAACCTAGTTACTTAAACAGCTTCTGAAAACTACCCAGTTTTGAAGAACACACTTCAATAACAGTAAGACTTCATTCGTACCTAAAGGCTTAGAATGAATTACAACTCAATAAACTCTAAACCAACTCAGTTTGAGTGGTGTACAAATAAAACTCTAAGTTGAAAACACAAAAGACTCAATTCTCTGATTTCTAAACTCTAAATTTCGTAAGTCTTCAACAATAGCAGCATTCTCCTTAAATAGGCTTCAGTCAAGCAGCATTAATCTGATTCTAATCTTCTGAATTGATATGTTTCTGAATTATGCAAGGCTTAGAAAGGAAACATATAATTCTGCAATGTATCTTTGTAAAGATTGCTTCAAAAAATATGATAAGCATAAACACGAGCCAAATCTTCATAAAATCTTCACCAAATCAATCAGCATTCTAGAACCCTTCATCCATAATAAATCCATGATAAATCTCTCAAAGATTCGCACAGAAATAACTCACAAAAACCCAGCTTCTGAACAAGTCAACGCGGGTCAACGCTGGAATAGTGCGTCTGATGCACTGTAGCGCGTCTGAAGCACTGTTCCTGCGTCTGAAGGAACATTCACCTTCTGAAGGGCAAAACAGCTTCTGAACTTCTTCAAATGCCATTTCTTGTAACTGAAGACTTCTTATATACATGGAGATGCTTTGCTTGAACACATTGCTTTTACCAAAACGTGCAGCCAACTTCAAAATACTCAACAATCTCCCCCTTTGGCAAATTTTTGGCTAAAATCAATGTTTCACAAAACCAAGTTCTTCAATTCATCATACAACAAACTCAGCAATGAAGAACTCCACAAAATCAATCATAGATAGCATAGCACAGAGTATGTAGCAGTGGATTCAACTATGATTAACCATGAAAAACACAAAACAACTTCAGTTCTTCACAACATATCAGCTTCTGATATTCTCAACTTCTGAAGTACACAAAAAGCAACTACTGATCAAATTCTGATAGTTCTCAGCTTCTGATCATCACATGACACTCCCCCTGAAGCTTCACAAACAACAACATACACACTACTCTCCCCCTGCAACTCAGCATACATACCATACTCCTCTTTAATTTTGAAATGCAGAAACTTCTGAGACAAGTAACTAAGACAAACAGCTCACAACTCAACAAACAGCTCACAACTCAGGATTTTATCATTCATGTACTCCCCCTGAGACACAAACTCCCCCTCAATTACATCTGCACAGCTCTTGTTGCATTGGTTCTGAACTCTGAGCAAAACAATTAACTTCTGAACAAATCTAGTCAGCTTCTGAAACACAGTACATTCTGATGAAACATACTCTAAACAGCTCCAGTCTGATCTTAAACATAGGTTTTTCTCCCCCTTTTTAGCCACAAAATTATGACAAAACTCAGACTTAACATAGGGATCAAAAACTAAAATTCCATTAAATGCAGTTTCAGACTCAGACTCAGACACAACATTAGCAAATCTGGCAAGTACTCTATCTTCCTCACATCCAGTTTGCTGTAATTGCTATAAATCCTCATGCAGACAAACACCCAACTTGCTTCTCAGATTCTCAAACTGTTTAGCATCCAAGGCCTTTGTGAAAATATCAGCAATCTGGTTCTCAGTATCCACATGTTCAAGTTGAACAATCTTTTCCTCCACAAGATTTCTGATAAAATGATGTCTGATATCTATGTGTTTAGTTCTGCTGTGTTGTATGAGGTTCTTAGAAATGTTAATTGCACTAAATTCTGACTGGACAATGATCAGAACTTGAAACAGGGCACGATTTTGCAAAAACAGAGTACAATTAAAATCCAGTTCAGAAGCAATAATAAAGATGCAGAAAAGTAAATAGGCACATATATTTGTTAACCCAGTTCGGTGCAAATGCCACCTACGTCTGGAGGATACCAATCCAGGAAGGAAATCCACTATAGGAATTAATCCTTAAGACTCAAGACACTGACCCCCCAGTTCCCAGCCTAAGCAATCAATCTCCTCCTAGTTAAGATTTCTACCCAACACCTTGAGCATTAGAAACTACTAACTTCCTATCCAAGTAACTAACCAAGTTACAACTCAGCTTCTGAAAAATTACCCAGTTTTGAAGAAACATTTCAACAAGACAAAGACTTCATTCGTACCTAAAGGCTTAGAATGAATTACAACTCAATAAACTCTAAACCAACTCAGATTGAGTGGTGTACAAAATAAACCTAAGTTTAAAACACAAAAGACTCAATTCTCTGAATTCTGAATTTTTCACTCGTAAGTCTTTAACATAGCAGCAACTCTCCTTTTATAAGCTTCAGCAATTCTCTTTAAATTGAATTCAATCTTCCTTCAAAGATATGTTTCTGAATTATGAATGACTTAATCAAGAAACAAATAATCCTACATTGTATCTTGCAAAGATTACTTCAGAAAATATGATCAACCATAAACACAAGCCAAATCTTCATAAGATCTTCATTAATTCAATCTGCATTCTAGAACCCTTCATCCATAATAAATCCATGATAAATCTCTCAAACATTCGCACAGAAATAACTCACAAAAAACCCAGCTTCTGAAGAAGTCAACGAAAGTCAACTGTTGAATAGTGCGTTTGAAGCACTGTAGCGCGTCTGAAGGCCATCCTGCGTCTGAAGGTGCATTCAGCTTCTGAAGGTCCAAACAGCTTCTGAACTTCTTCAAATGCGAATTCTTGCAACTGAAAACTTCTTATACGCATGGAGATGCTTTTCTTGAACACATTGAATTTACCAAAACATGCAGCCAACTTCAAAATACTCAACAATCTCCCCCTTTGGCAAATTTTTGGCTAAAATCAATGTTTCACAAAACCAAGTTTTTCAATTCAACATAAAACAAGCTCATCAATGAAGAACTCCACAAAATCAATCATAACATAGAGATAAGCAGCGGATTCAGCTATGATTAACCATGAAAAACACAAAACAGCTTCAGTTCTTCACAACATATCAGCTTCTGATATTCTCAACTTCTGAAGTACACAAAAATCAACTATTGATCAACCCTTGATGGTTCTCAGCTTCTGATCATCACAATAACACACCCCTGAAGCTTCACAAACACACAATCACATGTCAGCAACATACACACTACTCTCCCCCTACAACTCAACATACATACAAAACTCCCCTAATTCTGAACTGTAGAAACTTCTGAGACAAGTAACTTCTGAAACTGAAAACTTCAGGAATATAAAAACACTCAGGATGTTATAACTCATGCACTCCCCCTGAGACACATACTCCCCCTCAATCACATCTTCAGATTCTGAACAGCTCTTGTTGTAGTTCTGAAAATTAGTCAGCTTCTGAAACATATTCTGAAACACAGTACATTCTGAGGAAACACACTCTAAACAGCTCTAGTCTGAACTTAAAGACAGGTTTTTCTCCCCCTTTTTAGCCACAAAATTATGACAAAATTCAGTCTTCATATAGGGAATAAAAACATAACAAGTAACACAGATCCTCAAAACTGAATCAAACTCAGACTCAGACTCAGACTTAGGATCTAACTTAGCATAAACAAATCTGGCAGGTACTCTAACTTCCTCACATCCAGCTTGCTGTAATTGCTATAAGTCTTCATGCAGACACACTTTTGAAGAATCACAATCAGAAACATTCCACTTAGCAATCTTCTTCTGAAGTTTATCAATTCTCTTCTGCACAGAAAGTCTGATGTTAGCATATTCCTCAGATTCACTAGAATTCAGTCTCTTTGCTACAGTTTGTTCATTGTCCTTATCCTTTGGTTGCACAGACTTGACATTCTTCAAACCTTTCAAGTTTAAATGCTCAAGCTTCTGATGACAGATTCTGTCTTCTTCAGAAACCCACAAATAACAATTATCTTCTGACCTGCAGCCCCTCATCAGAACATCACTTCCTTGACCAGTTACCAAACATTCTTTCTTATTGAACACCACCTTCAAGTCTTGATCACACAACTGACTGATACTGATCAGATTAGATGTCAATCCTTTCACCAATAGCACATTATTAAGTCTTGGTAATCCATCACTAATTAAATCTCCTATTCCAAGAATCTCACCTTTTGCTCCATCACCAAATGTTACATAATTTCTGGAACAAGGTTTTAAATTGCTCAGCAACTTTTTCACACCAGTCATGTGTCTTGAACAACCACTATCAAAGTACCAGTCTTTCTTTGATGATACTTTCTGAGAAATGTTAGCCATTAGACCAACAGATTCTTGACATTTTGGTTTCCACACCTTCTGAGTATTGACTCTTTTTGCAGCAGCTTCAACTCTTCTGTATTTAAAGTGCTCAGGATAACCATATAGTTTGAAACAAAATGGTTTGATATGCCTCTTCTTTCCACAGTGATGACAAACCCAAGTATGCTTTCTTCTTTTGTTTCTGTCAAACTTCTGGGGTTGAATCTGATGTTGCATCTGAGACTGCTTCTGAGCTTGCTTCTGAGGTTGCTTCTAGGCTTGCTTCTGAGCTTGCTTCTGAGGTTGCTTCTGGGCTTGCTTCTGAGCTTCCAAAATCTCCTCCAACACATCAGTAGCAGAGTTCATCATCCTAACTTGCTTCTTCATCTGATCAAGTTGGGAATTCAATTGAGTTACTTCATCTTTAAGATCAGAAATCTGTCCTAAATGAACACACCTTTCAAACTGCAGTTGACAGACTGTATCCTTCTGATTCTCTAATAACTTGCAGAGCTCTTGATTTCTGAGATATAATTCTTCATAAGAAACAGCTGGTTCCTCAAAAATCAATTCTTCATCACAGGCTTCAGATTCTGATGAAGTTTCAGTCTCTGATGATGTTTCAGATTCTGAAAAAGCTACAGACTTTGAACAAGCTTCTGAGACCATAAAAGCTGCAACATGTTTAGCTGATTTACTCTTAACCTCTCCTTCTGAGTCTTCATCTGACCAAGAAACAGCTAGGCTTTTCTTCTGCTTCTTGAGAAAAGTGGGACATTCTGATTTGATATGTCCATAGCCTTCACACTCAAAGCACTGCACACCCTTTGCTTGTTTGCTATTTTCTTCAGTTTGTTGCTTATTGTTGTTGAGTCTGAGGTTCTGACCTTTGGATTTCCTGTCAACTTGTTTCAGAATTTTGTTGAACTGTTTCCCCACCAATACAAGTGCTTCTGATAGGTCATCATCATCCTCATGTAGCTCTTGTTGATCATCAGCTTCTGAATTTACTACAAAAGCTACACCTTTCCCTTTCTTCTCAGGCTGTTTACAAAAAGCAGTCTCAAAGTTCAGCAATGACCCAATCAGCTCCTCAACCTTCATAGTGGTGATGTCATGAGCTTCTTCTATAGCTGTTACCTTCATGTCAAACCTTCTGGGAAGTGACCTAAGAATTTTTCTCACTATCTTCTCATCTGACATCTCCCCAAGAGACTCAAAGGAATTTGCAATATCCAGCACATTCATGTAGAAATCTTGTATGCTTTCATCCTCCATCATCTTCAGGTTCTCAAACTTAGTGGTAAGTAACTGGAGTCTGGACATCTTGACCTTAGAGGTTCCTTCATGAGTGGTTTTCAGAATTTCCCAAGCATCCTTTGCAACAGTACACTGCTTGATGAGTCTGAACATGTTCATGTGCACACCATTGAATATTGCATTCAAAGCTTTAGAATTCCCAAGAGATGGATCATCTTCAACCTTTGTCCACTCTTCTTCTGGTTTCAGAATCTCAGTTTTGTTCCCATCTTTGTCTAAAACAACTGGATGATCCCAACCTCTTAGCACATCTTTTCAAGTTCTGCTGTCAATGGATTTTAGAGAAGCACACATCCTGGATTTCCAGTATTCATAGTTCGTGCCATCCAGCAATGGTGGTCTGTTGACATAACCTCCCTCTCTGTCCATGCTTGCCAGAAAACACTTCCCTGGAGCTCACCCAATCACAGGCAGGGTGCCTGCTCTGATACCAATTGAAATTCTGGCTGGACAATGATCAGAACTTGAAACAGGGCACGGTTTTACAAAAACAGAGTACAATTAAAATCCAGTTCAGAAGCAATAATAAAGATGCAGAAAAGTAAATAGGCACAGATATTTGTTAACCTAGTTCGGTGCAAATGCCACTTACGTCTGGAGGATACCAATCCAGGAAGGAAATCCACTATAGGAATTAATCCTTAAGACTCAAGACACTGACCCCCAGTTCTCAGCCTAAGCAATCAATCTCCTCCTAGTTAAGATTTCTACCCAACACCTTGAGTATTAGAAACTACTAACTTCCTATCCAAGTAACTAACCAAGTTACAACTCAGCTTCTGAAAAATTACCCAGTTTTGAAGAAACACTTCAACAAGACAAAGACTTCATTCGTACCTAAAGGCTTAGAATGAATTACAACTCAATAAACTCTAAACCAACTCAGATTGAGTGGTGTACAAAATAAACCTAAGTTTAAAACACAAAAGACTCAATTCTCTAAATTCTGAATTTTTCACTCGTAAGTCTTTAACATAGCAGCAACTCTCCTTTTATAAGCTTCAGCAATTCTCTTTAAATTGAATTCAATCTTCCTTCAAAGATATGTTTCTGAATTATGAATGACTTAATCAGGAAACAAATAATCCTACATTGTATCTTGCAAAGATTACTTCAGAAAATATGATCAAAAGTGCAGAAAAGTAAAAAAGGCACAAGTGTTTGTTAACCCAGTTCGGTGCAAATGCCACCTACGTCTGGAGGATACCAATCCAGGAAGGAAATCCACTATAGGAATTAATCCTTAAGACTCAAGACACTGACCCCCAGTTCCCAGCCTAAGCAATCAATCTCCTCCTAGTTCAGATTTCTACACAACTCCTTGAGTATTAGAAACTACTAACTTCCTAACCAAGCAACAACCTAGTTACTTAAACAGCTTCTGAAAACTACCCAATTTTGAAGAACACACTTCAATAACAATAAGACTTCATTCGTACCTAAAGGCTTAGAATGAATTACAACTCAATAAACTCTAAACCAACTCAGTTTGAGTGGTGTACAAATAAAACTCTAAGTTAAAAACACAAAAGACTCAATTCTCTGATTTCTAAACTCTAAATTTCGTAAGTCTTCAACAATAGCAGCATTCTCCTTAAATAGGCTTCAGTCAAGTAGCATTAATCTGATTCCAATCTTCTGAATTGATATGTTTCTGAATTATGCAAGGCTTAGAAAGGAAACATATAATTCTGCAATGTATCTTTGTAAAGATTGCTTCAGAAAATATGATAAGCATAAACACGAGCCAAATCTTCATAAAATCTTCACCAAATCAATCAGCATTCTAGAACCCTTCATCCATAATAAATCCATGATAAATCTCTCAAAGATTCGCACAGAAATAACTCACAAAAACCCAGCTTCTGAAGAAGTCAACGCGGGTCAACGCTGGAATAGTGCGTCTGATGCACTGTAGCGCGTCTGAAGCACTGTTCCTGCGTCTGAAGGAACATTCAGCTTCTGAAGGGCAAAACAGCTTCTGAACTTCTTCAAATGCGATTTTTTGTAACTGAAGACTTCTTATATACATGGAGATGCTTTGCTTGAACACATTGCTTTTACCAAAACATGCAGCCAACTTCAAAATACTCAACAGTTGATATTTTGAAAATAGTCACGAGTTTTCAAAAATTTATCATATCGACTATCACATATCGGTACATAAAAATTTTCTTCTGCATATATAAGCATATCAAATCATCAATGAGTGTGGTTTAAATGTTAAACGGGGTTTTAAATATAAAATAAAAATTTATTTAATAGACACACTACATTAATGTTGATATTTTGAAAACAGTCACGAGTTTTCAAAATTTTATCATATTGACTTTCTCATATATGTATATAAAATTTGTTTATGCAGATATAAACATTTAAAATCTGCAACGGGAGCGATGCAAACATTGAACAGTGTTTTGCATATAAAATAAAAATTTAACTAATAGAAACACTACATTAATGTCAATATTTTGAAAATAGTCACGAATTTTATCATATAGACTATCACATATCGGTACATACAAATTTTCTTCTGCATATATAAGCATATAAAATCCTCAACAAGTGTGGTTTAAATATTTAATGATGTTTTAAATATAAAATATAAATTTATTCAATAAACACACTAAATTAATGTTGATATATTGAAAATAATCATGAGTTTTCAAAAATTTATCGTTTCGACTTTCTCATATATGTATATATGTAAAAATTTGTTTATGCAGATATAAGTAAATAAAATCTGCAATGGATACGGTGCAAACATTGAACAAGTTTTTGCATATAAAATAAAAAGTTATTTAATAGAAACACTACATTAATTTTGATTTTGAGAATTGTCACGAGTTTTCAAAATTTTATCATATCTACTTTCTCATATATGTATATAAAAATTTATTTATGCAGATATACATACATAAAATCTGCAACGAGTGCGGTGCAAACATATAAAATAAAAAGTTATTTAATAGAAACACTACATTAACTTTGATTTTGAAAATAGTCACGAGTTTTCAAAATTTTATAATCTCAACTTTCTCATATATCTACATAAAAATTTGTTTTCGCATATATAAGCTAATAAAATCTATAACTGGTGTGATTTAACTATTTAATAAATTTTGTATATATAAGAGAAAAATATTTAATAGAAACATTACATAATACTCATAATTTTTATTTAATATCTATAAACATTCTACAATGTTAACAATCTAATTATTTTTTGGAGAATACTCTTTTTTATATATTTATCGCAATGTTACGTTTCGCACAGGTATTTTACTTAGTATTTAAATATATTGTATCCTACATATTTACAAATTTAAATATAGACCCCCCAAGGAAAAAAAAACTTTGATAATTCAAATAGCAAAACTAACATTGTATTATTTTATGAGTTCACATAAAAGACATTTTATGATTTTAATTAATATTTTCTAAAAAAAGATTTTAATTAGTATGCGTTGAAATGTTAAAAAAAATTGTATGCCGACATTCCATGTATGATTTTTCTAATATTTTTAAAATAAATATAACAAAGTGGCACAATAATTAGTGACTTTTGCATTGTTGACCGATTGAAATGTGTGATAAAGAAATACTACCAAGTGTACAAACGTGTCGACAAGTAATAAAATATATAAAGTTTGTATCTATAAGGATTGCGTCAATTCAACTAAACTACTAGGTTGATGAATATGTGTTATAAAATGAAAGGAGGGTTTTGCACTTGGCAATATGATTGATTGTTTTGCTAAAGAACGAGCGAGAAAGCAGACTAGGTCATCTGATATTTGCTTCTCAAAGTTGTTTGTGTAATTGCAAATTATGAATTCAGCACAACTAATCACTTTGATTTTAAGACATTTGATCAAAAGAGCTAGGCCAATGTTTTGGTCACTAACTTTCTTCAATGATTATTTTTCCCTGACATATTAGGTGAGCCTATAACCATTGATAGTTTAAGAACACCAAATTAAGTACACAATTATCCTTAGAATATATTTATACTAAGAGATAACCGAACGATTGTATTAGTTCGCCTACCAAAGTTAGGGTTAGTAATCCTTTGGTTTGGATCAATTTATGAATATCAATAAAAGCATAAATATAATTAAACACAAGTATAATCGAATAAAATAACACAAGTAATCAACTGAAATTCATAAAATTATTTAAAGTTACATGACCAAACAATACATGGAAGTTCCTCTTTCATGACCTAACCTATAAAGAATTAGTTGATCATGGCTTCAAAACATAAACGAATGAATATAAATAAGAAAGTAAAGGATCGCTGATTGATGATTCCTTGCCTCCTGAATCGCTCTGGATGCTCTAATCCTTTTGAAATCGCGTTTCTCCCTTCGCCTGCTTGCAAAAAGGTGTTTTTTCTGACTTTAGGGGTCTAGTATTCATAGGTGCGCGACCCAATTAGCCCGCGACGCGATCAAGTGTGAGACTAATCTTGGACAATTCTTCAAATTCTCTTGGCGTAGGCTTTGCTGCCTGCGTCGCGAGCCTTGGCGAGGTTGGTTCATGCTTGTTTCTTCACTTTTTGGTCCATGACTTCACACCAAAATATTTGTAGCGACTATGTCCCAAGAATCAACATTGATGAACTTGTAAAAGACATAGCACAATCACATAGTTGTCTGGTTTGGGTGTAATTCTATGAAAACATGAAGTATTGTCAAAAAATGTTGAGAGACTCATCCCTTGTTTTATCGAAAAGGGGACACTAATCCAAGAAAACAAGAAAGGGAAAGGAAATACGTTTAAATCATCATTACTTTTCACCTTCTTCCCTTGAACTCCTAGCTTGTCAGCAAAACTCAAAGGTTATTAGTATTAAAAGCATTGATTATTAAGAGATATTAGAGGATTTTTAGTCTGATCCTACCTTGATTTATTGCAGTAACTTCTAAGATTCTCAGTAGTTCTTTTTTGGTGTCATCCATTGCTCGAATGTCACAACCAATCAATAAAGGAGCCTATATATATATATTTATTATATACAAAGCACATTTTTCTTTGTGCAGATTATTGTAAATAGAGTAATCTTAACAGCAAGCACTGGAAACTTTGGTTTCAGGTTACCTTTGCTACTGTCCAAATACGCTGGGCAAAAATATTCTTCGGCTGCCATGCCTCCATGTCCACTTCAAGCATGTCAGGATTTGTCCACCACATAACGGAGAATGTGAACTTCAATTTCTTCAACATGACATAGTAAATAGGAACTATACATAAACATGTTTATTTGTTTACTTTTTATGCTGAAAGAATTGGTTACTTTGAGTACTTAAAGACTGATATTCATCTTAATCTTCCGATTGAGTCTAACAAATCAGTTCATGTTTCTGTAGAATCAAAATTTGAAAGGCTTTCTGCATGTCCAGTTCGCTAAGTTTCCTCTACTGAATGTGGTTAATTATATTAGAGGCACCATCGATCGTCCATCATGGAGAAATGGAACTGGTTGCTTTTTTCCCGCATGCTATGAAGGTACCTTTTAGCCTTCTCATTTCGAATCTGTAAAATTAATTACGAGACAGTGGACACGAACGAAATAAAGCAAGCCTGAAAGGCATTATTTGCCAAAACAAATCATGATGAAAGTTGTAAAAACATAAGATATAGTAATTCTTGATTTGGATAAACAACTTAGGCTTAAACATGTCAATAGTCCCTGCAAAGAAGGCTCATTTGAATTTTCGTCCTTGTACTTACTAATCCTTCCATTTTGCCACTGCAATTATTAATCATTTCAAATTTCGTCCTAATTACGTTTTTTTGGTGAACTCGAAGATGATTAGCAACATGGCGCTTATGTGGCATGTGGTGACTGGGTATGACTCAGGACACGTCAACAAAACACAGGTCAAATGACTTTTTTGCCCATAATGACCTAAGACACATGTGAAATGCCCTGGATTTCTTCTTCCCTCTTTTCTTCCCTCGTCAGAACCTCTTCTTCTCTCTTCAAAACAACCATAAAACAAGTCATCTTATTTATTACTTCCATTTTTAAATTCAAAAAAAACCAAACACATAAATATTCCACACATTCCTTTTTCACTTTCTTCATTTCAAAATTTGAAAACAAAAAAAAAAAGAAAAAAAAAAAAAATCTGAGAAAACAACAATGGCGGAGCAACAAAACCGTTGGAGTTGGGACGTTATCGGATTCTGTTGGATATTTGGTTGTTGACTTCATGTTTGCTAAAATCAAATATACAAGCATTATGTGCTTCAGAAGCTGAATTGTTCATTAAAAGTTGAACTGGTCATCAGAAGCTGAACTGGTCATCAGATGTTGAACTGTTCATCAGAAGCTGACTGTTCAGAAGCTGACCTTCAGAAGCAGTTCTTCAGAAGCTCGTTCAGAAGCTGGTTTTCTGTGTTCTATTTTGTGCGCCTTGGAGCTGTGTATTTTCTGAACATGATCTTTATGTGAAGATTTAATTGAAGAATTATCCAAGCTGCGTTTCTAGAAGAAAGAAGAATTTTGCGTGAAGATCTTTATTGAAGATTGGATTCTCTTATTTATGAATATGTTTTCAAAGGAATCTTTGGAAAATATATTTCAGAAATATAATTGCTTCTATTTGCTTCTAAAAGAATTCTGGTAACATATCTTTGAAGATTTGGTTCAGAATTATGGTTGCTGTTGAAGCTATAAATAGAGGACGTTGTTGATTGAAGAATGGACATAAAAAACAGAAGTCATTATAGAGAGAGTCTTAGTTTTTGAGTCTGTAAGCTTTGTGCTGTGTTTTCTGTACACCACTCATCTGTTAGAGTTGGTTTAGTTTTTATTGAGTTGTAATTCACTTAAAGCTTTTAAGCAAAAGTGACTTTGATGTTTTGAAGTGTGACTTCTTCCTTGTTTGTTTAGAGTTTACAATCACTGGGGCAGTGATTGCTTGAGTAGGAAGTAAGAGGGGTTCTTATATCTAGGAGTTCCTAGGTAGAAATCTATACGGGTAGTGATTAAGTGAGAAGACTGTGAAACAGGGGCTGTTGTCATAGGACTTCGAATTGATACTATTTAGTGGATTTCCTTCCAGGCTTGGTAGCCTCCAGACGTAGGTGTGTTTGTCACCGAACTGGGTTAACAAATCACCTGTGTTCTTTTAATTTCTGCCTATTATTGTGCTGCTTCTGAACTTCTGTTACGCTGCAACTTTGTACTCTATTTTACGAAACAGATTCAGGTCCTGCCAGGAATTTCAATTGGCATCAGAGCAAACACCCTGCCTGTATTTGGGTGAGCTCCAGGGAAGTTATTTTCTGGCAGAATGGACTCAAAAGGAGAACTGTCTTATGAAGAACGTGCTGATTCTTGCAAAAAGTTACATGTTAAATTTGAAAAAGTTTGCAAGTTATTAGTAAAACAGAAGGAGACTATCAGTCAATTGCATGCTGAAAGAAGTGACCATCTAGCACAAATTTCTGATCTCAAAGATGAGGCAACCCAACTGAACTCTCAACTTGAAAATATGAAGAAGCAAGTCAGAATGTTGAACACTGGTACTGATATGCTAGAAGAGATATTGGAGAGTCAGAACCAAGGGAAACCAAGTGGTATAGGGTTTGTTTATAGGACCTTGAACAAACAGCAAAATCCAACTAAAAAGGTCAGTGCAGCTGTTGAAACATTTGATCCAATAATAGGAAAACCTAAGATGGAACACCAGAACCAACCTCAGGGATTTAAGAGCAAGAGGGCATCTCATCCTTGGGTATGTCATCATTGTGGTAAAAAGGGGCACATAAAGCCTTTTTGTTACAAGCTGCATGGATACCCCAAGCACTTTCAACAAAGAAAACCTCATGTTCAATCAAAGGCCAGTCATACTTTTGTTCAAGTTAGAAAAGTGGAACCAGTTGTGAACAAAAGCAATGTCAAGAAGGTATGGAGACCAAAATGTGAAAGTGATGAACATAGGCTGAAGAATAGGAAAGGAAAGGTTGTTGCTGCTGCCAGCAGGCCTACCCCTGTTGCTAAGAAGAGTGTTGTTGCTGGACCATCTAAAGTCTAGAGCAAGGTGGTGGTCCCTGTCCCAAAGAAGAAGGCACTAAAAGGAAAGGAAGTGGATCCTAGTAAGTATGTGGATGATGTTGAGCAAGACATCATGCCCTATGTTCAGAAGAGGATTGCTGAATTACAGAAGCAGATTGCTGGGAAGAAGATTTCTGAGTGTGCCTGAAGCACACATTAACTAAGCAGCATCTGATACTGTGTCTAATGAAGACCAAGCAGTTTCTGATGCTGAGTCTGAAGACTGTCATTTTTTTGACTATGTCCTGGATTTTGTGTTTCTGGTCTGCAAGTTTGTAATGTACTCTGCAGTTTTGTTTTGTTCTTCTGTGAAGCCTGTGTGTGGGTACTATGTCTGTGTGGTTTTGATCTTGTTGATGGTGTTGTGATGGGTTCTGTTATGGGTTCTGTGCATGGTGCTGTTGATGGTCCTGATATAAGTTCTGAGTGTGTGGTGATGTGATGGTTGTTTATAACCTCTGAATTTTTCTGTGTGAGTGCATTTGGTCTGTAACTGCTGCTGTTTATTGATCTTTCTGCTCCTGGTACTTGCATGGTTATTTTTGTCAAAATAGTTTGGCTAAAAAGGGGGAGAAAAGTATAGTTGTTTCAGAAGCAGCTCAGTAGTTCAGGGGGAGTCTCTGTGTTCAGGGGGAGTTGTTCCTGTGTATCTGTTTCAGTAGCTCATGGGGAGTAGGAGTCTTTGTGTCAGTAGATCTTTTTGGAAGCTGATCTATTTCAAAAGCTGCTGCTGCTGAATGATATGGTTTCAGGGGGAGTATTTGTGTGAAACGTAGTGTTTTAATCCACTGCTGCTCTGTTGCTACGTTTGTGTTATGTTCTTCATGGTTGTGGTCTTTGTTGAGTGAAGAATTTGCTTGTTGTTTCATCTCTATGATCCTAAATTGATTTTAGCCAAAAATTTGCCAAAGGGGGAGATTGTTGGATATTTGGTTGTTGGATTCATGTTTGCTAAAATCAAATATAAAAGCATTATGTGCTTCAGAAGCTGAACTATTCATCAGAAGTTGAACTGGTCATCAGAAGTTGAACTGGTCATCAGATGCTGAACTATTCATCAGAAGCTGACTGTTCAGAAGCTGACCTTCAGAAGCAGTTCTTCAGAAGCTCGTTCAGAAGCTGGTTTTCTGTGTTCTATTTTGTGCACCTTGGAGCTGTGTATTTTCAGAATATGATCTTTATGTGAAGATTTAATTGAAGATGTTGGGTTTTTGTAGATTGGCTACATTTTGCAAAAACATCTACTAGCCAGATGCTGGGACAGATGTTGTAGCATATGGAACAGCATTATGTGTCTTGTGTTTTTCGCGCCAGCTAGCGCTTTATTTTTGTACGCAATCTTCCAAAGATTTGCTTGAAGTTTTATTTTCCTCTAGCTTGCTGATCAAGGCGCGTGTATCTGATGATGTGTAAAAGGTGGTCTTGCCTTGGTATTTTTCCACAAGATATCATTCTATATTTGGAAGTTTTTTTATTGTCTCTAGAAGATTTTCCAGCTGGACCGGACAATGTCCACGCTCTGTTTGAAGCCCAAACCCGTGCTATCTCAGTATTATATATTTGTGAAGACAAACCCTAGTAGGGTAACTAAAAACCGTATGTGTTAGCAAAACGTGTGTTTAAGGTTTTTAGGGTTTCTTTTGTTAATTGTGAGCCTTGCTTGTATCTCCCTGATTCAAGCTAAGGACTGAGTTTGTTTGAGTTGTAATTGTAAGCTGCTCCTAAGCTTTTAAGTACGGAGTGAGTATGTGTTATTAGAGTGTGTTTCTCTTGGTTGTGTTTTGCGTAGTTGATAACAATACTGTTTGTGCTGTTGGTAGGAATTGAGACGGGGTCTCATATCTAGGAGTTCCTAGATAGAGTTGACACTGGTAGGGTCTTGGTGCAAAGTCAAGTAGTGTGTTTACGTTGGTCTTTTCACTAGAACTATAATAGTGGATTCATTCCTGGATTGGTATCCCCCAGAGTAGGAGAGTTGCTCCGAACTGGGTTAACAAACTCACTGTGTACTTTATCTTTCTGTTGTGTTACTTTTATTTGTGCTTTGTTACGCTGCGTTATTTTAATTGTGGTTCTGAGTAGACAAGTGCTTGGACAGTTGTGCCAACATTGTGCACAGCTTCTGTCAGTCAGGTTGCCAGGAATTTTAGAAGAATTATCCAAGCTGCGTTTCTTGAAGAAAGAAGAATTTTGCATGAAGATCTTTATTGAAGATTGGTTCTCTTATTTATGAATATGATTTCAAAGGAATCTTTGAAAAATATATTTCAGAAATATAATTGCTTCTATTTGCTTCTAAAAGAATTCTGGTAACATATATAATTGCTTCTATTTGCTTCTAAAAGAATTCTGGTAACATATCTTTGAAGATTTGGTTCAGAATTATGGTTGTTGTTGAAGCTATAAATAGAGGACGCTGCTGATTAAAGAATGGACATCAAAAACAGAAGTCATTATAGAGAGAGTCTTAGTTTTTGAGTCTGTAAGCTTTGTGCTGTGTTTTCTGTACACCACTCATTTGTTAAAGTTGGTTTAGTTTTCATTGAGTTGTAATTCACTTAAAACTTTTAAGCAAAAGTGACTTTGATGTTTTGAAGTGTGACTTCTTCCTTGTTTGTTTAGAGTTTACAATCACTGGGGCAGTGATTGCTTGAGTAGGAAGTAAGAGGGGTTCTTATATCTAGGAGTTCCTAGGTAGAAATCTATACGGGTAGTGATTAAGTGAGAAGACTGTGAAACAGGGGCTGTTGTCATAGGACTTCGAATTGATACTATTTAGTGGATTTCCTTCCAGGCTTGGTAGCCTCCAGACGTAGGTGTGTTTGTCACCGAACTAGGTTAACAAATCACCTGTGTTCTTTTAATTTCTGCCTATTATTGTGCTGCTTCTGAACTTCTGTTACGCTGCAACTTTGTACTCTGTTCTGCTCTGTTTTACGAAACAGATTCAGGTCCTGCCAGGAATTTCATATTCGAACTGCAGAAGTCATCCTCGCCGCAAACGCCGTCGTCTCCGGCGGCGGAGCATGATGATCGGAAACCTAATGCGTCGTTAGTTAGGAGATACTCAATTTCTTCGACTTCATTGATTCTTCCGCAGAATAGGAACACTACAGCGGTTAAGCTTCAACGGTTAAAGGATAAAGTTAAGGTAATGTGTTTTTTAATCCTCAAACATAGCCGATTCGAACCTCTCCGTCGCGTCCTCAAAATCACAATCACAACAACAATTTCACCCAACCTTAGAATGACTTTGCATTGCTATTCATCTTTATGTTGCTTCAAACGACTCGTTTTTGAGTTTTGGGCTAGGAATGTTCAAAAATGGTTTACGATACCATTTCCACCACCGGCGACGGTGGTTCTGTTAAACGGGTATGGGTTACTCGGTTCAGGTCTGGTGATGGTTTTGGTGGGTATGGTGAAAGTGGGTTATGAAGTCTTCCGTTGTTGTTGTTACTATGGCTATAGCGTGGTGAAGGAAGAGAGAATCAAGTGAGAAGAGAAACAGTGGACTGGGTTTTAGAGAGGGGAGATGACAGGGGCGTTTTTGTCATTTTGCAGTTGTTTGGGTTCATTAGTGTAAAATGGTCCAATAAAGTATTTTTTGCTGAGTCATCACTATGATTTGTGTGCCACGTCACTGCCACATACGTAATCACATGCCACATCAGTATTAAAATGGGTTTAGGACCAAAACTCAAATGATTAATAATTGCAGGGAAATTTTTGAAGGATTAGTAAATACAGGGATAAAAATTCAAATGAGCCCTATTTACAGGGACTATAGACATATTTAAAATTAAACATTTATCATATATGTGTTTATGTATAAACTAATTATATAATAAAAGATAAAATAAAGTCAAACCACTTTCATATAAACTATAAATTTTTCTTATAAGCTGAAAACAATTTATAAACATTTTATAAGCTATTTTGATAAACTCTCCCATATACTCTCACAAGTGTTTATGCTAGTAAATGAGCTCAAATAAGTTAGTCCAAATAGACCCTGATCTCTTCGTAGTTCCTGGACCAGATCAAACTTTTCTGAATTTGTTCAACAGATCTGACCAACGAAGCGTCCAACTCGATCGATCATTTAGTACTCTACTGACCAAAGCTCGAGAACATGATTCTCATGTCGTCGTTGTTCATGAGCTTCATTCGGCTGAACTGCACACTCCCAACTGAGTCGGTCGATTGACGGTTGATTTGATCCAGCTGATCCTTCAACCCGGAGAGATGGACATCAGTGCAAATCCTGAACAGATGTAGTGGTTTTCCCTCGATGTAGTAAACTACAACTAGCTAGGTGTTCGGATCAATGACAAAAAAAATTCATGGTTTTTTTTTCTGTGCGGTTTACTGCTAATGAAAACAGAAACACTTATTTATAGATATTTGTGGGTGTCGTAGACCACATAAACTGTCGTTGCAATGTAGACCACACAAAAAAATCTTGTACATATTATTTTCGGATTGTATAATCCAAAATATCCCTCAACCTACAAAATACGAAGTTTGACTCATTTTCACCTATTACAGAAGCATTCTGAATTATATAATAGGAAGCAAAACCTTATTTGTACCGAAATTCATTTACGGCTTAATTGATCATCCGGTCCCTTAACTTAATTTTTTTTTTCAAAATGGTCCCTTAACTAAGAAATGTCTCAAAGTGGTCCTTTAAGTTTTCTACCGTTATAGGTTTTGGTCCTCTCCGTTATCATCTTAACCATAAATGTCTAAGGTGGACCAATATTAAAAGTAGTCCACCATATACCTTATTAATTTTATGAATTTTAACCATTTGATCGTTTTTTAAAAAAAAAGATCGTTAGATCATTCAGATCTACTGTATCTTACAGTGAACTATCAACACTTAATTTTTTTTTCCTTTTCTTTATCTTCTTCCACCATCTCTTCATCATCTTCAACAACAACTCCATTAACCTTCGTAAAAAATCCAGAAATTCATTATTGTGTTTAACTCTCTCTTTCTCATTCATCATCTTCTTAGGGGTGCGTGAACAATACCATCTTTAATCTTTAACAGCCAACCCATGGACATAAATGGGTCAAAAACTGTTCATATTTTCAGCTGCATTTTCTGCCATTTAACAACACCATTTCTTGCGATTCTTAGTGGGTTTCGATCATAATACAATTTCTAATAATTTAAACACAAAATTATCAAGACTTAAACATCAAAACACGAGATTTAAATGGAAAATTACGGATCTATGAACACCCAAAAAAAGACATGGTTTTTCATTGATTTTTCCATCTATTATTGTCGGAAAAACGTGAAACCAGTGGCACAGTTTCGTATGATCATGTTATACAAAAACCCTATGATTTTATGCATCAATTTGTTGCATATCAATATCCAAAAATTTGTAAAAAAAATGAAACGAAAATGATTATGGAAAATCTGAATTCGGAAAGTGAGAGAATATCTGAAAATTTGCAGTTTGATTTTGGGTTTGATTTTGATTTTGGCATCTTGGAACATTGTTGATTGTTTTTGCTTTTGGAGAAGATTGTTAGAAGATGATTGTTGTTGGAGAGTATGGAAATTAAAGAATGGTGTTGCCGCATGTGAGAGATGAAATGGTGGAAGATGATTGATAAATTGAAGAATGATGTTTTCTGGATTCTTTTTTATGAATGTTGATGAAGATGAAGAAGAAAGTGAGAGAAGAAGATGAAGAAGAAAGTGAGAGATTAGGTGTTTGTGGTTCACCGTTGTATACAATGTACCTGCAATCAAACGGTTGAAATCATATAAAAAATATTAGACATTAAATACTAACGGAGAGGACCAAAGTATGTAACAGAAGAATACATATGAGACCAGTTTGAGACGTTTCTTAGTTAAGAGACCATTTAAAAAAAAATAAGTTAAGGGACTGTATGATTAATTAAGCCTTCATTTACTCGAAGCTGGGCCTGCCAGGAATCCATTATTATTTCCCTTCTCAAAACAAAATCCTACCCTAGTTTGTTGGCCGTCACAGAAAAGAAAACACCAATGGCAGTCTCAACCATTTTAAAATCCGGTCGGAGGCTGGTAAAAAATAAAACAAAATCCGGTCGGAGCCTCGCCCACAGCCATGGAAGGATACGCCAAGCAAAGGTTATTGCTGAACCCGAAAACATCATGAAAGAATTTTAGATACACTCTTCGCGGAGTCACCTTCAACTATCAGGTCCGTATTTCATTCAAATATATGTGTTTTAAGACATTTGATTAGAAATCTTTCAAACAGATCGTTGACACTATCATTAGCTTCCTATATGTATTTATTTTTGTCACTCACAATCCCTCATATTCAGTTACTTAGGGAGTATTTTCCTTAGATTAATTTTTCAAACCCACTTGGATTGGATTGACATGCAGTGTTGGCTTGAGACCCTCTTCCAAAGGTTTTAGCATAGCCAATTTAAGTGGATTAGTTTGGTTTCTTCAAAAACAAACAAAAAACAAAATAATTCCTTAGCAAGCATGTGGTAAGATGTTTAAAGATTAATAATGATATGTTTGTAATTGCAGCAAAACTCATTCATGAAAACATATTTCAATAACAATAATAATGAATTGAAGAAACCCACTTGGGTTGGCCTTGGCCGGATGGTGTTGGCTTGGAACCTTTTGAGTGTGCCGGTGTCAATTTCGGTGGGCTAGCTTGACTTTTTTTTTAAAAAAATTGAAGAATGAATGATATAGTAAAATAGTGAAATATACATTGAGCATTTTTTTAAATGTAAAACATACCTCACTATCTAATCTATCTGAACCAACTTCATTGAGAAAGGTATTGTTTGCTTATTGAAATAAAAACTAGCCATAGTCAACTTACCTTAAACCCTTGGCAATCGATAATTGAACTTCCCTTCTTTACAATTTCAAGTGCTATTTGTGTTAAGCTTTGTGTTCTTATTGCCTTCTTGAATGGCATTGTATTGTATGAAAGGTGCTACTCTGATAACTTCATTGTTTTTTTCTGGCGGAAATAGAACTTTTTCCAATCATGTAGGGATCCATATCAAACTAAGATAAGTGTTTCGTTGATTACATTTCCATTGTTGGCTTCAAGTTTGATGCTTGCTTTTTTGTATAAAGAGAAGTACATGGATGAGATCACACCTCCACTATTTGAGAGCTGGTGCAAGGAATATGGAAAAGTATATTCTTCCGAAAAAGAGAAGCATTACCGATTCAAAGTCTTCAAAAGTAACTATGCTAAGATTATTCGCCACAACCTAATTATGACCCCTTATAAAGACGAAATAGGCCTTAATGGAAACGTGGACTTAACCAAGCAAGAGATGTTTGATATTTCTCGCTCCACAGGCTTTTACGTTGCTGAAGAGGAATATCGATTTTAAAAGACCCTTGGTTTTGAAGAAACCCTAAAAAACTTAGTTATTGGCATATTTGTTGGTTAATATATAATAACATTATGTTTGGAGTACTTTTATTTTATGTTTGTAGTACCTTTGTTTTGTGTTCATGTATTGTTTATATCGCTTTTTAAATTTATGGATTGCAAAAGTTTGGTTTGTATCAAAATGGATTTGTCTTATGCATGGATAAAATGTTAATGTGAATCATTTTCTTTTCATGCTAACTATCACATGCTGTGTAAATTAGTGGAAGAAAATGGAGAACCAATGTCAAAGTAACTTTCGTGCTAAAACATGTATCTGAGTATGCAATTGATGCTAAATTGATCAGAATAATTTAACAGGTGGCTAAGATTTAACGTTTAGTAGTAATCAGAAGGTCAAGCATATATAAAAAAAGTTAGTTCCTTTATGAAGTTAACCTCTCATTAGATTATACTTCACTTATAATAATATAAAGTATTTTGGTTTGGATGAGAGACTTCATTCAATAAATTTCTCTGGATCAATCTATAAAAGCTGTTGATTAATACAAAATTAGACATGCCACTATTAGACTAGTCAGGCGGCATATTGTGTGCAATCCCACTTTGCTTTATAAATAAAGATTATATATGGCCTGATTATGTTAACTTCAAAAAAATTGTAGTTGTTCATATACTATAGCATGAAGTCTATTACTAATTTGAAAATATGGCCTGATTATATATGGCCCAATTACACTTTTATATATTGACTTGACTTTTTCCTTCGCTAATTTGAAATCTGTATGTGATTATTCTGTTGTTTTTATAGAAAAGTCGTTTGAATCACAGTTAATAATAACTTCATTGATAATATAATTTCTTGATTGATTTTACTAGTCATTTTGCTAGAGGGTAATAACACTTTTGTCATTTTAATAATTTGATCTCACAGCCTTTAGATTTTGCAAATTTCTGGCAATATGTTTTGAAACTATGACTTGATGATTTGTGAACCAGTAAAATTACCATTGGTAGCTAATATATATGTTATATAATTTGTATTCGTGAAGCATTGCTCTATGCAATTAAACACTAATTGACATTTGGGTTGTGTTTGTATTGGTTTGTTTGAGTTTATGCATTTGTGAGACTGTTTGGGAAAGAGCTTATGGAAGCATCTTATAACATGTTCATAAGTTGTTTTTAGCTTATTTTCATAAGCTCTCCATGATAGCTTATGAAAATAGTTTATAGCTCATGCAAATAATTTGACTTTAATTTATCTTTTGTTATAGAAATAGTTTATAAATAAGCACTTATGTGATAAGCGTTTATGGAGTATGTGTAGGAAATTGTGTTCCTGTATGCTTGACGTTTGCTTTATCTTTGCCTGGTATTGTTGGCTCTGTTGCAGGCTCATAAGCTATGTATTCTGATTTAGGACATTTTTCACAATTGCCTATTAAGACACAAATAAATAAAGCCTTTTATTTGGTTCTTTGAATTCAAAATTATGAGGGAACGTTGGATTTAAATACCAATGGGACAATGATCTTGTAAAGTATCAGCTACATTATTAGGCTTGCAAGAAATAATATAATTGGTAAAGTTTCAAGTGATTTTACTAAATTGAAATCCTTGAGTTGGATTTAAGTAACAATTGAAATCTTCATTGCCAAGTTTTTATAATAATAAGAAATTTATTACGGTTGGCAACCCCATTCTTCTTAATAATCAAATTAGAGGGGGTGAGTTCTATTATTAGCAGCCTGAGTTTGGCAAACAACCCTTCACATGCTCTATCTGCACCTAATGATCTAGTACCGAAACATTGTCATGTTAGTAATTTCTCCCTTAGCAGGATTCAAATGACTTTTAACTTTTTAACTCCTTTAAATTCTTAGCTCAATCGATTGAGCTACCCTTCCCCTCGATCCAGTACCGAAACATAGTTCAACTACCAGCCCAAATCACAAAAGATACAAGACTGTATCAACAATGGTAGGAGTTGCAGTGTTTGCAGTTGTAGCTCCTTTAGTTGTTTATCTATTTTTATGTTTCTTTAAGAACAAGAAAACCTCCTTGGATGGTCGAAGTCCCATTGTGGTTCACCCTCGAGATTTTTCCAATCCATACAATGTAGTTAAAATTGTTGTTTCAAGCTGCAAAAAAGAAGCAAAATTGTCTTGTAATTGAGGCTATAACCATGTTATAACTGTGCAAGTACTACACAAAGTTACCAACGATTTTGCATTGGAAAATGAGCTAGGCCATGGTGGATTTGGAACTGTTTATAAAGGGGAATAACAAGATGGAACCAATATAGGATTTGGAACCCTCGAGATTTTGCATTGGAACTGTTTATAAAGGATTTGGATGAGTTTCAAGCTGAAATAGGTGTTCTTCCTAAGGTTCGCCACCGACATTTGGTCTCTCTTGTGGGTATTCCATTGGAAGCAATGAGACTTTTAGTTTGTGAATATTGGACATCTTTTCCATTTAAAAAATTAGGACTTATAGCCTTTGTCTTGGTCACGAAGGCTAATAATAGCACTAGATATCGCAAGAGTGGATGGAATATCTTCACGGTCTTACCCGACATACCTTTATTCATAGAGATCTTAAATCTTCAAATATTCTACTAGGTGGCAATTTTCTTAAGAATAATAGAGATCTTAACCCAAAACCCAAATAAAATCTCAAGTTACAAACAAGACTTTTATAAACAAAACTTGTATATTGGCACATTTCCAATAAAAAGTGCTATGAGCATACATGGTATTTCATTCTATACATATAACGTTGAATTTAAGGTTTATCTGGGTCAGACCCATTGGGAATTTATACCTATAATTGCATATTCATGTCGACTATCTGCTGACATACATGTCAAAGCAGAGAGGCTAAATATTACAATGTAGAATTGTGTAGTTTATCTATAAGTGTCAAAAATTAATTAAATATATAGTGGAAATGAGGATGTTGTGTTGAAGAATGATACCTAGATATAGCCACTAGTTCTTGAATTGGAGGTAAAAGTAGGATCAAACTTGTAAGTAATCATTGCAAGGTTGTATACATGAATTGATTGTTTTGTTAACCAATAACAATCTGTTTCAAAGGAATAAACAAACTGAGTAAGAGTTTCAAACCAGCGGCTATAGTGGTGAACATAGGATATATTTATGCATATCTTGAACCTATTAACTATTTTAACGAGAGCAGTGCTATTTAAAGGGAAAGAAATTGTCCCAAACTCATCAAGAATAAAGTATTGATCAATTAAAATGCTTGCTTTTGTACAATGCACGGAGGAGAGAGAAATGTCAACATGATAGAGAAATTGAAAATGCACGTTCGGGACAAATTTGCGATCCTGCTTCTCGTGAGATCAAGCATTACACTTTTAACGATGAACGAACCTAACTCACTATCGCGACAACTGCCCAGTATAACATCGCTTTGATAAAGCTTGTGATAATCATTCAACTCATTCATCATAGTCCAAAATCGTATTTAAATTTGAGTTATAGTGGTTTATAACCCGCATTCTTCATGTCCGGAGTCAATATGTCCAACAAATACACCCTGAATCCAGCCAATTTTAACCATAACAACCGGCCATATACACCGTGAATTGGATAACTAAGAACAACTCCACACTTCACCAAATGACATGACAGAAAAACATGTTCACGTCCTGCATCAATAAATATCATGTCTAGTCTATCCAATTGTACTCACGAAAACATGACTTAAATCAATACATCAGGTGTAAGGATGACCCTTAATGTTCTCTTCCATTGGTTGTCAGCATTTTTGTGAACTCAATAATACAATGTCCTTAATTGAAAACTTGTAATGAAACTTAAATATTCAATCAGATTATAGCATATCAATAAATACATTGGGCATAAGAAGTCCTAAAGGAGCTGAACGATACCAAAAAAAAAAAAAAAGTATTCTTTCACATTGCCAATACACAGAATTCGAATTAGTTTCCCAAGTTGGATCTTGTAAACATAAAGTTTGAAAGGCTTCAAATAATTCAAAAGAATCTTCCATTAAAGTGATTCAAGTAAATCTTGATAAAACGCCAATCAAAATTATCTAATAACTAAATCCTAAAAAAGAGGGAAAACGAATACGAACCCAAACATCAAAATAAACAATATCAAAAGGAGACAAAGTTCTCTGTTACCGACACTATTAGAAAAAGACACTCTTAACATTTTTATCAAGCTAACACAACTCACACTCCAAGGACTTCAAATTTGATAGACAAAAACGAATGAGATAGGGAGACATGAAAAACACATGGTGAAGATATCATGAGATGGTAGGATCAAATGGTAACATGCTAAGCACACTATAAGAGTTTGAAGGGTCCAGAGCAACATTAGGTAAAGTTTGATGATTTATTGAAGGGTCTTGTTAACGAGTGTCTCCGGGCACTCTTTAAGCATTCTAAAATAAACAATTATTCTTTAATAAAGTCAAATATTTCAATTTTCAATGCATTAAATACACACATTTTCATAAATATTTACCACTTATGATTCTTAAAGAGTGCTCCGACGACAATCGTTAACATTTCCCTTTATTGAAATGGGTTTAAAGTTAGTGACAGTCGCACCACTTTGCCAAATGTCAAATTATAAAGTAAAATAGTATTTGTCAATTATTTTTATTTTAATTAATTAAACTCATATGACTAATTTACTACACACTTTCTTTTAATTTTTTTTTTACAACTTTATTTTAACATTGATTAAATAATTAATTATTAAATAACATAATCAAACCAATCCATTGATTTCAGATTGTTCACCTATCTTCTTATGTGTTTCAAAATTTACTCACTATTCCCTAGTCATTCCCAATCTCACTGTCGGAGTGTACAAAACAATTCCTATTTAAAAAATTAATTACTGTGAAAGGTAAATGATTTTATTACAACAATTATATTCATAGGTGATAATGTGTGACCATGTTCATTTCATCCTAAAAAAATTAAGGGCACAAATAAAAAGTAATGAAAAAGAAGAATCTCTTGCCACTTTCACTTTGAAGAGAAAAAAAAAAGTTGGTAGGACCAATATTTAATCTCTCTTCTCAACTTATGTGATGTACCAAACTGAAGATATAGTCATTTCCCCTCGATCTCTCTCTCTCCTTTTTCTCTTAAACCAAACGTAGCATTAGTGTTGCATCATTGTTGAATTGAATTCACAAAAAATAAAAATTGAGTTTTTAAATTCTTCAAAAAATATACACATCAAATCAATTATGTGCACTCTTTTAGGGATGCATCACATTTAAAGAGAATAAAAAATTGAGTTTTTAAGTTCTTCTATCCAATAGATTTAAACAATAAAGTTGAGACTTTTGATTTCTTTTGAAATTTATAGAGAATAAACTTGAGACTTTTGAATTCTTTTGAAATTCATAGAGAATAAACTTGAGACTTTTGAATTCTTCTAGAATTCATAGAGAATAAAAATGAGCTTTTCTTTTATTTTTAGGTTCTTTAAAAAATATATTTTTATAAGATCAATCTCTTATGCATCCTTTAGGGATGCATGTATGTTGAAATCTTCAAGAATTTATATGAAAATAAACAAACACTAATTGAATATGATTTAAACAATAACATGTCTAAAGTCTCATTTAATTGATGAAAATTTAACGGCATAGTCAATAATCATCAATACAAAATTAAAACTGACACAGATGGAAGCAAAGTTTAGCAAGTGCTAAACCTGGAACGATAATCAGACTAGTTGCAAGCAACAAACCTGCCAAATTGGTTTCTGGAATCAACCAGAAAATTGAGAAAAGTTCTCCGTAATTTTATTTAATAAAAAACTGTCCCTTATGCTACAAATGTTAAGCTTAAATTTTAGGGAAATTACAAAACCCTAATGGGTCGAAAATCCAAATAGAAAAATAATAAAATTGGGTCGAAATAATAAAATATGTGTAACACCCATACTAAATTATCTAGAATATTTAGCATATGTATTAATCTGATATCAGATACATTAAAATTTTCAATAATAAATATATACAAACTACTGAATGAGTACAATTTGCTCGTTTACATAAATATCCAAATATCATAAAATACACTTTCATATACAAATATATAATCTGTCAACCTCCTGAGCTTGCCATGACGAGCATCTGCACTTCATCCAGCATCTTCCTGAAGATCTTCATGAACATCTCTTGCTAACCTATGAACCTGCACCAGAAGGATTGGGGTGAGACATAACGTCTCAGTGAGCTCCGGCCCAACCTACTGTTGGCAACCACGGGGGAAACCTAGGGTCGCCGTGCCTACTCTTAGCGATCTTGGGGATACCTACGATCGCCATTTTCCTCTACATAGTTCGCGATCAAGGGGAAACCTAGGATCACTACATGTCTTTATCTTTCTTATCATATTCTAACTTTAATCTTTAACTCATACTTAGTGATCTGGGGACATCCTATGATCACTTTCTTTCTCTGCTGACTAATCGTCATATTCTCATAATAACTTCATAAGTATTAATATACATCATTCTGAATTATAAAGTTAGTAAGTCAGCGTTGAACAAACAATATTATCTTGGTTCATTTTACGGAGTGCATCCGGGTGGAGTAACCCCGAAGTACATCTCCCATCATACCGGTGAAATTCCTATCATATCAGGCTAACACCGGACTCCTCTTATCTTTGTGTAGGCAACCCTCTCGGTGAAGCCCCATCCGGCATAATCCGGAGCCTGCTGGACACATCTTAACTTTACATGTGGACAACCCTCTCGGAGAAGTCCCATCCGGCGAATCCCGGAGCCTGATGAACATGCTTAAATCTTTTAACATACGTGTGGACAATCCTCTCGGAGAAGTCCCATCCGGCGAATCCCGGAGCCTGCTGGACACGCTTAACATAATCTTATAACTTACGTGTGGATAGCCCTTTCGGAGAAATCCCATCCGGCATAATCCGGAGTCTGATGAACACGTATAATCTTTATCATTAAGTTCTTACTTAAGTTCGTATGTATATCTTACTCGTTCATGTTCCTGTGCATATCTAATGCATTCCTTAGATAATCATTCATGAGTACTTAACCTATAGAAGGTACTAAACTTGACTAATGTATCATTCCTGAACTTATATATACTTAGTCGAATACATAACATTGCTTAGTAAGGGTAAACCCTAAACTAGCTCCTTAACATCTCTATGATAACTTGTGGATTAAGGCATCCATTCTCTCACTATTGTGCCTATCCTCAATCTATAATAATGATCTAAACATTCTCAAGGATAGGTCTTTAAATGCTTATTAGCAATGCTTAACCATTACATGTTGTTCCTTGAGTCTGAAGCAGTATTGGATAGCCAGAATGGTGCAAGATTTGACGAAAAACAACAAAGCCCTGCCCACTGTGAAATCGTGACACGACAAATCGTGTCACGATTTTCTACCCAGAAAACGTGTTATTTCCTGCCTATAAAATCGTGACACGATGGTAAAATCGTGACACGATTTTACCTGCAGTTGGACAGCATAGGCAAGTTCAAAACATGAATTTTTCACCATTCTTTCTCATCCAATCTTATCCAGACATTATAAAAACTTAAAGGATAAATTTCTAAGACATATTAACAGCTTATAACATGTAATGATCAAGAATTGCTCACAACATAGAATTAGGGTACTAGAATTCATAACTTTGATCATAATACTAATGATACTCAAACTTACTCATAGTGGGTTCTAAAACCCTAGGGAGCTCACCTTTAGCCTCAATTGGTGCTTGCTATAACTGAATTCCCAAGCCTTAGCTCCAAACTACTCTTCTTTCAATTCTTCCTTGTTTCTACTTTTCTTTCTTTTGCTCTAACTTCCAATACAAGCTTGCTTGCAAGGGCTTTCTCCCAAAAGTTTGGATGAAGTTTGGATGGGTGGTGAAGAGATGATGAGGGCGTGTGAGCTATAGGGAGAGGAAGGAAAGAATGTTGATTTGGGAGAGTGAAAGGGAGAAGAGAAAATAACAAGAAAATATCTTGCTCTCCTTCTTAAATCCATTCTTCTCCTTTCAAATATTTACATGTTTGCCATTGCCCACTTAATTACAAAATCGCCATGCTTGTTTCATAAGTTTCTAACACTGTTAACCGTTACATCTAAGCGGGATATTACAATCTGGTTGTGGGCCTTCAGATGAATTCGGATGGCTTAAAATGCCCATACATCATGGCAAAGCAATATGTTCTACTCGTGCGCCGATTCCCTTTCCGAAAAAGGTATTAATAGTCAATCGGACACTGGATGTCAAATCTGCACTATTCACATTGAACCCTTCTTATGTGCCACTTCGTCTTCAATACGTGTCGTCAGTCTTCGTACATCAAAAACTTATATACATGTTAAAATAGATTAGGAAGAATTGTTTACTTATTTGGTTAGAGCATGTGCGTGTTATAAAACTTTTGAATAGAACAAAAATAGAGAGAAAGAGAGGAAAAGAGAAGGAAATGAAGAGAGTAGAGAGTATTATATTATATAGAAAAATATCATGATATGATATGATCTAACATAGTATGGTATCATGGGAGAATTGAACTTGAGACATTGATGAGAAACACAATTCAAAGTCTAAAGTCAACACCACTAAAACAACTCAGATAGGTACATAAACACATTAACTAATGAACATCCACTTCTGAATCAAATGTTGAGATACAGTACCATATATTATATGTTTTTGAACTCTTTCTTTATTCATGTTATATGTCGCGAAGACATATCACACGAATTTCCACAAACAATATTTTTTCTAATTAATCTGTCGGTCACACAACTTTCAATTCTCGTTTCAATCACTTTTCGATCCAGTATCACCACTCACTCTGATTTGTTGGTATGTGAAGTAATACCATATGACGTTATTCTGGATTCGACCCCCTTTCATAAGTATTATTTCAACTCTTGGTGGCCAAAATGAAGTTGAGCATCTCTTATGATGTCTCATAAGTTTAGATTCTTACTTGAATTTTGTTTTTAATCATATTGGAAAAGATGAAGAGATTAATTTAGCTTTTAAAGGAGATTAATAATTGGAGGGGAAGCAGAAATGTTAAAGTGGAAAAAGGAAGTAAAGTTTGAACGCGACAAGAAGAAGGAACTAAATCGTTGATGCGTTGGTACATAGAAGTGAGAATCGATACATACTCACTTAAGTAATGTTTTAATATCAATCATTCCTTTTAATATGAGGGCTGCCATTTATTTCTATTGTTCTCACATAAAGATAACATTCTCACTTATCATGTGTAATAAAGGATAAATTGAATGATTATAAAAATAAACTAGTCGAGATACCCGTGCTGGAGCACGGGTATGGCGGCGCAAGCGCCGTGCAAGGATAATTTTAATAGTTTATAGAATGTGTAATAGAATATTTTTTAATTAATAGAGAAGTTGTTTTGTTTAGGAAACATATTAAAATATAGAAATGTCAATCTAAAGGTAATTAGTTGGTTATATATGATTATAGGAAATGACAATATTAACTTGAAATATAGACTTGCAATATTAAAATTATTTATTACATTAACTTGAAGCATATTAATACATATAAAATTAGACGTAGAATAAATCAAATTGCAAGAACTTGAGAATGACAATATTAATAACGTCGAGAATATTTGAAAACCATAGCGATGTTTTTTGTCTTGGAACAAGGTCCCACACTTCACTTCTTTTGAATTGATTCAGTTCCTCTTGCATTGCATTAATCCAGAATTCATCAGTAAGTGCTTCTTTAATATTCTTGGGTTCAAATTTGGACACAAAACATGAATCAGTAGTCACTTCATCTGATCTTCTGGTTCTGACTCCTTGATCAAGGTTCCCAATGATTAGTTCTTTAGGATGATCCTTCTGAATTCTGATTGAAGGTCCTTTATTTGTTGATGCATGATCTGGATTATTTTCTCCTTCTTCAGACTCTACTTCATTTTCCACAGCAGGTGTATCTGACTGTTCTTCTGATGTTACAACATCTGGTTCCACATCAGATACTTTTTCAGCAGGTAAATCATCTATCACAACATTGATAGATTCCATTACAACCTTGGTTCTGGAATTAAAAACTTTATATGCTCTGCTGTTTGTAGAGTAACCAAGAAATATTCCTTCATCACTCTTGGGATCCATCTTCCTTCTGTTTTCTCTATCTGCCAAAATGTAGCACTTGCTTCCAAACACATGAAAGTACTTGACAGTAGGCTTTCTTCCTTTCCATAATTCATACAGAGTAGTGGTAGTGCCTTTCTTCAGAGTCACCCTATTGTGAACATACCATGTTGTATTCATTGCTTCTGCCCAAAAGAGATAAGGTAAATTTTTTGCATGTAACATAACTCTCGCTGATTCTTGCAAGGTTCTGTTCTTTCTTTCAACAACACCATTTTGCTGGGGTGTTATGGGAGCTGAAAATTCATGTTTGATTCCTTCAGAAGAACAAAATTCAGAGAACTTACTATTTTCAAATTCCTTCCCATGGTCACTTCTGATCCTGACAATAACACTTCCCTTCTCTCTTTGTAATTGAGTGCAAAGATCTTTAAACACATCAAAGGTGTCTGATTTTTCTCTAATGAAGCTTACCCAAGTGAATCTTGAAAAATCATCAACAACAGCAAACACATACCTTTTTCCACCAATACTCTCAACTTGCATAGGTCCCATTAAGTCCATGTGTAACAGTTCAAGAACTTTTGATGTTACCTGATGCTCCAACCTTGGATGAGACATACGTGTTTGCTTGCCAATCTAACATTCTCCACAAATGTTGTCTTCATTAATCTTAAGTTTAGGCAGTCCTCTGATGGCTTCCACAGACATGACTTTCTTCATACCCCTCAGATTTAAGTGCCCAAGTTTCTGGTGCCAGAGTCTGACTTCTTCTTCTGAACTTATGAGACATGTGGACAGGCTTGTTTCTTCTTGAAACACCCATAAGTAACAATTGTCCTTTGATCTACTGCCCCTCATCAGCACTTCATCTCCTTTACCAGTTACCAGACATTCCTCCTTGTTAAAGTTCACTTTCAACTCTTGATCACACAGCTAGCTTATGCTGATCAGATTTGAGGTTAGCCCTTTTACTAATAACACATTGTCTAGTCTTGGTAGTCCATCACTGATCAAATCACTGATGAAAGCGTTTTTCTCACCTCATAATTTCCTATCTACACGTGAGTATATTAGGTATCGTCTCCACAGGGATTTACGTGATATCTTAAACCATTCAACATCGATTATCATTTTAAGTTAGGGTTTCAAATTTTGTTTACTAAAACCTACTCGACTTTCAAAATATAAATAAATGCTACGAGTAATAGGGCATAAAAGCGTTGGTATCAAAGTCATAAATCAAGCATCGATAATGTTCTAATGATCATGATAAAAAGGATTCTAGTTTTAACCTTTTCTTAACGATATTATCACACATCACTCGACAACATTATTCGTGTCCAAATAAAGTTGTGAGATCGATTGTATCGTTTAATCGACGATTTCCCAATCTATTAAACGATCCAAAAGCATTAAGTATTGATGTTTTAAGTGATTATCAAAACATAGTTCCATGTCTAGAACATTTGTTTTAATAGAAAAGTATTCTAAACCTAGATTTAAATGTATTTGTCAATAGCATTAAACCATAAATAAGATTGAATAACAAGAATAACTTTCAATATATTATAAAATACTAGAATCAAATATTTACATGATCAAATAGACTACATCTAGCTTGATTCATTACCTCTAATCCCAACAAAGGATGTTTAGTTGATCATTCTCATGTCAACAATACAAACGTAGGAGTAAAGATGAAGATCAATGCTAGTTTTGATTTCTCAAAAACCCTTGAATGATCTAAACTTGATTCCTTGTTTGTCCTTTGAAGTGCCCTTCTTTTAGCCCTATTCTTTGGTAATAAACTCTAAAATTTCGTTCTTAATGAAAGCTTAACAATAATATAATATCTAACCTAAAAGCTGTAAATAGCTTATATACAAAAGCTGATAAATGAACTATCGCTCAGCGATACAGATGTTCGCTCAGCGAAATTAACTGTCTGGCCAATGGCATTCTGCCACGTCTTCTACAGCATTAAACCGCCTTGATGATTTCGCTGGGCGACCAAGATTTCGCTGGGCGAAATCAAACTTCCCCTGTTCCAGAAAATCTCTGCCTGACTTCGCCAACTTTTCGCCATAGGATCGCTGGGCGAAAGTGTACTTTGAAAACTCCCAAAATTCCCTGCCTGACTTCGCCAAGCAATCGCTGGGCGAAAGTCTTCATACTTCTCTTGAAGATTTCTTTCTATTTTCAGGTCCTGGCTTGCTTTTTCCTACACAAATGGGGAAGAATAAGGTATACAAAGAATAATTGGCATTTATTCATAAATTTCATGCTTTTCCTAAGATAACTTGCACAACAAGTAACTAAAAAGCCTTATAAAAGACATGGATTTATTCATTTCTTGCCACTTATCAGTCACCAATTCCAAGAATTTCTCCTCTAGCTCCATCACCAAAAGTCACATAGCTACTGGAATACGACTTTAAATCACTTAAGTACTTCTTGACACCAGTCATGTGTCTGGAGCATCCACTATCAAAATACCAGTCTTCCCTAGAGGAGACTCTCAAAGATGTATGAGCTATGAGGCCAACATTATTAAACTTGGATCTCCATTCCTTCATGACATTGATTCTGTTTACAATAGGCTCCACTTTTCTTTGCTGAAAGTGATTGGGGTATCCATACAGCTTGAAATAGAATGGCTTTATATGCCCCTTTTTACCACAGTGATGACATACCCATGGATGAGAAGCCCTCCTGCTCTTAGCTCCCTGAGGTTTGTTCTGATGTTTCAACATAGGTTTGCTCATCATTGGATCATAAGTTCCAACAACAGGAATGAACCTCTTAGCTGGATTTTGTTGTTTGTTGTTCAAGGTCCTATCATCAAATCCTATGCCATTTGGTTTCCCTTGGTTCTGACTCTCCAATATCTCTTCCAGCACATTAATACCAGTGTTCAACATTCTGACTTGATTCTTCATATGGTGAAGTTGAGAGTTCAGATGGGTTACCTCATCTTTGAGATCAAAAATTTGCTCTAAGTGTTCACTTCTTTCAGCATACAGTTGACTGATAGTCTTCTTCTGACCCACTAGTTGCTTGCAAACTTCAACACTTCTGATGTATAGATCTTTGTAGGAGTTATCCAGTTCTTCATAAGATGATTTTTCAACACTGGCTTCAGACTCTGATGGAGCTTCAGACTCTGATAGTGCTTCAGACTCTGATAGTGTTTCAAACTTTGATAGTGCTTCAGATTCTTATAGTGTTTCAGAAGCCTTAACTTTAACATCAGACTTGTATCTTCCTGTTAAAGAAACAACATGCTTAGCAGACTCATTCTCTACTTCTCCTTCTGAGTCATCTTCATCAGACATAGAAACAGTCAAGTCTTGAGATATGTAGCACATTTTGTCCTGATATGACCATATCCTTCACACTCATGGCACTAAACTCCCTTTGATTGATTGCTCTTCTCATCAGTTTTTGCCTTCTTCAAATCATTTTGTTGATTACTGATGTTGAATCTGTTGTTTTGACCATTTGATTTGGATCTCCTGTCAACATGTTTCAGAATCTTGTTAAACTGTCTCCCTAGCAACACAAGTGCCTCTGATAAGCCTTCATCATCCTCATTATTTCCTTGTTGATCCTCAGCATCAGTATTTGCTGCAAAAGCAACTCCTTTCTCTTTCTTATCAGTACGGTTACTGAAGGCTGTCTCAAAATTCAGCAAGGACCCTATTAATTCCTCAACCTTCATACTGGAGATGTCATGTGCTTCCTCAATGGCAGTTACTTTCATGTCAAATCTCTTAGGAAGAGACCTGAGTATTTTTCTCACAATTTTCTCATCAGACATTTTCTCTCCAAGAGAATCAAATGAGTTAGCCATGTCCAGAACATTCATATAAAAATCTTGTATGTTCTCATCCTCCAACATTTTGAGATTTTCAAATTTGGTGGTGAGAAGTTGAAGTCTGGACAATTTTACCTTGGATGTGCCTTCTTGAGTAGTCTTGAGAATCTCCCAGGCATCCTTGGCTACAGTGCACTGCTTAATCAGTCTGAACATGTTCTTGTCCACTCCATTGAATAGAGCATTCAAGGCTTTGGAGTTTCCAAGAGCTAATTCATCTTCATCCTTGGACCACTCTTCCTCTGGTTTCAACACAGAAGTCTTCTTTCCATCTTTGTCCAGCACAACAGGATGTTCCCAACCCTTCAGAACTGCTTTCCAGGTTTTACTATCAATAGATTTCAGGAAAGCACTCATACGAGATTTCCAATACTCATAGTTGGAACCATCCAACAGAGATGGTATGTTCACAAATCCTCCTTCCTTGTCCATAATGCCAGAAAAAACTTTCCCTGGAGCTCACCCTAAAACAGGCAGGGTGCCTGCTCTGATGCCAATTGAAATTCTGGCAGAACCTGTTACTGAACGGTAAAACAGAGCTGAACAGAGTACGTATAACAGTGGTTCAGAAGCAGCAAAATAAAAGACAGAAAGTAAAGAACACAGGTGATTTGTTAACCCAGTTCGGTGACAAACACACCTACGTATGGAGGCTACCAAGCCAGGAAGGAAATCCACTATAATAGTATCAATTCGAAGTCCTATGACAACAGCCCCTGTTTCACAGCCTTCTCACTAAATCACTAACCGTGGTATTTCTACCTAGGAACTCATAGATATAAGACCCCTCTTACTTCCTACTCAAGTAATCATTGTCCCAGTTATCTTAAACTCTAAGACAAAAGATGAAGACTCTCTTCAAAACATAAACAGCCACTTTTTCTTAAAAGCTTTAAGTGATAACAACTCAATAAAAACAACCAACTCTAAACACTTGAGTGGTGTACAGAAAACAGAGCACAAAGCTCACAATGAACAGACTCAAAAACTAAAAAATAACTCTCTCTATAATTGCCTCTGTTTTTTATGTCTTTCTTCAATAGCAGCGTTCTCTATTTATAGCTTCAGCAGCAACATAATTCTTGAACCAAATAATCTTCAAAGATATATTTCAAAAATTCTTTAGAAGCATATAGAAGCAATTTATTTTCCAGAAATATATTTTCCAAAGATTTCTTTGAAAATATATTCACAAATATTTGAATCCAATCTTCAGAAGATATCTTGCGTAATTCTTCTTTCTTCTAGAAACAAAGCTTGGATAATTCTTCAATTAAATCTTCAACAAATCACATGAGAAAATAAACACTCGAAGGCGCGAACACATAACGCAGAAAACCAGCTTCTGAAGGTACTTCTGAAGAAGTGCTTCTGAAGGTCTGCTTCTGAACACAGCTTCTGAGTGTTGCTTCTGAACATCAGCTTCTGAAGTTTCGGCGTCTGAAGTACTGTTCAGCTTCTGAAGTACTGTTTATGAGGTCCAGCTTCTGAAGACGCACATTGCTTGTATATTTGATTTTAGCAAAACATGAAGCCAACAAGCAAATATCCAACACTCTTTTTTTAGCGTGCCAAAATTTATCCAATAAAATTAAAGATTTTGTATTATTTTACCAACAATAACAATTTTAATAATTTTATTTGGTCTAATTTGATTAGTTGAGATCCATTTATAAATCTAACAATTGTTAATTAAAACAAAATAAGCAGCCAACCTCTAATAATTTTTTTTTCTATTGTTATGTAAAAAATGTGCATCCTTCATATGTAAATTATTTTTGGCAAAAATCTTGTGTAGCTATTAGCCACACCATGGCTTACAGGGGATCCGGCGTCCGTGTTTAAGTCCAAACCAACCAAATAATCAAAATTGAATTGATTTGATATCGAATGTCGGGTTGAAAAAAAAAATATCAAATGAACACAATATACATCCAATGATTAGTTTCAATGTTTGGTGGTGAGCAATGATCGTTATGAAGAGTTTGTTGAACAGATGAATTAAAGGGAATGCTCTCTTATTTTATCCTGTACGGATTTTGCAAGAAATGTTGTTTATTGGTTTGAGGAGGAGCGTAAAAAGAAGCCAGAAGAAGAGACTTGGATGAGAAAATTACACATTAAATGACATCCAATGATCATAATCAAGAGAAATATTTGTATAGGCACAACCACAAATAAAATTCATTTGGACACACACGTAAAAATACTTATCATTTAATCTTTTACTTTTTTTCTCATTTGTGTAAATGTGCCTAAATTAAATTATTTGTGGTGGTTATGACCAATCAAATGACCATAATTCACTCCCAAGTCGTAATAGTCACAACGTATGACGTCACATTTTTATATCAATTTAGAAAAGAACGTGAAATTTATCAAATAAAAGAAAAGAAGGTGAAACTGCAGCGTATAAAAATAGATCATTCCAACCTCAACAATTTTCATTTCTGTACATTGTACCTAGGGCTCACAATGACCAACTCATAAATAGTTCGTGGTTCTTGAATCAAAGAGTTGAATTTAAGTTTAATAAATATTTTGTATAGTTTGAAGCATATGATGTTATATTTCTATCTATACATGACTCAAATGTAATCGTTTTCGATGAGAATAAACATGAAAATTAATAAAAATTAAGGGTAATTGATTTCTTTGCTTTCTATATAGATTTGCTCCTTGCTGGGTTTCTTATTTAGTTCCTGCATACTTTGATAGTTCGAATTTCTCACTGTTGGCTTCATGTAATTCCCTTGGTTATAGTTAAATTGAATTTTTATATCCATGCATATCTTAAAAACTAATAGAGAATTTTTAGAAAAGTAAATTTGAACCTTAAAATCATTGCTTCATCGTGAAGGACTAAAAATCTGGTTCGTACATTTACAAATTAAGAACCTCAGACTAAGCTGTTTTGTGCAAGACAAATCTACAAAAACGAGTCTGTTTGGTTAAACAATGAGTCTATTTGGTTATATAAAAAGCACTTTTAAGTGTGATATTATAGTTGACAATTTAGTCATGTTCAACACTTAGAAATCTCAAAACTCTACAATCATGATAATGACGCAGTCAGAAAAATCTGGGCCATTTGATGTGTCTAAGGGTCAAGATCTTTTCTTTCAATTCTCCACATTACCTATGATTATTGTTACATTATTTTTACTGAACCCATTAATTCTCCTTTCTCTCTCTCCCAAGAGTTTCTTCTCTCACATCACCACCACCAGTCCACCACCATCACTATCAAACAACAGAACCCGTCCAACTCCTTTAAACTCAACAAAGATCTCACCCGCCTTGCGATTCTGAACCCGATGAAGCCTCCAACTCACATCACCACAATGACGCCGAGGCCGACGCTGACGCCGATCTGGAAGAAGACCTCTCAAGTTGCAACCATTCCGAGCGTTACAAACCCCCCCGGAAGTCGACGAGACAAAACAGACCTCGTCATTTTAAGGTTCGTGTGGTGTGGGTCAACATAAACCGGTTCGTGTGGGTCAAATTATACTTGCAGTGGTGTGGTCTTTGTTAAGCTTTGCCGCCGGAGTATGTCGCCGCCGCCGTGACGGAAATGAAGGTTGAGGTTCTGCCCAAAGTTTGGTGCTACTGAGAAAAGGAAAGTTTAGGAGAGAGAGAGAGAAAGGTAAATTAATGGGAAATTAATTGGTTCAGTAAAAACAAATAGTGTAACAATAATTGCAGTTAAGCTGGGGAATTGAAAGAGAGAAGATCTTGACGCTTAAATACATCCAATGGCTCAGATTGTTCTGACTGTGTGACTGTGTCATTCTCTTAACTGCAGTGAATCTGCATCCAAAAAATATACACTCTCATCTTCACTTATGTCATATATATAAAGAGTACAACACCGAACTTAAGGAATCAAAGAGCAATGACATTTTGTGATATACAAAAATTGATCGTTGCGAATAATTTATACATGGCCCTTGGTTAAAAAATTTATTGATATCTGAATTTAAGTTAAAATTTATATGTAGAAACTTAAGCATACATTTATTTCTATGTAAAAAAAAATTGGGTAAATTGGTTTTTGGGTCATTTGATTTAGAAAATTGATGTTCACACTTTAACATTGGCTAAAACACATCAGTAATTTACGTTTTTAAGTGCCGATGGGAAGGATCCGGCGGCAGCTAACTGCCGATGGAAAGAAACCAGCGGCAGTTAGCTGCCGTTGCCATATTTTGCCAATATTTTCTAAAACTTCACATTTTTTTTTCATCTTAATGTGACAAAAACGATAAAATGGGTGAACAAAACCGATAAAATGACATGTGATTAAAGTGAAAAAGCTAAAAACAACAAAAAAAAGTAATAAATAAAAATGATAATAATAATTTGAAATTATACTCTTAAAAATAACAGAAATTATATTTTCTTTTATTATTATATATATGATATGATTTATTATAATATATAAATAATTTGATTTTTTATTGCATTTTTATTTATTATACTCTTTTTTTTTTTTTTGAAGGAGAATTTATTATACTCTTATATTAAAATTATACTCTAAAAAGCAATTTTGATTTATAAATATATATAGAAAAGAATAGAAAAAGAAAATAAAAAATGGAAAATAATGGAATATAGATAAGTCAATGTGTGGAAAATAATGAAAAAAAGCAAATTCATGCTCCACGGCGGTTAAGTGCCAATGGAGTAGAGATGTGAAACAACAGTTAACTGCCAAAAAATATGAAGTTTTAGAAAATATAGGCAAAATATGGCAACGGCAGCTAACTGCCGCCGGATCCTTACCATCGGCAGTTAACTGCCGATGGGGTTAAAAACGTAAATTACTTGTGTGTTTTAGCCAATATTGAACTGTATAAAGCAATTTTCTTTGATTTAAGCAATCAAGGCAAACCAAATTGAGCTAAAATCAGGTTTGAGCTAGAGGAAAAGTTTGCGACAAACTCAAGTCGATCTAATTCTTATTGAGTTGAACTGAACTGCACCAAATTCGACTCAACTCGAGCCCTAATTGCACCAACAAAAGCATGATTTTATTTTTACTACAAAAATGCAACATATATTTTTTTGGCAAATAAAGTACTTTTTAAAAAAAAATAGATGCATGAGAAATAGTAAAAATGTGTTTTAGCTTTGATACAATTATTTAAGAACAAGAAATTAAGAAAAAAAAAACAAATAAATGAAAATGAATGAAACAGACAACATTTCATAAGATCAATTAAGAATTTGTTTACTTCATTCTTTCCTCATATGCTTAGGTTATTATATTTAGACATCTAATAAGAAGTAGAGTGGAGTTAATCATAATGATGGCATTCACTTCAAAGTATAGAGCTAACAAAGCCTCCCGAGTAAGCATGTGATTTCGCACATTACAAAAACAGGTAAGTATGTGATTTCCTTCACAATGTCATCCACAGACCTAATTTTCAAAGAAATAAACGTCTCCACTTTTTTTGCTGATCTAAAGACTCTTTGGGAAGAGTTTGAGCCCCTAAGAAAATCAATAAATGTCATTTGTTTTATAAAGGGTCTTACTAACAATTCTTGGTACCATCTAATTGAGCCTGCACTTCGCAAAGCCTCCTCTAAGAATCAAAGTAGAAAAGGTCCTGGTCGCTCCAATAACAAAATATGCAAGTTTTTCACTGTGAAGAATCTGGAATAAACTCAGATTTCAGTGCCTGTTAACATGAAACCCGATAAGATGAAATATCATCAGTCACATTGGCAATATATAAGAAATTTCTATTAGGAAAATAGAAGAAAATATTGAAATGAATGTCATAATCTAAGCCAATTCACCAGATCAATATATGAAAAACCAAATCACATCCTCTCCATATGGCAAACAATCCAGTATACATAATCTAAGCCAATATATGCTGACAGAAAATCTGATAATATATTTTTTAATTTTGAGATCCAATTTCATAGGAGCTCAAAATCTGATACACAATTTCATAGGAAAGCCTCCTATCAATCTAGCAAGAGGTCATTGGTTATAGATGGAAAGTAAAGTAATTTGAAAATTATGTTGAGTATAACAAAAACAAAACTTATGAACAAGAAATAAGCATAACAAAAATTATGTAATTGTACCTTAATTTGCTCTGGAATAGAAGCAGTCACTTTGGGTATCTGTAGTTCCTCTGTAGCTTCTGAAACATCTGGAGTTTCAACAGCTGAAACTGTTTTCGATGGTGTGCTTTGAGCTTCTTCTATTCCTTCCTTTGATTCAAACAATTTTTTTGCTTCTAAACATTCCTACAGGAAATGCAGATGACGAGGATGTGTGATTGGTAACAAAATAAAATCCAATAATATACCATCATTTTCCCATTTTACACTGCAGTCTCTAATAATGTGGTGAAACAAACTCGTTATGCTTCCAAGAATATAACTTTTAAGGAAAAAATTATTTGCTCCCAAGATCTGGTTTGCGTTTCAAACCATTAAGATGAGTAAAACAAGGACTAAGGCAGCCTGGTTTAAAATCAGTCCATCGTCTACAATTATATGCAGGAAAACTCCACAACCTGGTCTTGGTAAGGGTATGTTTTAAAATGCCAATATATTAATTTAGGAAAATGCTAACAAGTGTCCTTAGGGCATTGTTTAAGCATCCAAAAGTAGCAGCTTTTGCATTGGAAATTGTGGAGTTATGACTTCAACATGTGTTTGACTTGTATTTTCAAGACAAAATTTTTTTTTGTGAGTTCCTTAAACAATGCCCTTAGGGCACTTGTTAGCAAGACCCATTAATTTAAATCAGACACTATCAGAACATCCTATATTTTGTATTGTAAACAACAAGCAAAAGAAAAGAAAAATATGGGTTCAAAAGATTATAGAAAAAGAAACCCATAAAAAAGGAAAATATGCAAGTTACTTGTGATTATACCTTAAGAGCTTTCATTTTGTGAATCCCATGTTGAGTATGATCTCTGATGATAGGATAGAAGGGTTTATAAAGGATACCACAACATCCCGTTGCAGTGCCGCTATTTCGCTGTAGGTATATGTAACCATCTTGCCCCCATTCCTTGCCCCACGAATTTTTACAAATCCAATACTCTCCCTCATCGCATTTCCCATACCCCACTAGAAGCAAGGCATGCATTACTGGGAAAAACCAAGGAAGCCCGTATTTATAAATACCTTTTTTGTATTTACGGAACCTATATCCAACCACAACCAAAACAACTATGGGCTGTTGTACAACAGCCCGCATGAGGGAAGCCTCAGAATGACATTGGAATGGAATGAGCTTGAAATCATCAATCTTAACTCTTGCTTTTCCCATGTCGACACTACAGACTTTTTTGCATTTAGCGACATAAGGGTGATCAGCATCCATGCCTATCCCTTTTGCCTTTACATACCTAAAAGTCTGTTCAACAGTACCACCCAAACATCCATTATTGCTCAGGTCACAGTCGAGACATTCCTGTACAGATAGCTGAACTAACTTTCCAGTTTTAATTTTATAAGCCCCTTCTACAGACCCCAGTGCTCCAAAATAGCTGCATGATCCTGCTTGGTATAGAAATAAAATAAAATAAAAGTTGGCATATAAGTAACATTTTAAGCATCAATTATCAATAAAATATAACAATATATAAAACATGGTTATGTGTAATTGTTGGAAATCCCGCCCCGAGCATGAGGGGGTGTGTTGGTAATCCCACCTTAATTGCGATCTGCCCCTAGTTGCCTTATGTTGGTTTGTCTTTGAGGGGGTGGATTTAGTCCCACATCGGTTAGATAGGAAGCTTGATCAGAGTTTATAAAGAGGAGGCACTCCTCACCTTACAAGCCGGTTTTGTAAGTATGAGTTAGGCCCCAAATTTCAACAGTAATGATCAGAATTTAGCACAAGCAACAGAATGAATCTTAAACACTTTTTACAAGTATAAATGATGAGAACAAGGAATACAAGTACTGATAACCAAACCGTAAAAATTATGAAAGGGAAAAGAACTTAAAGTAAGATGGATCTAATACAAGCCTAAGAAGAAGACATCATTCCGAAGAATGCCAAAGGGAGGAAATAGACTTTCATCAAATTCTGGACACCTATGCCAATCACTTGCTCTGCCTCTAATAGCACATTGAGGAATATTCACAGATAGTATTTCCAATCCTCAGCTCTTTCATTTGTGGATCACATGCCATTCATGTGTCCTTTAATGACCACTCATTTTTAATCACCAGTTAATCTCGTACTCTATATATCACCAGTCAAACACGTACTCTATATCAATAATCAACAACACGTACTCTATATCAATAATCAATATCTGTATTCACGTAAATTTTTATCATATATTACTACAAAAGAAGTAAAGTGTTGGTACACATGGGTAATCTAACTCGTAAAACATATTCTCTAACATAATGATTTTGACTAAAGAGATTATCATATTATATAATCAATTCATAAAAGAACTATGGTTATACTTACACACACACACACACACACACACACACACACACACACACTCTAAGATAAGGATTAAAATGTTACCGCAAGATCCTTGATTTGAAACAGGGGTAACTGCGCCGTGCAGCCTCCAATCAAAGGATTCTGGGAGATCAGATGTGTCCTCGATTTCAGTAGGACAAGAATCTTTCTCGTGTTCGTGATCTTTATCGAGTTTCATTATATGGAACGAATTCATAAATATCACATAGAGGTAACCTGTTGCTATAATGCACAAACACCAGTAGAAGATCGGCTCTTTCACGTAACTGAAAGGCTTTTTCTGTTTTCAAAAATAAATAAATAAAAGGCAGTAAATTGAAGGGGTCAAAGCTTCTTACAGAAATCGAATATAACTGAAATTCTAAGAATAGAAGAAAGAAAGACATACATTTAGCATGCTGTGCCACTCCCATGTCTTCTTGGAATCTTCACCCTTAGGGAATCTTCGCCTCTTGGAGAGGTGAGGTTTAACATAGCCTCTAGATGAAGCAATCACTGCATGATGGCTTTGATTAGCCCATTTTGAAAATAATGCTAATCCAACCGGTGGTCTTGATGAAGTTATTTCAAGTCCTCCACCCTTAGGGAACCTTTGCATCTTGGAGAACCATGGTTCAACACAACCTCTAGATGAAGCAATCACTGCATGGCGGCTTTGATTAGCCCATCTTGAAAACAATGCTAATACAGACATTGTTCTTGATGAAGCTGTTTCGAATCAAAATAGCAAAAAGGTACGTTCAATAACAATCTAAAGTTGAGGTAAAGATTATATAAGGTTCAACTATTCTTAACTACATTGGTGTTAATCTACTCTTAACATCAATTCAGGAAAGCATAATCCAACTACAATGATTATAGTATTTAATAACATTTTCAATTGCAACAAGAAAATAGGATAATAATCAAATTTCTCTTACTACTAGTCAAAAATCAAGGATTCAAGGAAAAATCATTCTTACTAAAGCAAAAGAGGCTTGTACTCGTATGCGAGATGAGAGACACTTTCAGATGAGAGGCACTGTGCTACGATTTATGTAACACCCATAATAAGATTGCCTAGAATCTTATACGAGTATTAAAATTTCGTACTGGATACATTAATTTACAATATAAAAAGTTCATTCAAAATATTACATCACATTGTAATATTACAACCCAAAGTTTATACAATACTTCTTAATACATGAACATCATTATACAACAACATAAAACCAGTCAAACTATAAACACATAACATTCAGCACGATCATTCCGTAGCCTTCTCCTTACCCTTGTTGCGTGCTGACTGCGATCCTGCTTGTGAACCTGCACCAGAAGGAATGGGATGAGACATAATGTCTCAGTGAGCTCTACCCAACCTACTGTTGGCAACCACAGGGAACCTAGGGTCGCCATGCCTACCTTGGCAATTTCGGGGAATTCTAGAATCGCCAAGTCTTATAAACCTGCCTATAACTGTAAAGTTTTCCTGTAACTATAACTGTAACTATAACTGTATAACATAAAGCAAATAAAGTGTTTTATGTTAGCTGTTAGCGTTGAACAAACAATTAATCTGAGTTCATTTTACGGAGGGCAGCTCGGGTGGAGCAACCCCGAGATACGTCTCCCTATAAACCGGTGAAATTCCTATCATATCAGGCTAACACCGGACTCCCTATAAAACGTGTGGACAACCCTCTCGGAGAAGTCCCATCCGGCGAATCCCGGAGTCTGATGAACACGCCCTGTAACTGTAAAACGTGCAAGCACGCCAATATCTTTAATCTTTAATTCTTTAACTATAACATATAAACATGTAAATTGTCACTTTAATCCTATAACAATCTTGTGACCTATAACCTGTAACCTTTAATTCTTGGCTTATCGTTCTCATAAGCCACCTATAATTGTTGGAGAACCAACACTATGAACTTAAGTGAAACTATAATTGTTAAACCATTCCTATTACTTTGTATCCTAAAGTGGATACAACTATGAACTTGATTCTCATCCTATAACTCTTGTATTCCTATCAAGGAATTCGGCATATCGTTGTCATATGCCGCTATGAGAATTTTCCTATTCAATAAACCTCAACTCCACATTTCCAAGCCTTGCATAATCCTTACTCCTATACTTTTATAACCATTGGGAAGCATTTAGAATGAGTTAAAATGGTGGGCAAGGTTTCCAAAATATATTATAAGAAATCAGTTGCAAAAGGCCATGCCCGCGCGCACCAGGACCCCCAGAACAGCTCAACTAGGTTGGGCTGTCCAGGGTTGGTCGCTACAAGCGCCCCCTTGGTCGCTACAAGCGCCCCTGGTCGCTACAAGCGCCAGTGTGGTCGCTACAAGCGCGGGTAGGCAGGGAAAAATCCTGCCTGGTCGCTACAAGCGACAGCCCGTCGCTACAGCGACCGTAACAGCATAGTCATGTGTAAAAATGTGATTTTCCACCATTTTTGCCCATTCAAGGATACCCAAGCTTCCTAAACATGTTAAAAACGATTTTCCATCATAAAACAACAGTTAAAAACATTTACAAGCAAGGATTTTGGCTAGCAAGGAAATTAGGGCAAAAACTCTAAACTTTCTATAACTTTTTCCTATGATGAAAAACACACAAAACTCACACTAGGAGGGTTCTAAAACCCAAGATGAGCTCACCCAAGATTGCTAGCAAGCTGGCTAAGCTCCAAACCCAAAACTCCAACTTGTGAAATCTTCTTTTCCTTGGTTTTTGCCTAGCTTCTCTTGTTCCAAGTTTCTCCAAGACTTGAGTGCTTGAATCACAAGTGTTTAAGGAAGAATTGATGGATTAAGGGTGAAGGATAGGGAGGGACGAAAATCTAGAGAGAAGGAGGAGGAATTTCTGATTTTAGAGAGAAGAAGAAATGTGATAATTATGAAAAAGACTCATATTTATCCATTATATTCTTTGTCTCTATATTTACAACTTTGCCATTCCAATACGTTTAATTCCTGTAACACTGTTAAACGCCTCGCATAAGTGGGTTATTACAATTTAGGGTTGGTACGCTGCTTTGTTTTCAAGAAAAAATATAGGGGTTGTTGTTTTGACAAAATGATGATCTTGGGACTATTTCAAAATACATTTTTGGTAAGAAGTGGGCTTAAGGCCTAGTTAGTAAACTTTTAGTTTATTTCTAACCTTTTTCTTACACCTATACATAAGCTTCTAAACCTTAGATCACTTGTAAAATTTTGAAAGGTTAAAAGACTGTATAAAAAAAAATAGTTCCATTATAATTATTAGGAGTGGAGTGGAGTGTTTGTGTTTGTGTTTCTGAAGATGCAAAGGTGTGTGTGGGTTTGCTATATTTTTGTATATATATTTATGACGTATGGATCTTGCCCCCACTATTTGAAATCTCTAGATCCGTCTCTCATAACACCTTAATGGAATAGATGATGGGAATTAAACTTAAATGGTTTGGATTTTTCACATGTAGAGGGAAGACTTACAAATTATGTAATAAAGAGAGTAGATCGTAAAGAGGGTAGTCAAATCACTATAGAATTAGGAATATCAAGAAAAACTATAAAGAGAAACTATAAAATCAAATATGGGCCTAGACACTTATGGTTCTTTTAAGCTTAGGGTAAGTCTAGCTTTTGAAGAAAAAAAAATTATTCGTAAGCCCTTATATGATAAATAAATTAATTGAATTAGAAATAACTGAAGAAAGAAAAATGAACTAATATAGAAAGGTATGGATAACTCTTCGATATCGTGGTTAAGTCTAACAGAACTCCAAAAACTGGTCTCGGAGGTGAGTATCGCCCCCCACTTATAAACACTTTTCAAGTCATCTTTCAATGGATGTGAGGCTCTTTAACAATAACTATAATAAGGAGAAGCCACTTGAAACAATTGAATCTTTTGAATAGATCCATTGGGTACGTACACATAATTCCACACTTGAACTGGAAGCACGCTTTAGAGAGAAAGGAAGAACTATTAATCTCTCCATGTGGTTTCTTATTTCTTCTATAACTCAGATTTTGCTGTATGTATAGGGAACCTACAATAGGGGTTATATTTAGGTCGATAATTTGTCTTTGTGACGAAGTTAAAATGATTAATGTAGGGAAATAATAAACTATTTTTAATCCAAGTTTGGTACGTGAGATATAAAGTGTAAATATAAATCATAATGGAGTGGTATTGTTAGTGGTTAAACTGTGCAAACAAATTATTACCCTATTTTATTATTAAAAAAAATACCCTAATTTAAAGTAAGCCCCTTTACCAAGTTTTTTTTTTTTATAGTAAATAGCTGAAGAAATAGAATTAGAAATAAAGGCAAATGTGTATCATTGAATTTAAGTTGGGTAGTTGAAATGGAGGAGAGTCTCAAAGGTTTTGTGTGATACTAAAGTACCGATCAAGTTGAGTTAAAAATGTTAGCGGAGACGAAGATCTTGTGTTGGATTAGTGATATAATCACATCACTAAAGGCATAGGTGGCCTAAAAAAACTGTTAGAAAAATATACTGAGATTAATGAGTTAGATAAAAAAAATAGTTCGTGATAGAACATAGCATTATTGGATCCATGTAACCACCACATTTAGCCTTTGTTTGTTTCTAGAGAAAAAGAGGAGAGGCAGGGAGGAGAGAAATAGAATGTATTTCTCTTGTTTTGGTGCAGGAGAGAGAAGTTAAGGATAGACAAAATCTCATCTTTTTACTTCTCTGCTACATAGGGAAGAAAAGGGAGAGAAGGGTTGACTAAGTTACGTTAATTAGAATTATACTTTGCTGGTACTATTAAATGAAGATCTTTTATTGTGGTGGATTACCAATTCTCTATAACCATAGTTAATATATTATGTTTTCCAATATAAAGTTGTTCTTTTTGGGTTGCTTAACATGTGCCTTAAAGCATAAGTTAGCATCACCTTTCATTTTGTTGAAGTGTTCATTAATAAGATTTCAATTTCATGAATGTTATTTTTTGTTTTTATTTTAGATAAAAAAAACAGTTTTTAAGTTAAAATCTATTTATTTTGATTAGATATATTTTTAGATAGGGGCTTATTTGTGAATGTTTGTCTCTTTTCTATTTCTCTTCTCACACACTCACCTATTTCTTTCGAGAACCAAACAGACTCTTCCTTCCTAAGTGAGATAAGGCATAATTGTTGGTATAAATAACAAAGTAATTGAATCGAAAACGTTGGGAAAGCATCCGTGCTACAGAGGTATAATTTTACTTAGTTTTCTCCATATCAAACTCCTCCGTCCCTCCATATTAGTCAAATCAAAGATCTGACATGTATTCTAGCATGTAAATATAGATAGATACATCATAATCCACTAAATCATTAAAAATCGAATAACATATGAACACGCAGCAGCAAGGCATTCAACCCCAAAAAATAATAATAATAATAATAATAATTAGACGACAACTTTATAAACATATAGGCAGATGAATTTGAAATAATAAATATACACCTGGGTGGATGCCGCTTGTGATGATTCAATGGGATCTGAAGCAGACCCTTCTTTGATGATTAGATATAAGTAGATCCAATGCACAATGACTAAGGAAGATGAAAAACAGTAAATTTAAACACAAAAGGAGAAAAGCATAATGAGATCTAAGAAAGATTTTTGTTTGAGCAAAAACATAGTTTTCTGCATTGTTTTGGGGGAAGAAGAGGTTAACATTAGATTGAGATTTCGTAAGAGAGAGATGGAAGGACAACAATGCAGATGGTTCAGCATGTTACTCGGCTTTCTGTTACCCGTTTTGTGTTCTTCTGCGTGTAACTTCTCACCTTTTAGTTAAAACTCAGTTTTTTTTCAAAAAATAGAAAAAAAAATCATATTTTTTCCAAAAATTTAAAAAATCAAATATGAAAAAATATGAAAAAAAAACTCCGTTTTTTTCAAAAAAAAAAGAAAAAAAAACTTTAAAACTCAGTTTTTTTTCAAAAAATAAAAAAAATATGAAAAAAAATCATATTTTTTTTCAAAAATAAAAAAAATCAAATATGAAAAAATAAAAAAAATCGAATTTTTTATTTTTTGAAAAAAAACTCAGTTTTTTTTCTTTTTTGATTAGATATATTTTTAGATAGGGGCTTATTTGTGAATGTTTGTCTCTTTTCTATTTCTCTTCTCACACACTCACCTATTTCTTTCGAGAACCAAACAGACTCTTCCTTCCTAAGTGAGATAAGGCATAATTGTTGGTGTAAATTGAATCGAAAACGTTGGGAAAGCATCCGTGCTACAGAGGTATAATTTTACTTAGTTTTCTCCATATCAAACTCCTTCGTCCCTCCATATTAGTCAAATCAAAGATCTGACATGTATTCTAGCATGTAAATATAGATAGATAGATACATCATAATCCACTAAATCATTAAAAATCGAATAACATATGAACACGCAGTAGCAAGGCATTCAACCCCAAAAAAAAATAATAATAATAATAATTAGACGACAACTTTATAAACATATAGGCAGATGAATTTGAAATAATAAATATACACCTGGGTGGATGCCGCTTGTGATGATTCAATGGGATCTGAAGCAGACCCTTCTTTGATGATTAGATATAAGTAGATCCAATGCACAATGACTAAGGAAGATGAAAAACAGTAAATTTAAACACAAAAGGAGAAATAGCATAATGAGATCTAAGAAAGATTTTTGTTTGAGCAAAAACATGGTTTTCTGCATTGTTTTGGGGGAAGAAGAGGTTAACATTAGATTGAGATTTCGTAAGAGAGAGATGGAAGGACAACAATGCAGATGGTTCAGCATGTTACTCGGCTTTCTGTTACCCGTTTTGTGTTCTTCTTCTGCGTGTAACTTCTCACCTTTTAGTCAAAACGGGTTGGTTGGCCCAAGTCACTTGTATTGCCCGACCCGAACCATTTATTATTTGCCTTCAGATTATCAAGCCCGGCCCATTCTTTGACAATTCTCCTTTTAGCCCTGATTTTCTAATATTAATTCTTCTTTGTCACCTGTTGATTCCTTCTTTGTCCCTCAATGAATAAGAAAGTTTTGTTTTGTAGCAAGCAAACACTTAACTAATGAGGAGTGTGTGTACCGTTAGGCTGTTCTGAATTCAATTTGCAGCTGATGCGGTACCCTCCTAAAGAGACTGAGCTTGTTAAGGGTTTTTACGATAAACTAATGGGTTAATATGCATTTACCCCATGTAATTTGTGTGAATTCTGATTTATCCCCTGTAAAAAAAAGTTTAGATTTCAACCTTGTAAAATTAAGATTCTTCAGTTTACACCCCTGACCCCATCTAACACATGTCAGGGGCTGATGTAGCATGTCACTCTGTAATTAATTTAATTTTTCATTTTTTCAAAGGATGCCACGTGTTAAATCTTGACACGTCATTATTAATTAAAATTAAAAAAACAGAAAATAATTAAAATAAATAACCAAAAAATAGAAAAACATTAAAAAATCAGGAAAAATTTTTTTTTTTCAAAAAATAAAAAAAAAATTCAGATTTTGTTCAAAATTAAAAAAATCAAAAAACAATATTTTTTTCATTTTTTTATTTTCATTTAAATTGATTTAAAAATAAAAAACAATTTAAAAAATCTGAAAAATAATTTTCAAAAATTAAAAAAAAAGAAAAAAAACTCAGTTTTTTTCAAAAAATAGAAAAAAAAATCATATTTTTTTCCAAAAATTTAAAAAATCAAATATGAAAAAATATGATTTTTTCAAAAATATGAAAAAAACTCAGTTTTTTTCAAAAAATAAAAAAATAGAAAAAAAAAACTTTAAAACTCAGTTTTTTTTTCAAAAAATAAAAAAAATATGAAAAAAAATCATATTTTTTTTTTCAAAATAAAAAAAAATCAAATATGAAAAAATAAAAAAAATCGAATTTTTTATTTTTTGAAAAAAAAACTCAGTTTTTTTCTTTTTTGAATAAAAACTGAGTTTTTTTTCTAATTTTTTTATTTTTTGAAAAAAAACTGAGTTTTTCCTATTTTTTAAATTTTTGAAAATTAATTTTCAGATTTTTTAAATTGCTTTTTATTTTAAATCAATATAAACGAAAATAAAAAAATGAAAAAAAATATTGTTTTCTGATTTTTTCAATTATAAAAAAAAATCTGAATTCTTTTCTAATTTTTTTAATTTTTGAAAAAAATATATTTTTTTTCTGATTTTTTAATGTTTTTATGTTTTTTGGTTATTTATTTTAATTATTTTCTATTTTTTTCAATTTTAATTATTAATGTCGTGTCAAAATTGAACACGTGGCATCATTTAAAAAAAATGAAAAATTAAATTAATTACACAGTGGCATGCCACATCAGCCCCTGGCATGTGTCAGATGGGGCCTGAGGTGTAAACTGGAGAATCTTAATTTTACAAGGTTGGAATCAAAACTTATTTTTTTACAGGGGTAAACCGGAATTCGTTCAAATTACAGGGGGTAAAGGCATATTAACTCTAAACTAATTAAGCCAAATCATTATTTAGTATGGGTCAATGTATCAAACAACGGAGAAGGGGAGAAGGAGAGAATGACAAGTATGAAGATCAAAGAAGAAAAAGAAGAGATAGATTCGGATTTGGGAATTTAATTCTTTTATTTCAAATTATTATATTATTTTAATATTTTAAAAACTTAATTATTGAAATAAAAGATAAGATTAGTGATATGGATAATATTTTAGCCAAATGTTCAATGACGCATCATTATTTAGTTTGACACGTAAGTAAAAATAACATCAAATTGAGACGGAGGACTAATTTCCTCAAAAAAATTGAAATAGTGGGACCAAAATGTTCGATTTTTGAAATAATAAGACTAAAACTTTTAAAATAAGGGGACCAAAAGTGCATTTAAACCTTATTTTTTTTTTAAAAAAATATTACATCTGTTTATACTACTTCTTAAAAAATATCATAATCTTCCCTAAAAAAAGATAATAATATCATAATCTAAACAAACAACTTTAAACGAGAATTGTAAAAATATAGTATATTTTTTAGAGGGAAGAAAAAACAAGAATTTTTTTTACAAGACAAAATTGAATTAGTTTTGGAAAAAGATATCATTTGCAAAAAGTAATATTACAATCTTATCATTGTGATGCCTGTATGTATATACATATATAAAGAAAATGGTTAAATATTTTTTTGTCTCTATAATTATACTAAATTTTTGTTTTAGTTTCTCTAAAAAATTTCCTCCACTTTTAGTCTCTCAACAAATTTCAATCTTCATTTTTAGATTTCACTTTTAACTCAACTCATGTGTAGCTTTTATATTTTTAAATGAAAATTTTTCTTCCCTCACTTTTAACTCAACTGATCATGTGTAGTTTTAAAAAAACCCCGCTTTAATTTTTTCTTACCAGACTTAATTTTATCAACGATGCATGCAAATATAATATAATTTAAAAATTGTAATAATATATATATATATATATATATATGAGGATGTAATAGATATTATTTATATATAATTCATACATACGTATAGATAAATATTATTTTTGACAAAGTATAAATAATTTTTTGTATTTTTCTTTTAAAAAATATATTTATATCCTTTAAAGAAATATATTTATATATCTGTTATATAATTTAGGCTTAATTGCATGTGTTGGTCTCTTACCTTTATTTTAGGTTCTAAGTTGGTCTATTTTATTTTAAACGTTTCAAGTTGGTAAAAAACGTTAGCAATGTTGGAATAAGTTCTTCCATTATCAGACCAAGTGCAATGGGGTGTTGAAAGTGAATTTCAACTCTTAAAATGCATGCAATGGTGTGTTGAAAGTTGGAGTAAAAATGAGTTGGATTCTGTAACACCCATACTAACTTTAACTAGTATATTAGCATGTGTGTTAATCTGATATCGGATACATTAAAATTTACAATAATATATATACAACTCACTGAATGAGTACATTTTGCTCGTTTACATAAATATCCAACTACAATATATTACACGTTCATATACATATATAAAATCCGTCAACCTCCTGAGCTTGCCTTGACGAGCATCTGCACTTTATCCAGCGTCTTCCTGAAGATCTGCATCTGAAAACCACTTGCCAACCTGAAAACCTGCACCAGAAGGATAGGGATGAGACATAATGTCTCAGTGAGCTCCTACCCTACCTACTGTTGGCAACCACAGGGAACCTAGGGTCGCCGTGCCTACCTCGGCAATCTTGGGGAGTACTACGATCGCCAAGTCTTATCTTTACATATTTCGCGATCAAGGGGAAAAACTTAGGATCGCTACTTGTCTTAGTCATGTCTTATCATATTCTTATGCTTAGTGATCGAGGGGAGAAAAGTCTATGATCACTTTCTGTTGTCTGATGACTACTGGTCTCATCTCTTAGCGTATAATACATTTACATAATCATATTCATATTCGTATTCGTCTTTCGTATAACGTTAAGTTAGAAGTTAGCGTTGAACAAACAATCATTATCTTGGTTCATTTTACGGAGTGCATCCGGGTGGAGTAACCCCGAAGTACATCTCCCATAATACCGGTGAAATTCCTATCATATCAGGCTAACACCGGACTCCTCTTATCTTTGTGTAGGCAACCCTCTCGGTGAAGCCCCATCCGGCATAATCCGGAGCCTGCTGGACACATCTTGCATGTAGACAACCCTCTCGGAGAAGTCCCATCCGGCGAATCCCGGAGCCTGCTGGACATGCTTAAATCTTTTAACATACGTGTGGACAATCCTCTCGGAAGAGTCCCATCCGGCGAAACCCGGAGTCTGATGAACACGTTTAATATCGTCTTATAACTTACGTGTGGATAGCCCTTTCGGAGAAATCCCATCCGGCATAATCCGGAGTCTGATGAACACGTTATCATATTCTTTATCATTAAATTCTTAACTTTCGTTCATAAGCATATCTATTACGTTTCATAGTCATGTGCATATCTGATGCATTCTTTAAGTGAATCGTTCTTAAATGCTTAACCTATCAAAGGTTCTTAACTATAAACATAGATTCATTCTTGTGCTTAGTACATGATGAGTACCATTCCAATCTCTTTAACCTATAAAGGTTCTTGACTTATCGTTCTCATAAGCCATTATCTAAAAGTTGGGAACTAAGTCCCTAAATCTTACTTGATAACTTAGGGTTAATTCTACCCATTGTCATGCTTGAGTCTTGATTCTTAATGAGGTTAAACCTCAACAATATGTGATGTTTCTAACCCCACACTCATGCTAATACGAGGTATACTACGATCTATTCTTCCATTTTAAAATGTACAAAAGCATACTGGCGCTGCGCGGATGATTTCTGGCTAGAAAAACAAGTTTCAAAAATGGGGTTCCTTGCTGGATCCATCGTGGCACGCCAGCCACCTATCGTGGCACGATGGCTGCCTGATCAGTATGATCATGGCACGATAAAAGCCATCGTGGCACGATGAATCCAGGGGTTACAGACCCTGTAGCTGTTCCAGAAAGTTCAAAAATGAGTTTTTAAGTTCCACACAGTTCAGCAAGCATTTGTACATCAAAATCTAAGGTTTTCAACATATATGATCATAGCATATCAAGTATTAACAATAGGGAAACTAACTATTACAAATCTAGCTTAAAATCATCATGATTTCCTTTCCTCTCTAAACCATAAAACTATTCCAAGAAGGGTAAGAAATTCATAGGGAGCTCACCTTGATTTAGCTAGCTTTGATTCCTTGTCAAGCTTCCAATCATCAAACCCTAGCTTGATCCATCTTCTTTCCTTAGTTCTTGCCAAACCCTAGCTTCCAATTCTTTCCTCCTTTCTTGTTTCCTTGACTCCCAATGGTTCAAGAGTTCCCAAAGTTAGTGCTTGCTCATGAATTGGCCATGAGGATGGATGATTAAGTGAAGATTGAGGTGAAGAGGAGGAGAGAATGGTGTGGGAGATGAGTAGAGAGAATAGGGAAAATGAATTGGAAAATATCTTGTTTTCCTATTTAAAACACATCTTTATTTCAAATAATTTACATAATTGCCATGCCACATAATTGCATAATTGCCAAGCTTGTTCCATAAGTTTCTGACACTGTTAACTGTTACTTCTAAGCGGGATATTACACTTGCCATATAAATAACCCATTAACTGACCATTTACCAAATTGTCCTTTGCTTAAAACATTTCTGATACATCGTCTCAATATTAATAAATATTCGAGTCTTAGGCGGGATGTTACAATCTACCCCCCTTAAAGAAATTTCGTCCTCGAAATTTAGAATCCAATATCATATATGAATTAATCTCACATACTACGTCCTTCATTAGCCAAGACTCCAGTTCATCTTACTTATCGGAATCCCTTAGATTCCAACTCTAAAAGTCGAATGTATCCGACAATCTTTTCGTTGACTGGAATACTTGATGTTCATCACACAATTCTTGCGTAGCAGAATATGAGGTTATCCGAACCTTCGCATCCAACTTGTTGACTATATCCTTGTTCATACACTTCTTGTAACCCGAACTAGAGTTATCCAATCCTACCACTTGTGCTGAATTCTTATAATCTCGTCATAGTCCACGTAATCTTACCTTGACGACATTGGACGTTCTTATTATCCTCGACGATTCCATTGAATTTTTATATTCGATCTCTGCCTTATACAACGGCATCCTACATATATGGTTTTACCATAAATATACCATCCTTTAATGAGGATAAAACTACCGCACAATCTCCATTATACAAATACAAGGAGGAGGCATCCTGGTGTGCTACTTTCCATAGTCTTAATCATTGCTTCCACTACGGAATTCCTCAAGGGCTCGCGAAATCTTACTGATTACCCGCGTTCTGCTTTGATTGATCTATAACGTATCTTAGAAATCATTCTTCTTACTAGGAGTTTGCCAATCTCCCATCATTCTTGTCACAACTTATTCTCGTCTCCTTGTCGTAGCATAAATGTTTTCTACACCGATAATCCCAAACTTATAGGAGTTTAGTCCGAGTGATGAGTGGCTTAAGTCGTCGCACATATCATTATACAATATATTTCATAACATACAACTTACATACATAAGCAAGCACGTGCACACTATACATTATCTCATCCTTGTCCGACTAACGGGACATCATTCTTAACTTTAACATATTGGAGACACTACCACATCCATTGGGAATCTTTTCTTTTACTCTTAACTCATTTTGTAACATTCGGGATTTGCCTTTCAACTGGCTTGCCAGGTTTGCCCCGCCAATGTTACTCATGCTTATTTCTTGAGTATACAACAATCTATAACGTAAATTTATGGTTTCAATCCACTGGCATCACAAACTTATTTTTCGTCCAGGACGTCGAACTCAAAATCCTTATTTTCAATAGAAACTCTACTTGATTGCTACCCAACTAGCACATTCAGTTTTTAATCTTTTTAATCATAACCTGAAATTACGCAGCCCTTTACCGTGGACTACGAGTAACTTTAAATCTACGTAAAAGTTCTCCGTCCTTTACTGGTGAACATTAAGTTCGAGACTTTCCAAAATCTTCTACTAACATAGGTTAACATGACATGGTTACAACATGGAATTAAACTCATTCGTTACTACTTTGTCAATTTTCTGGCCAAGGCCTCTATTCAAATATTTCATTCCTCATGGATTCCGAGGTTTAAGGTATTCATCAACTTATCTTCCCTAACTTTCCATTAGAACTCATGATATATCCAAATCGCTTATACTTACTACTATCCCGTATAATAGAAATTAAGCACTTAACATCTTCTCATACTCTAAGCCTCAGCCTAGCGTTGTTCATTATATCATTCTTGGATTACCACTCCGCTGCGCCACTCTGTTTTTTTAACACTCGAGTTAGCATCGGGGAAAGACTTCACTATTGTCACATAAAGTTTCATCGATCAATCATTTTACTCTATCGTTTTGTAATAACAATGTCTCTTGGTCAGCTCTTCATGTATAATCATTAAACATTGCAGAAACCTGACTGGAAATATATCTGAGGTAGCTTAAATTCTTGTACATCCATTTGTGGCAACTTCTAAAAACACTTATAGCTTCTGAAGGTTCATACCTTTCATTCGAGTCTTGTTACTATTCGCTCTTTCTTTATCCGTAATGATTTCATATCTATAAACTTCCCGGGACATCTTTGGTCTCCTTAGCTCTATCATGTTCGTTAAGTTACTCTTGAGTTTCTACGGGACAATCCGTCCTGAAAAGATTCAAACTCTTACCGGTTCTCTAGAACGCCCAACATCGGTTGCGTTTCTTCGAGTGCCCAATTAATCGATCTTAAACTTTTGCACTCATCATAATCTATCGAATCCCTCCAGTAACTTGTTACCATACTCACAATTCAAATCTCGATTCTTAACATCTGAGTAATTCCGCATATAGTTGAACAACCCGAATTCTATACTTTATTATCGCCCTCGGAACTTAACCACACGGGGCGACCTCTTTACACTTCTAGCATATTCGCGGAAGAAAACTCTTCAGTTGAAAACATATAACGCCTTCACCTTAACCTTAAACTTAACTTTTCATATTCAAAACGATCCTTCGTATATTAAAATCTCAACATAGTTTCTCGGCTGAATTCCCGATCATCCTTCAACACTGGTCTACTATAACCTTGTGTTATCTCGAACTTACATTCTTCAACCAATCAAGGAAATTCAATAATGTTCATCTAATCAAGAATGTTCAACTTAATTCGTCCATCAGCATAATAAATTCCAGCAACTTATTATTTATTATCCCAACCTTCATTAAGTAAAATTCCAGTCTAGCTTATCTTACTTCTAATCTTCTTATCTTTAGGACACATCCAACAATTGATTCACGCTTTGTCCTGCAACGGGTCTTATTGTTACCACTTATTCATCCATCTTAGTTCTTAGGCTGTACATCATTTCCTCTTCTTATTTCACAAATCTAATTCAGTAGACGTGGCTGATCTGATGGGGGGTCAAACTTACTTGTGATTCTTACTCAATAACCACACCTGAGTGGTTAGTTTCATCTATTCAAATAACTCTCTTAATCCATAATTAATTCTCTTAACTGTCCGGACATTAAAATCTCATCCGATTCAAGTTCGATTCTTCAACTCTGTACTCAGAATTGTTACTTAGTCCACACTTCACTTTAAATTCTCATTCTGCGGTTTCCATCAAGGTTCCACGTCATTCCTTAGAGCATTTCATGATTCCTTAACCCTTATGTCTTTCGCATACAAGGCATCGTCCAACGATGCGTCCGACTGGGTTGAGGCGCTTCACCTCAATGTTAGTTATCCTTTATGTCTCTAAGACCTTGCCACTATCAGGCTTCGTCACTTCACTGTTCGATGGCCACCATTTGGCGTTGATTACTTCTTCGCTAAATCCGTCTTAAAATCCGACACCTTAATCTTCGTCTTTCATACACTTCATTCCTCCTTGGTCACATTCAGCTCTCAGACATTTATCCTAACTGTCATATACTAGATTGAGTTGATCAAGCTCAACTAGATGTGACCTTTAGAACAATATCCGGAACCCAATGGTCCCACTACTTTTATTGAAACTTTAATGACCCAAGGCACGGTCTGAATCGACCTGCTCTGATACCAATTGTAACACCCATACTAACTTTAACTAGTATATTAGCATGTGTGTTAATCTGATATCGGATACATTAAAATTTACAATAATATATATACAACTCACTGAATGAGTACATTTTGCTCGTTTACATAAATATCCAACTACAATATATTACACGTTCATATACATATATAAAATCCGTCAACCTCCTGAGCTTGCCTTGACGAGCATCTGCACTTTATCCAGCGTCTTCCTGAAGATCTGCATCTGAAAACCACTTGCCAACCTGAAAACCTGCACCAGAAGGATAGGGATGAGACATAATGTCTCAGTGAGCTCCTACCCTACCTACTGTTGGCAACCACAGGGAACCTAGGGTCGCCGTGCCTACCTCGGCAATCTTGGGGAGTACTACGATCGCCAAGTCTTATCTTTACATATTTCGCGATCAAGGGGAAAAACTTAGGATCGCTACTTGTCTTAGTCATGTCTTATCATATTCTTATGCTTAGTGATCGAGGGGAGAAAAGTCTATGATCACTTTCTGTTGTCTGATGACTACTGGTCTCATCTCTTAGCGTATAATACATTTACATAATCATATTCATATTCGTATTCGTCTTTCGTATAACGTTAAGTTAGAAGTTAGCGTTGAACAAACAATCATTATCTTGGTTCATTTTACGGAGTGCATCCGGGTGGAGTAACCCCGAAGTACATCTCCCATAATACCGGTGAAATTCCTATCATATCAGGCTAACACCGGACTCCTCTTATCTTTGTGTAGGCAACCCTCTCGGTGAAGCCCCATCCGGCATAATCCGGAGCCTGCTGGACACATCTTGCATGTAGACAACCCTCTCGGAGAAGTCCCATCCGGCGAATCCCGGAGCCTGCTGGACATGCTTAAATCTTTTAACATACGTGTGGACAATCCTCTCGGAAGAGTCCCATCCGGCGAAACCCGGAGTCTGATGAACACGTTTAATATCGTCTTATAACTTACGTGTGGATAGCCCTTTCGGAGAAATCCCATCCGGCATAATCCGGAGTCTGATGAACACGTTATCATATTCTTTATCATTAAATTCTTAACTTTCGTTCATAAGCATATCTATTACGTTTCATAGTCATGTGCATATCTGATGCATTCTTTAAGTGAATCGTTCTTAAATGCTTAACCTATCAAAGGTTCTTAACTATAAACATAGATTCATTCTTGTGCTTAGTACATGATGAGTACCATTCTAATCTCTTTAACCTATAAAGGTTCTTGACTTATCGTTCTCATAAGCCATTATCTAAAAGTTGGGAACTAAGTCCCTAAATCTTACTTGATAACTTAGGGTTAATTCTACCCATTGTCATGCTTGAGTCTTGATTCTTAATGAGGTTAAACCTCAACAATATGTGATGTTTCTAACCCCACACTCATGCTAATACGAGGTATACTACGATCTATTCTTCCATTTTAAAATGTACAAAAGCATACTGGCGCTGCGCGGATGATTTCTGGCTAGAAAAACAAGTTTCAAAAATGGGGTTCCTTGCTGGATCCATCGTGGCACGCCAGCCACCTATCGTGGCACGATGGCTGCCTGATCAGTATGATCATGGCACGATAAAAGCCATCGTGGCACGATGAATCCAGGGGTTACAGACCCTGTAGCTGTTCCAGAAAGTTCAAAAACGAGTTTTTAAGTTCCACACAGTTCAGCAAGCATTTGTACATCAAAATCTAAGGTTTTCAACATATATGATCATAGCATATCAAGTATTAACAATAGGGAAACTAACTATTACAAATCTAGCTTAAAATCATCATGATTTCCTTTCCTCTCTAAACCATAAAACTATTCCAAGAAGGGTAAGAAATTCATAGGGAGCTCACCTTGATTTAGCTAGCTTTGATTCCTTGTCAAGCTTCCAATCATCAAACCCTAGCTTGATCCATCTTCTTTCCTTAGTTCTTGCCAAACCCTAGCTTCCAATTCTTTCCTCCTTTCTTGTTTCCTTGACTCCCAATGGTTCAAGAGTTCCCAAAGTTAGTGCTTGCTCATGAATTGGCCATGAGGATGGATGATTAAGTGAATATTGAGGTGAAGAGGAGGAGAGAATGGCGTGGGAGATGAGTAGAGAGAATGGGGAAAATGAATTGGAAAATATCTTGTTTTCCTATTTAAAACACATCTTCATTTCAAATAATTTACATAATTGCCATGCCACATAATTGCATAATTGCCAAGCTTGTTCCATAAGTTTCTGACACTGTTAACTGTTACTTCTAAGCGGGATATTACACTTGCCATATAAATAACCCATTAACTGACCATTTACCAAATTGTCCTTTGCTTAAAACATTTCTGATACATCGTCTCAATATTAATAAATATTCGAGTCTTAGGCGGGATGTTACAGATTCACATTGGTTGAATTAATTCAACATGTTGAAATCTGAAGTGGTGGCCAAAAGGAGCAGGCCACATGGCGCCAAACAAGTGGCTGCCAGCGCGCATGCAGCCCACTCTCTGACAGAGGCGAGTGGTGTTTCCCCAGACGCGGAGAGAGAAGATGGGGCTGTGAAAGAAAGGTCACATGGCGCTTGCTGGTTGGCTGGTTTTATTTGCAAAAATCTTATCTCATCCTAATTATTTGAACTCAATTATTTTATTGCAAATGAATTTTTTTTAATTTTTTTTACCAAAATTCATGATTTTTTTTGTCTATAAATAGAATCTTGTTTCATTTGATTTGGACATAGAAAAAAAACGAAGTTTTTCACTATCTTAATATTATTATCTTTCTATTAGCTTTTCTTTTGAAGTTTTAATATATTTTTAGTGAAATGGATCCCAATAATAATCCTTTGAACACCCAGAATTCTTCTAATTACCCATTTAGCTACCAAGATGATTTGTATCGTACGTACTAAGTTACTTGTGTGTCGTGTGCTTAGTTTGTTGTCTTGCATTTTAAGTTATTTGTGTGACGCGTGCTTAATTTATTGTATTGCATTTTAAGTTATTTGTAATGTTTGTGTAACATCCCACCTAAGACTCGAATATTTGTTAATATTGAGACGATGTATCAGAAATGTTTTAAGCAAAGGACAATTTGGTAAATTGTCAGTTAATGGTGAAATTCTGGCCAGGCAATGTGACAGAGTAACCAGGTTCTGAACCAACAGGTTCTGAACAATATGCAGGGCACACTAAATTGCTTAAAACAGAGCACAAACACAAACACACACAAGCAGCAAATTAAAGTGCAGGAAAGTAAAAAGGCACAGAGGTTTGTTAACCCAGTTCGGAGTAAACACCTCCTACTCTGGGGGATACCAATCCAGGAAGGAAATCCACTATTGGATTTAATCCTTAAGACTCAGACACTGACTCCCAGTTCTTATCCCAAGCAATTAACCTCCACCTAGTAAGACTTCTACCCAACTCTGAGTAATAGACTCCACTATCTTCCTATTCAAGTAACTAAACCCAGTTACTGAAACCCTTAATCAAAGACACTCTGTTTTTCAGAAAAACTTCAAAAACACAAAGACTTCATTCGTACCTAAAGGCTTAGAATGAATCACAACACTATAAAACTCTAAACCAACTCAAAACATATGAGTGGTGCACAATAAACTCTAAGTTAAAACACAGACTCAATTTTCTGATTTTCTAACTCTCTAAATCGTAAGTCTTCAATAGCAAAGCTCCTCCTTTTATAATCTTCAGCAAGCCTCTTAATTATGCTCCAAATCTTCTGAATTGATTTGTTACTGGAATAAGATTGGTCCAATCAAGTAACAAATAAAACTGTTTTGTATCTTTGAAAGATTTAAAACAGAAAATACGATTTTTCATAACTTTGAACCAAATCTTCAAAGATATCTTCTCCAATTAAACCAGCCTTCTAGAAGCAATTATACAAAGATAATTCCTTGCTAAATCTCCCAAGATACGCGCAAAAACAATCCAGCAAACCCAGCTTCTGATGTGGTCAACAGAAGTCAACGCTGGCTTCAGAACCTGAAACTGCTTCTGAAGTGCTACAGTGCTCCTGATGAGCATTTCAGCTTCTGATGTGATTTTGAGCTTCTGAATGGCTTCAAATGAGAAAACTTGTAACTGAAGAAATGTTCATCATAAGGAAAAGCTTCTATTCCATACTTTGGTTTTGCCAAAACATGCAGCCAACACCAAAAGACTCAACAATCTCCCCCTTTGGCAAATTTTTGGCTAAAACCATCCAAGTTCTTCAATCTCCCTTATAATCAACTCAGCAATGAAGAACTCCACAATAATACATCATAGCAATTAGTTTAGGCAGCGGATTCAGCTATGTTAAACAACAGCTTCAGCTTCTGACTCTTGAAGCACACCAAAACCAAGTACTGATCAACTCCTGATCTTCACAATCATGGTATCAGAACTACTCCAAGGTATCAGAGCTACTGATCAACTCCTGATCTTCACACATACTCCCCCTGCAACTCAGCATACACTCAGCATATATCAAACTCCCCCTTACTTCTGAATTTATGGTATCAGAGCATATCAGAGCCAACACTTCAGGAGCTGAACACATTTGTTCTTCAGGACCACAAACACTCAGGATCATAACAATCTTGTACTCCCCCTGAGACACATATTCCCCCTTGATCATATCTGGACATATCTTGCTTGGTATCAGAGCAAAACTAGTCACCTTCTGAATTAATGACACACATATCAGAGCAATACATCTTCTAATTCTTGGTATCAGAGCCAACAAGGCCAACACATTGCATAAGATTTTTGATCTCCCCCTTTTTAGCCATAAAATTCTGACAAATCATAGTCTCCAAATAGGGAAGGGAAACTGCACAAACATCTTCAACTACTGTCCCAGTTTGAACTTCAGACTCAGTATCAGAGACAGTATCACACTTAGCACTAACAAAGCTGGCAGGTACTCTACCTTCCTCACATCCAGTTTGCTTTAATTGCTAGAATTCTTCATATAAGCACACACCTAACTTGCTCCTTAAGTTTTCAAACTGCTTAGCATCCAAGGCCTTTGTGAAAATGTCAGCAACTTGTTCTTCAGTAGCTACATGCTCCAGTTGAATAACTTTATCCTCCACAAGGTTTCTGATAAAATGGTGCCTGATGTCTATGTGTTTGGTTCTACTGTGCTGAATTGGATTCTTAGAGATGTTGATGGCACTCAAATTGTCACAGAATAAGGTCATGGTTCCTTGTTTCATGTTGTACTCCTCCAGCATCTGTTTCATCCAAACCAATTGTGAGCAACTACTTCCAGCAGCAATATACTCAGCCTCAGCAGTTGACAATGACACACAGTTTTGCTTCTTGCTAAACCATGAAATTAAGTTATTTCCCAAAAAGAAACAACCTCCTGAGGTGCTCTTCCTGTCATCAGCACTTCCAGCCCAGTCAGCATCACAATATCCCATCAGTTCAGAATTTGAACTGTGTGAGTACATGATTCCATAGTCACTTGTGCTACTAACATACTTCAGGATCCTTTTAACTTGTGTCAGATGACTCAGCTTAGGATCAGCTTGATATCTTGCACAAACTCCAACAGCATAAGTGATATCAGGTCTGCTTGCAGTTAAATACAATAGGCTCCCTATCATGCTTCTGTACTGACTCTGATCAACTGATACTCCTTGTTCATCTTTGGTTAGCTTCAGATGAGTAGCAGCTGGTGTCTTCTTATGAGCAGCTGATTCCATTCCAAACTTCTTTACTATGTTCTTGGCATATTTACTCTGAGAGATGAAGATTGTATCTTCCATTTGCTTGACTTGTAAACCAAGAAAATAAGACAGTTCACCAACTAGGCTCATTTCAAATTCTGATTGCATTTGCTGAACAAACAGTTTGACCATCTTCTGAGACATCCCTCCAAACACTATATCATCCACATAAATCTGAGCAATCATCAGACACCCATTTTCATTTTTCACAAATAAGGTCTTATCAGAACCTCCTTTTCTGTAACCTTGAGCCACAAGAAATTGAGTTAGCCTGTCATACCATGCCCTTGGTGCTTGCTTCAACCCATATAAAGCCTTCTTTAACTTGTACACATGTTCTGGAAACTTAGGATCCACAAAACCCTTAGGCTGTTCAACATACACTTCCTCTTGCAGATATCCATTCAAAAATGCACTCTTCACATCCATCTGAAACAATTTGAACTTGAGAATGCATGAAACACCCAACAGTAGTCTTATGGATTCTAGTCTAGCCACAGGTGCAAATGTCTCATCAAAATCAAGTCCCTCAACTTGAGTATAACCCTGAGCAACCAACCTTGCCTTGTTTCTGACTACAGTACCACTTTCATCTGTTTTATTCTTGAATATCCACTTAGTGCCAATCACATTCAACCCTTCAGGTCTTGGAACCAGATCCCACACTTCACTCCTTTTGAATTGATTCAACTCATCTTGCATTGCTTCAATCCAAAATTCATCAGTCAGGGCTTCTTTCACATTTTTAGGCTCAACCTTTGACACAAAGCATGAATCAGTAGCAGCTGGTTCTGATCTCCTGGTTCTGACCCCTTGATCCAAACTCCCAATGATAAGCTCTTTAGGATGATCTTTCTGAATTCTAATGGATGGCCCTTTACCATTTGGAACTTGATCTGGTTGATCTTCTACTTCTTCAGACTCTGAATGCTTTTCAGCTTCTGAAGTTTGTTCTTCTGAGGCTTCAGACTCTGGAACAACTTCAGACTCACTTATATCTTTCTCAGCAGTTAGATCATCAATTACCACATTAATGGACTCCATCACAATTTTAGTTCTTGAATTAAACACCCTATAAGCTCTGCTGTTTACTGAATAACCCAGGAATATGCCCTCATCAGACTTAGGATCCAGTTTTCTTCTATTTTCTCTGTCAGCCAAAATGTAACATTTACTGCCAAACACATGAAAATATTTGACTGTAGGCTTCCTTCCTTTCCATAGTTCATACAATGTAGATGCTGTTCCTTTCTTCAGAGTGACTCTATTATGGATATAGCATGCAGTGTTCATAGCTTCAGCCCAGAACATATATGGAAGTTTCTTAGCATGCAACATCACTCTTGCACATTCTGCTAAAGTCCTATTCTTCCTCTCAACAACACCATTCTGCTGAGGTGTGATAGGTGCAGAAAACTCATGTTTTATACCTTCAGAAGCACAGAATTCTGAGAAACTCTTGTTTTCAAATTCTTTGCCATGGTCACTTCTGATTCTGACAATACCACAGTCTTTTTCTCTTTGTAATTGAATGCACAGGTCTTTAAATACTTCAAAAGTATCAGACTTTTCTCTAACAAAGCTGATCCATGTGAATCTTGAGTAGTCATCTACCATTACAAATGCATACCTCTTGCCTCCAATACTCTCAACTTGCATAGGCCCCATTAAATCCATATGAACAAGTTCTAGTACTTTGGTAGTTACCTGGTGAACTAATCTGGGATGAGACTTTCTTGTTTGTTTACCAATCTGACAATCACCACAAACACTGTCCTCATTGATCTTCAGATTAGGTACACCTCTGATAGCTTCAGTACTTAGGATTTTTTTCATGCCTTTCAGGTGCAGATGTCCCAACTTCTGGTGCCAGAGTTTGACTTCCTCTTCTGAGCTCATAAGACAAGAAGTCAGACTTCTTTCTTCTTCAGAAACCCATAAATAGCAGTTATCTTTGGATCTGCAGCCCCTCATCTGAATCTTATCTTTCTGATCAGTAACCATGCATTCTTGCTTGTTGAAATTAACCTTTAAGTCTTGATCACAAAGTTGGCTAATGCTGATCAGATTAGAGGTTAAACCCTTCACTAATAGCACATCATTCAGTCTAGGTAAGCCTTCACAGTTTAAATCACCAATACCCAGGATCTCTCCTTTTGCTCCATCTCCAAATGTCACATAGCTTCTGGAATATTGTCTGATATTGCTAAGTAGCTTCTTTACACCAGTCATGTGCCTTGAACATCCACTATCAAAGTACCAGTCTTCTTTTGAAGTAGCTCTCAAAGAGGTATGAGCAATCAGGCCAGCATTCTGAACCTTAGGTTTCCAAACCTTCTGAACATTGTGACTGATAGTAGCTGGTTCAACTCTTCTATATTGGAAGTGTTCAGGGTAACCATACAATTTAAAGCAGAATGGTTTGATATGCCCTCTCTTTCCACAATGATGACAGACCCATGGATGATTCCTCCTCCTTCTGTTTCTGAACAATTTCTGGGGTTGCTTCTGAGGTAGCATCTGAACATGTTTCTGACCTTGCTTCTGAACATACTTCTGACCTTGCATCTGAGGTCTCTTCTGAGCTTGCATCTGGGCTTGTTTCTGAGGTCTCCTCTTTGATGTTCCAACCATAGAGTCATGAGTTTGAGTAGCAGGAACAAAACTCATCTGTTTAGGAATCTGAGTCTGATCAACAAAACCTAAACCAGTTTTTCCTTGTTGCTGATTCCCCAAAATGTCCTCCAACTTATCAGTAGCAGAATTCAACATCTTCACTTGCTTCTTCATTTGATCAAGTTGGGAGTTCAGTTGGTTCACTTCTTCTTTTAAATCAGAATTCTGCACTAACAGTTCACCTTTTTCAGCCTCTAGTTGAAGAATTGTCTCCTTCTGATCCAAAACTTGTTTGCAAACCTCAGCACTTCTGGTATACAGCTTCTTGTAGTTATCAGCTAATTCATCATATGAGGTTTTAGCAGCTTCAGACACATATGAGGCTTCAGACTCTGAGTCAGACTCTGAAAAGGTCTCAGATTCTAAAACAGCTTCCTTCTTCAAGATAGCTCCTGACCTCACTACCAGACCAGTATCACACATATCAGATTCAGTAACATCATCATCTTCAGAACCATCATCAGACCATGCAACAGCTAGGCTCTTCTTCTGCTTCTTAAGAAAAGTAGGACATTCAGATTTGATATGCCCATAGCCCTCACACTCATAGCACTGCACACCTTTGGCTTGGTTGCTTTTCTCCTCAGTCTTGGTCTTCTTCTCATCAGTTTGTTGCTTTTTGTTATTGAATCTGAAATTCTGACCTTTGGCTTTGGCTTTTCTGTTAACATTCTTCAGAATCTTGTTGAACTGTTTTCCCAGCAACACTAGAGCTTCTGATAAGTCATCCTCCTCAGAATCTTGTTGATCATCAGCTTCAGTATTCACAGTAAAAGCTATACCTTTCCCTTTCTTATCAGGCTGTTTGCAGAAGGCAGTCTCAAAGTTGAGCAATGACCCAATCAGTTCTTCAAGCTTCATGGCAGAAATATCATGAGCCTCCTCAATTGCAGTGACCTTCATGTCAAATCTTCTGGGTAGGGACCTGAGGATTTTTCTCACCAACTTCTCATCAGACATCTTTTCACCAAGAGAGTCAAAAGAATTTGCCATATCAAGCACCTTCATATAGAAATCCTGGATATTTTCATCCTCCTTCATCTTCAGGTTCTCAAACTTGGTGGTCAGCAGCTGCAATCTGGACATCTTCACTTTAGAAGTTCCTTCATGAGTGGTTTTCAGAATTTCCCAAGCATCCTTAGCCACAGTACATTGTTTGATGAGTCTGAACATGTTCTGATCAACACCATTGAAGATAGCATTCAAGGCTTTTGAATTTCCCAGTGACAGATCATCTTCAGCTTTGGTCCATTCCTCCTCAGGCTTCAGAACCTCAGTCTTGTTACCATCTTTGTCTGTATACACAGGATGATCCCAGCCTTTAATCACAGCTTTCCAAGTCCTGCTGTCAATAGACTTTAGAAAAGCACACATCCTTGACTTCCAATATTCATAGTTTGTGCCATCTAGTAGGGGTGGTCTATTGACATATCCTCCTTCTCTATCCATGCTTGCCAGAAACTACTCCTCTGGATCTCACCCAAATTACAGGCAGGGTGCCTGCTCTGATGCCAATTGAAATTCTGGCCAGGCAATGTGACAGAGTAACCAGGTTCTGAACCAACAGGTTCTGAACAATATGCAGGGCACACTAAATTGCTTAAAACAGAGCACAAACACAAACACACACAAGCAGCAAATTAAAGTGCAGGAAAGTAAAAAGGCACAGAGGTTTGTTAACCCAGTTCGGAGTAAACACCTCCTACTCTGGGGGATACCAATCCAGGAAGGAAATCCACTATTGGATTTAATCCTTAAGACTCAGACACTGACTCCCAGTTCTTATCCCAAGCAATTAACCTCCACCTAGTAAGACTTCTACCCAACTCTGAGTAATAGACTCCACTATCTTCCTATTCAAGTAACTAAACCCAGTTACTGAAACCCTTAATCAAAGACACTCTGTTTTTCAGAAAAACTTCAAAAACACAAAGACTTCATTCGTACCTAAAGGCTTAGAATGAATCACAACACTATAAAACTCTAAACCAACTCAAAACATATGAGTGGTGCACAATAAACTCTAAGTTAAAACACAGACTCAATTTTCTGATTTTCTAACTCTCTAAATCGTAAGTCTTCAATAGCAAAGCTCCTCCTTTTATAATCTTCAGCAAGCCTCTTAATTATGCTCCAAATCTTCTGAATTGATTTGTTACTGGAATAAGATTGGTCCAATCAAGTAACAAATAAAACTGTTTTGTATCTTTGAAAGATTTAAAACAGAAAATACGATTTTTCATAACTTTGAACCAAATCTTCAAAGATATCTTCTCCAATTAAACCAGCCTTCTAGAAGCAATTATACAAAGATAATTCCTTGCTAAATCTCCCAAGATACGCGCAAAAACAATCCAGCAAACCCAGCTTCTGATGTGGTCAACAGAAGTCAACGCTGGCTTCAGAACCTGAAACTGCTTCTGAAGTGCTACAGTGCTCCTGATGAGCATTTCAGCTTCTGATGTGATTTTGAGCTTCTGAATGGCTTCAAATGAGAAAACTTGTAACTGAAGAAATGTTCATCATAAGGAAAAGCTTCTATGCTTATGAATGAAAGCTAAGAATTTAATGTTAAAGAATATACGTGTTCATCAGACTCCGGATTATGCCGGATGGGATTTCTCCGAAAGGGATGTCCACACGTAAATTATAAGACTATTATTTTAAAGAATGAGAATTAATTATTAGATGGGCTTGATGTGTCTCTCGTATGCTCGCCAGTTAGTATACGAGGGGTTCCTGTGAAGTTACTGATAAGTGGCAAAATATGAATAAATCCATGTCTTTTATAATGCCTTTTAATTACTTGTTGTGCAAGTTATCTTAGGAAAAGCATGGAATTTATGAATAAATGCCAATTATTCTTTGTATATCTCATTCTTCCCCATTTGTGTAGGAAAAAGCAAGCCAGGACCTGAACATCAAAAGAATTATTGAATAGAAGCATGAAGACAATCGCCTAGCGATACTAGGGCGAATGCTGAGCGAAGTCAACAAGATATTTCGCCTAGCGATCTGAAAGCGAAAGGTTAGCGAAGGTAGGCAGAGAGTTCAGCTGGAACAGTAACTGCCAGATTCGCTAAGCGACGGAGAGGCGAAAGGTAGGCGAAGGTAGGCAGAGAGTTCAGCTGGAACAGTAACTGCCACATTCGCCTAGCGATCCTAAAGCGAGAGCTAGGCGATTCAAGACAAGGATTTTCTGGAACAGGGGAAGCTGTTTTAGCCCAGCGATATTTTGGATCGCTCAGCGACATCATCAAGGCGGTCTAACTGTAGAAGATGACGTGGCAGATCTCTATTGGCTGTTTTGAATTGTTCGCTGAGCGATGATACGTATCGCTGAGCGAAAGTGTAATTATCAGTTTAGTATTTAAGCTATTTACAGCTTTTAGGTTAAAAAGTTACTATTGTATTGCTTACAATTTTACACGAAATTTAAGAGCTTATTCCTAAGAAAGAGAGATTAGGCATAGAAGGAGGAAAACTTCAAAATAGCAAGTAACTTTGGATTGAAGAAGACATTTTAGAAGCTTTGAGACATCAAGCTCTACTAAATCTTCATCTTCCTTTCTTATTTTGCAAGTGTTGTCATGACAATGATCAGCCAATCTCCTTTGTTGGGATTGATAGGTAATCAATCACTCATGTTGTAAACTTTTGATTATTCAATATATGATTCTAGCAATTTTTATATACCATTGAATTTCTTCTTGCTTTTCAATCTTATGTTTGATTTAAATGTTGTTGAAAAAGACTTTTGAATCTAGGTTTAGAATGATTTTCTATCAAGATAAGAAATTCTAGAAATGGGATTTGGTTTTGATAATTACATTATAGTATTGGATCGTAAAGCTTTTGAATCGTTTAATAGATCGAGAAATCATCGATTAAACGATACAATCGATCTCACGACGTCGTTTGGGAAATCAATGATGTTGTTGAGCAATACGTAATAATGTCATATAAAAGAAAACGCTAGAATTCGTATTTGTAATCAATCGGATATAAACGATGTTTGATTGATGAAAGTTAATCCTAACACCTTCTATGTCCTATGACTCTACCATTTATTTATTATGTTTCAAAATTATGAGTAGTGTAGTAAAACAAACGATTAAACCCTAACTTAAGACGATAATCGAAGTTGAACGGAATATGATATCACATTAATCCCTGTGGAACGATATAAAAACTAATACTTACTTTTGTTCATTCAACAAAATGGCGCCGTTGCCTGGGATCGAACCCGGGTCACCCGCGTGACAGGCGGGAATACTTACCACTATACTACAACGACGCCATTTTGTTGAATGAACAAAAGTAAGTATTAGTTTTTATATCGTTCCACAGGGATTAATGTGATATCATATTCCGTTCAACTTCGATTATCGTCTTAAGTTAGGGTTTAATCGTTTGTTTTACTACACTACTCATAATTTTGAAACATAATAAATAAATGGTAGAGTCATAGGACATAGAAGGTGTTAGGATTAACTTTCATCAATCAAACATCGTTTATATCCGATTGATTACAAATACGAATTCTAGCGTTTTCTTATATATGACATTATTACGTATTGCTCAACAACATCATTGATTTCCCAAACGACGTCGTGAGATCGATTGTATCGTTTAATCGATGATTTCTCGATCTATTAAACGATTCAAAAGCTTTACGATCCAATACTATAATGTAATTATCAAAACCAAATCCCATTTCTAGAATTTCTTATCTTGATAGAAAATCATTCTAAACCTAGATTCAAAAGTCTTTTTCAACAACATTTAAATCAAACATAAGATTGAAAAGCAAGAAGAAATTCAATGGTATATAAAAATTGCTAGAATCATATATTGAATTGGACGGTAGATCTTATCTTTTAGGCCTTCAGGCCCCATGAACAAGGGCTTGTACCCTTCGAATCAGGCCGGGCGCTCTCCAGAAGGGTACAAGGCCCACCTGACAGTCACATGATTTTGGGGGCCCAAAATCATGGCTGGATAGGCCCATATTGGGACTATAAATAGAACCTTGGGATCAATCCAAGGCAGAACCCTAGTTTTCGGATGAGACTCTCAGCGAGTACAGTGGCGCTAGAAGGAGGGGAACCCCCTCTTCCTCTTCGGCTGGAACTTCTCTCTTATCTGCTGCTTCCTCCACTGTTACCGCACCTTCTTCCTTCAACTTTGGATCATCTTTTTCCTTACTTGGTGCTTCATCGGCTTTCTCCACCGCTGCATCTGCTCCTTCCATTTTCGGTTTCGCCACCGCTGGCTCGCCGTTCGGTGGTGGAGCTCCTTCTACTCCGACGAATCTCTTAGGCGGAGCTTCAGTGGCTTCAACAACGCTATTTGGAGGAGCGGCTTCGGCTTCAACAACGATGTGCGGAGGAGCGTCCTCGGCTTCTGACGTCCTCGGCTTCTTCTACGCCGTTATTTGGAGCACCGTCATCGATGCCGTTGTTTGGAATTGCGGCGTCATCGGCTTCAACGCCGTCATTCGGAGCACCGTCTTCGGCTTCTTCAACGCCGTCTACGCCGTCGTTTGGAGGAATAACCTCTTCTGCAGCAACGACATCGTTTGGAGCGTTTTCTAGTTCTTCTTCAGCTGCAACTACAACACCTTTGTTTTCAAACGCGTTTTCAACAAATGCATCTTCCCCAAATTTCTTCATCTGCCAAATAATAAATTCTGCAGGCGGCACCTCATCAAAATCGCGAGGCCGATGGTATGTCGCAGTACCCAAATCAAACGAAAGAATAACAAATTGCTCAACAGTAACATCGTTCATAACTATCGTCGCTACCGTCAGGTTTAACTCCTTTGATGCTTTTATGGTGCTGAGTGATTAATGTGATTTGTAGTTTTTTGTCTATGACAATTTACAACCTATCCGTTTTAAATGTGAAGTGTTTATTGAATTTATGAGTTCTACTGTTGGAAGATGTAATATAATTATAACTTTTCAGCCAAAGCAAGCCTGCACATTCCTGAATCTATAATTTCCCTACTCTATGTTGTTGTAAGTACTTTATGATAGAAATCATATTTCATGCTCTATTCTTTATAACTAATAAGACTTATATATACAATTGAAAAACCTTAACTTAGTCTGAAGAGTTGATTCTATTAAATTTCTACTGCAAGCAATAATCTGAAGAGTTTGTGATTCATTGTTACTAAACAAGTTGTAGAATATGAAAATGGCATGAGGAACACTAGCCATCGTTCGCAATTCTCCACGCCTGCCTCCTCTTCAGCTGCGGCTGCCTCTGCTGCACCTGTCAATCTTCATCTGTCATGCTGAACATATGTATCACACTCATTTCTAGTTTAACCTCATTATCACTGTAGACATAATGTATTGTTCTTTGATGTTGCTGCCTCCTCCTCAGTGGCATCTGCTTTGCGTTATTGTTACTGAATGAAGTAGTACTTGTTATACTTGTATTTTTCATGGTTTAGCTCAAAACTTAAAGCAGGTATTGGGTGACTTGATTATTTAGTTTGCAGTTATGTAGTTAGACCATTTGTGCCATTTGGGAGTGTGGCTATGATTATCTGTTGTGATGTTTGCTCTTCCTGCTAAGCTGTTGCACCTTTTGTTTATTTGCTCTTCCTTGTTCATAAAAATGCAAATTATTAGATTTGTCCAGGGGAGTTGATGAAGTCTTCTGACATTGGTTTGGTACCAACTGCCTGTGGTGGTGATTGTTTTCAAATATTTGTACAGCAGAGTTAAACTAAGGCGAAAACAAATATTGTTAGCCAAAATTGATCATGGTAGCTTGTAACTAGCTAAAATTGATAATTATATGTTGTCTATGATGTTAATACTTGGGTGTTCAGTGTTAGAAGATGCAAGAATTCTGCTGCACATGCTTTAGTGGGTATTGCTAGAAAGTTTGGCTCTAAAAGTTGGTTTATAAATATTTCATTCTCCATTTATTCCATTACTTGTAAGGAATCTGGTTTTTATTGGAATTGAATCAGGAACTTTACTGTCAAAAAGAAGAAGAAAATGTCCGCTGAAGTAAAATATCCGGAGACAAAATGAAGCTTGCACTCGCCAAACCCCAGTGAGGGTTGCACACCTAATTCCTTAACCCTAAAAGACAGGGCTCTAAGACGTCGTGTGCTTAAAATGAAAACGCCGCCTAATTCCTTAACCCCAAAAGGGGCTCTAAGACGTCGCGAGCACAAAAAGAGATCGCCGACTAATTCCTTAACCCCAAAACGGGCTCTAAGACGTCGCGAGCAGAAAATGAAATCGCCGCCTAATTCCTTAACCCCAAAAGGGGCTCTAAGACGTCGCGAGCAGAAAAAGAGATCGCCGCCTAATTCCTTAACCCCAAAAGGGGCTCTAAGACGTCGCGAGCAGAAAAAGAGATCGCCGCCTAATTCCTTAACCCCAAAAGGGGCTCTAAGACGTCGCGAGCAGAAAATGAAATCGCCGCCTAATTCCTTAACCCCAAAAGGGGTTCTAAGACGTCGCGAGCAGAAAAAGAGATCGCCGCCTAATTCCTTAACCCCAAAAGGGGCTCTAAGACGTCGCGAGCAGAAAATGAAATCGTCGCCTAATTCCTTAACCCCAAAAGGGGCTCTAAGACGTCGCGAGCAGAAAAAGAGATCTCCGCCTAATTCCTTAACCCTATAAAAGGGCTCTAAGACGTCGTGTGCTAAAAACTCTTGTTAGGGCTAGCACCCGTGCTGGGCTAGTACCCATGTTGGGCTAGCACCAATGTTGGGCTAGCCCCCATGTTTGGGCTAGCACCTGTGCTGGGCGAGCACCCATGTTAGGGCTAGCACCCGTGTTGGGCTCGCACCCGTGTTGGGCTGGCACCTGCGTTGGGCTAGCACCTCGTAATTTAAAATTTTTTACATAGTTTCACAACCAGTAAGTCTCACTTGTCGGGCAAGAAGTCATATACAAATAATTCCCGGGCAACAGTTTAATCACTTCGCCTTGTTCCAAAGCTCGTGCTTGTTGGGCTGTGGCTGTAAATAATTCTCAATGTTGTTACGAAACGAACGCTAATAACGGCCGCCGCCTAAGAGATGCTTTCTAAAATGAATAAATTTGAGGGTAAAAGGAACAGTCGAGAAGTTTAAAGAAAAGAATGTATGATACTCCTGTGTTGGGCTAGCACCAGCACCCATGTTGGGCTAGCCCCCATGTTAGGGCTAGCACCTATGTTGGGGCTAGCTCCTGTGCTGGGCGAGCACCCATGTTAGGGCTAGCACCCGTGTTGGGCTAGCACCTGTGTTGGGTTAGCACCAGCACCCATGTTAGGGCTAGCACCCGTGCTGGGCTAGCACCTATGTCGGGCTAGCCCCCATGTTAGGGCTAGCACCTATGTTGGGGCTAGCTCCTGTGCTGGGCGAGCACCCATGTTGGGCTAGCCCCCATGTTAGGGCTAGCACCCGTGCTGGGCTAGCACCTATGTTGGGCTAGCCCCCATGTTAGGGCTAGCACCCGTGCTGGGCTAACACCTATATCGGGCTAGCCCCCATGTTAGGGCTGGCACCCGTGTTGGGCTAGCACCTATGTTGGGCTAGCCCCATGTTAGGGCTAGCACCTATGCTGGGGCTAGCTCCTGTGCTGGGCGAGCACCCATGTTGGGCTAGCCCCCATGTTAGGGCTAGCACCCGTGCTGGGCTAGCACCTATGTTGGGCTAGCCCCCATGTTAGGGCTGGCACCCGTGCTGGGCTAGCACCTATGTTGGGCTAGCCCCCATGTTAGGGCTAGCACCCGTGCTGGGCTAGCACCTATATCGGGCTAGCCCCCATGTTAGGGCTGGCACCCGTGTTGGGCTAGCACCTATGTTGGGCTAGCCCCATGTTAGGGCTAGCACCTATGCTGGGGCTAGCTCCTGTGCTGGGCGAGCACCCATGTTGGGCTAGCCCCCATGTTAGGGCTAGCACCCGTGCTGGGCTAGCACCTATGTTGGGCTAGCCCCCATGTTAGGGCTGGCACCCGTGTTGGGCTGGCACCCGTGTTGGGCTAGCAGTTTAATCACTTCGCCTTGTCCCAAAGCTCGTGCTTGTTGGGCTGTGGACGGTAGATCTTATCTTTTAGGCCTTCAGGCCCCATGAACAAGGGCTTGTACCCTTCGAATCAGGCCGGGCGCTCTCCAGAAGGGTACAAGGCCCACCTGACAGTCACATGATTTTGGGGGCCCAAAATCATGGCTGGATAGGCCCATATTGGGACTATAAATAGAACCTTGGGATCAATCCAAGGCAGAACCCTAGTTTTCGGATGAGACTCTCAGCGAGTACATGAATAATCAAAAGTTTACAACATGAGTGATTGATTAAAGTTATTCCTAACACCTTCTATGTCCTATGACTCTACCATTTATTTATTATGTTTCAAAATTATGAGTAGTGTAGTAAAACAAACGATTAAACCCTAACTTAAGACGATAATCGAAGTTGAACGGAATATGATATCACATTAATCCCTGTGGAACGATATAAAAACTAATACTTACTTTTGTTCATTCAACAGTTACCGCCTTTAATGGCAGCCGGAACGGTGAAGTTACCGCTCGTGAGGGCAGCTGCACATCCAAGTCTGAAAAGTAATGTGTCTCCTGTCTGCTCGTTAGTTAGTATACAGGGGGTCCCCGTGAAGTTACCGCCTTAAATGGCAGCTGGGACGGTGAAGTTACCGCTCGCGAGAGCAGCCACACAAAAGATAAGAGGAGTCCGGTGTTAGCCTGATATGATAGGAATTTCACTGGTATGATGGGAGATGTACTTCGGGGTTACTCCACCCGGATGCACTCCGTAAAATGAACCAAGATAATGATTGTTTGTTCAACGCTAACTTCTAACTTAACGTTATATGAAAGATGAATACGAATATGAATATGATTATGTAAATGTATTATACGCTAAGAGATTAGACCAGCAGTCATAGACAACAGCAAGTGATCATAGAATTCCCCTCGATCACTAAGCATAAGATTATGATAAGCATATGACTAAGATATATAGCGATCCTAGGTTTCCCCTTGATCGCGAAATATGTAGAGAAAGCCGGCGATCGTAGGTATCCCCAAGATCGCTAAGAGTAGGCACGGCGACCCTAGGTTTTCCCCGTGGTTGCCAACAGTAGGTTGGGCCGGAGCTCACTGAGACGTATGTCTGACCCCAATCCTTCTGGTGCGGGTTCATAGGTTAGCAGGTGTTGTTCATGAAGATCTTCAGGAAGACGTTGGATGGAGTGCAGATGCTCGTCAAGGCAAGCTCAGGAGGTTGATAGATTTTATATATGTATATAAACGTGTATTATATGACATTTGGATATTTATGTAAACGAGCAAATTGTACTCATTCAGTGGTTTGTATATATTAATTATTGTAAATTTTAATGTATCCGATATCAGATTAATACGCATGCTAAATATTCTAGATAATTTAGTATGGGTGTTACAATTGGTATCAGAGCAGGTCGATTCAGACCGTGCCTTGGGTCATTAAAGTTTCAATAAAATTAGTGGGACCATTGGGTTTCGGATATTGTTCTAAAGGTCACATCTAGTTGAGCCTGATCAACTCAATCTAGTATATGACAGTTAGGATAAATGTCTGAGAGCTGAATGTGACCAAGGAGGAATGAAGTGTATGAAGGGCGAAGATTAAGGTGACAGAATTCTAAGACGGATTTAGCGAAGAAGTAATCAATGCCAAATGGTGGCTATCAAACTGTAAGTGACGAAGCCTGATAGTGGCAAGGTCTTAGAGACATAAAGGATATTTAACAGTGAGGTGAAGCGCCTTAACCCAGTCGGACGCATCGTTGGACGATGCCTCGTCTGCGGAAGACATAAGGATTAAGGAATCATGGAATGCTCTAAGGAATGACGTGGAACCTTGACGGAAACCGTAGTTTGAGAAGTTAGAGTGAAGTGTGGACTAAGTAACAATTCTGAGTACAGAGTTGAAGAATCGAACTTGAATCGGATGAGATTTTAATGTCCGAACAGTTAAGAGAATTAATTATGGATTACGTGAGTTATTTGGACAGATGAAACTAACCACTCAAGTGTGGTTATTGAGTATGAATCACAAGTAAGTTTGACCCCATCAGATCAGCCACGTCTCCTGAACCAGATTTGTGAAATTATATGCAGCCTAAGAACTAAGATGGATGAATAAGTAGTAACAATAAGACTCGTTGCATTTCAAAGCGTGAATCAAATTTTTGGATGTATCCTAATGGTAAGAAGATTAGAAGTAAGATAAGTTGCTGGAATTTAGTATACTGATGGACGAATTAAGTTGAACACTCTTGATTAGACGAACAGTATTGAATTTCCCTGATTGGTTAAAGAAGGTAAGTTCAAGATAACACAAGGTTATAGTAGACCAGTGTTGAAGGATGATCGGGATTTCAGCCGAGAAATTATGTTGAGATTTTATATACGGCGGATCGTCTTGAACATGAAATTTTAGGATTGAGGTAAATGCTAAGGAGTTGTATGCACCCCATTGAAGAGGTTCCTTCCACAAATATTATAGAATAGAAAGAGATCACCTCGTGTTGATGAGTTTCCGAGGGCGGTAATAAGGCATAGATTTGAGTTGTGATTATAATAACAAGCTATTGGAGGAATCCAATAGATCATGATAATGTGCAAAAGTTTAAGATCGATTAATCGGGCACTCGAAGAAACGCAACCTATGTGGGGCGTTCTAGAGAACCGGTAAGAATTTGGAACTTTTCAGGACGGATTGTTCTGTAGAAACTCAAGGGTAATTTAAGGGACTCGATAGAGCTAAGGAGACCAAAGTTGTCCCGGGAAGATAATGGATATGAAATCATTACGGATAAAGAAAGAGTGAATAGTAGCAAGACTCAAATGAAAGATATGAACCTTCAGAAGCCAAAAGTGTTTCTAGGAGTTGCCACAAATGAATGTACATGAATTTAAGCTGCCTCAGATATATTTCCAGTCGGGTTTCTGCAATGTTTAATGAATTCTACATGAAGTGCTGACCAAGAGAAATGGTAACGTCAGACAAATTTGTTACAGTGAGTACAAAGTGATAGAGTAAATGATTGATCGATGGAATTTTATGTGACAATAGTGAAGTCTTCCTCCGATGCTAACTCGAGTGTTAAAATCAGAGTGGCGCAGCGGAGTGGTAACCCAAGAATGACATAATGAACAACGCTAAGCTGAGGCTTAGAGTATGAAAAGATGTTAAGTGCTTAATTCCTATTATACGGGATAGTAGTAAGTATAAGCGATTTGGATATATCATGAGTTCTAATGGAAAGTTATGGAAGTTAAGTTGATGAATACCTTAAACCTCGAAATCCATGAGGAATGAAATATTTGAATAGAGGCCTTGACCAGATACGACAATGCAATGACGAGTGAGTTTAATTTTATGTTGTACCCATGTCATGTTAACCTATCTTAGCTGAAGATTTTGGAAAGTCTTGAACTTAATGTTCACCAGTAAAGGAAGGAGAACTTTTACGTAGATTAAAAGTTATTCGTAGTCCACGGTAAAGGGCTACGTAATTTCAGGTTATGATTAAAGACTGAGTGTGCTTTTTGTGTAGCAATTGAGTAGAGTTTTTTGTTGAAAATAAGAATCTTGAATTCGACGTCCGGGACGAGAAATAAGTTTGTGATGCTGGTGAATTGTAACCATAAATTTACATTATAGGTTGTTGTATACTTAAGAATAAACATGAGTAACATTGGCGGGGCAAACCTGGCAAGCCAGTTGAAAGGCAAATCCCGGATGTTACACAATGAGTTAAGCGTAAGGAAAGATTCTCAATTGATGTGGTAGTGTCTCAAATATGTTAAGATTAAGAACGATGTCCCGTTAGTCGGACAAAGATGAGGTAATGTAAAGTGTACACGTGCTCGCTTATGTATGTAAGTTATATGCTATGAAATATATTGTATAATGATATGTGCGACGACTTAAGCCACTCATCACTTGGACTAAACTCCTATAAGTTTGGGATTATCGGTGTAGAAAACATTTATGCTACGACAAGGAAACGAGAATAAGTTGTGACAAGAATGATGGGAGATTGGCAAACTCCTAGTATGAAGAATGATTTCTAAGTTACGTTATAGATCAATCGGAGCAGAACGCGGGTAATCAGTAAGATTACGCGAGCCCTTGAGGAATTCCGTAGTGGAAGCAATGATTAAGACTATGGAAAGTAGCACACCAGGATGCCTCCTCCTTGTATTTGTATAATGGAGGTAGTGCGGTAATTTTACTCTCATTAAAGAATGGTATAATTATGGTAAAACCATATATGTAGGATGCCGTTGTATAAGGCAAAGATCGAATATAAGAATTCAATGGAATCGTCAAGAATAATAAGAACGTCCAATGTCGTCAAGGTAAGATTACGCGGACTATGACGAGATTGTAAGAATTCAGCACAAGTGTTAGGATTGGATAACTCTAGTTTGGGTTACAAGAAGTGTATGAACAAGGATATAGTCAACAAGTTGGATGCGATGGTTCGGATAACCTCATATTCTGCTACGCAAGAATTGTGTGATGCACATCAAGTATTCCAGTCAACGAAAAAATTGTCGGATACATTCGACTTATAGAGTTGGAATCTAAGGGATTCCGATAAGTAAGATGAACTGGAATCTTGGCTAATGAAGGAAGTAATATGTGAGATTAATTCATATATGATATTGGATTCTAAATTTCGAGGACGAAATTTCTTTAAGGGGGGTAGATTGTAACATCCCACCTAAGACTCGAATATTTGTTAATATTGAGACGATGTATCAGAAATGTTTTAAGCAAAGGACAATTTGGTAAATTTTCAGTTAATGGGTTTATGTATATGGCAAGTGTAATATTCCGCTTAGATGTAACGGTTAACAGTGTCAGAAACTTATGGAACAAGCATGGCAAATTTGTGAATAAGTGGAGATGGCATTTTAGTAAATAATTGGAATGGGAAGAATGTTTTAAAATAAGTAGTAAGATATTTCTTACTATCTTTTCCCATGTTTCTACACTCTTCCATTTTACAACTCCTCTCCTTCCTTCTCTCAATCTCACACGCCCTCCCTCACCTAGCCAACATCCGTCCAACTTTAATCAAAAATTCTAGTGGAAATCTTGCAAAGAAAACTTGTGTTGGAAGAGTAGAACAAGAAGGAGTTAAGAAAAGGTAAGAATCACTTCAATCTTCCTTTCTCACTTCAAATTTTCGTGCCTATTGTATGATTCCTAAAGAAGAAGAAGTTATAGGTAGAGATTTGAGGTTGAATTGGAGGAAGTTGGAGAAACCCGTATTTGGGACAGAGCTCTATTGAAATGGTCAGAACTCTCTCCATGTAACTCCGATTTCAGTGGTTTTTGATGCTATGGAAAGCTAACAAAATTATATACGTTTTGGTACCAGTTTTGTGAAGTTTGGCTGAGTATTGAAGTCTGGGGACGAGTTTGAAGTCAGGGGTCCGAAACTGCAAATCTGCAGAATTTTGGAACAAGAAAGTTAAAGGAAAAGCAAGGGAAAGCTTGGAAAGGAAGCTAGCAATGGTTGAGGTGAGCTCCCTAGGGGTTATAGAATCCACTTTGATGAATATTCATGAGTATTTAGCACTTGAGCAAAGTTTACAATTTTAGTACCCTAATTCTATGTTATGAGTAACCCTTGATCATTACATGTTGTGATATGTTAATATGCATTAGAAATGATCCTTTAAAGTTGTATGATGCTTGGGCATGATTGGATAGACCAAAAATGGTGGAAAACATGTTTTGAACTAGCCCTATGCTGTCCAACTGCAGGTAAAATCGTGTCACGATTTTACCAGCGTGTCACGATTTTACAGGCAGAAACCAACACGATTTCTGGGCATGAAATCGTGACACGATTGCCAAATCGTGTCACGATTTTGAAGGGGACAGGATTGTTGAAGCAGTATTTCATACAACAAAAGTAAGTATTTTCTATTATCGTCTCCACAGGGATTGGTGCGTTACTTCGAACCGTTCAACAATCGATGTTGTTTTGAGTTAAGGGTTTGTACGATTTGTTTCATAAACTAACGGAATGTAAATGCGGGAATTAAAACGACAAAGAATTAGGGAATAAAAGCGTTGAGATTAGAGTTCATCAATCTTGCAAAGAATGTAATAAATAAATCATGCATATGAATTTAGCGTTTTAGCGTAAATATCACGTATCGCTCTACAATATCATTGATTTCCCAAATGACATCGTGAGATCGATCGTATCGTTTAATCGACGATTTCCCAATCAATCAAACAATCCGAAAGCATTACGATCCGAAACTTAATGCGATTATCAAAACCCAAATCCATTTCTAGATTTTCTTATTTTGATAGAAGATTATTCTTAAACATAGATTCAAAAGTATTTGTCAATATCATTTGAATCAATCATGAGAATGAAAAGCAAGAATAACTTCATAAACATATAAATTGCTAAACCATATATTCACATAATCATTCATTACAATCAAAGCTAGAAAGATTACCTCTAATCCCAACAAAGGGATGTTAGTTGCTCATTTTCATGGCAACTATGCAAAAGTGAAGAGAAAAGATGAAGATACAAACCAAGTCTTGATTTCCCAAAGCCTTGATTGATTTCCACTACCCAATCACTTTTGATCTTTGAAGATCACTACTTCTAGCCCTAATTACTAAGTCCTAATGATTACTGGACGAAAATATATGCTATCTATGAATTATAAAAAGACTGAAAAGAAAGCTTAAATACTAAAACTGAAAATTACAATATCGCTGGGCGATGCGTATCGTCGCTCAGCGAACCATGCAAAACTGCCCAATGGTAATCTGCCACGTCATCCTCAGCATTAGACCGCCTTGATGATTTCGCTGGGCGATACATATTTCGCTGGGCGAAATGAACATTTACTGTTCCAGCTGAACTCTCTGCCTATCTTCGCCAACCTTTCGCCTAGACGTCGCTGAGCGAAAGTCTTCATGCATTTTTCATTAAACTTTTGATGTTCAGGTCCTGGCTTGCTTTTTCCTACACAAATGGGGAAGAATGAGATATACAAAGAATAATTGGCATTTATTCATAAATTCCATGCTTTTCCTAAGATAACTTGCACAACAAGTAATTAAAAGGCATTATAAAAGACATGGATTTATTCATAATTTGCCACTTATCAAATACTCCCCAACTTAGTTCTTTGTTTGTCCTCAAACAAAAGATTCAAAATAATTGGAAAAACAAGGCTTTGGACAAAGTTTAAGCATGAGGCAAAAATTTCAAAAATGGAAGAAAAGATTTTTAGGTGAATGATTCAACTATGATAGCGCGAGCAATAGTAAAGTTTCTCATTCCACTAAATACATACCATGATTGTGACATAGTCCTAAGCACAAAGTTTATATCTCACAATTCTTGGCAAACAAAATATTTAAATTTGAACCAACCTAACACACTTCTATATAAAAGTAGATGTACATGTTGAACATTTGTAAGGGTTATGAACACTCATCCAATAAACATGATAACATACAATCAAATTATGTGTCCATCTCATTATCATTTCTAAAAGCATAAAAGGCATTGATCAAAAGGTCTTTCAGGGTTGTAATTGGGCTAGGTTACAAAAGAATTGTCATATGTGGGATATTTGAATTCAAATGGCCAAGCAAAAGGAAACATTCAATCTAATTACAACTTCCTTCTTTCTCCAATACAACACTTGGTGAATTTCATTCATTCTTATTCTTGATTGATCTTTGACAACTTTTTCTTTGAAATCTTGCAAACCTTTTCATTTTTCTCTTTTCTTTTTCTTGGTTTGCTTTTTTTTTTTTTTTCTTTTTCTTTTTCTTTGTTGTCAAGATCAAATATCACATTCACCATACATTGACTTAAATAAAACCTTCCTTTCTCCCCAACTTATTCCAATGATACCCTAATCGAATGTTCCTTTGTTATTATGGCAAAGGTCAATAAAAACGACGGATAAGGGTTCAAAAGAAAACAACTATCAGAATTTAACAAAGAGTTAACTATGAACTGAATTTTTTTACAAACTCCGGCAATTTAAATAAGCAGATGAGCTTATTAAATTGACAGTCCACAGTTAACAATTCTGATTCCATTAGGCTCAGATGGGTTAACAGATACTCACACATCTCACAGGGTAGGTTCATTTGGTCAAGTATTTCTCTCAATTTCAAAAAAATTGCCTTGATCATTTCAATGCTTTTACACAATTTAAAACAACAACAGATTTAACATAAAATAACTGAGTTAAAACATGATATTGGTCTCCTGCATATATACATTGGTTGAGGATTCCTCACATTTTTGGCTAGTTCTATATTGGTTCAAACGTAAATATGTGCTTACTTAAAACTGAGTAACATAAAAATTGTGTGCAAAGGACCCATTTCACAATCAAGTATATACCTAGAAAAACAAGAAACGAGTACCTTAGCTGCGCGCTTTATCACTACTTTTTATCATTATCACTCACCTGATCTTTTGCTCATAGCTTTGGCTTAGTTCAAGCATTTAGCATTGAGTATTTTGAACAGGGTTCACACAATTGAAAAATAACTATACTAACTAAAACATGGTACTAAAATAAATAACTATAACACACAAAATTAACAAAAACAAAACTTAAGCAAATTGTACCAAAAGTACATAATATTCAAAGTACAGAATTGAAATACGGAATTAAAAGTACGGAATCAAAGTACAAAACAAAATACAGAAACAAAGTACGGGAATTCAGTTATACAAGCCATGATATTGTTCCGACAATCCAAAAAAAATAAATGACTAAAAGCTTTAAATGAAATTTTTCACTGTATGCGCGTGCTTTCAAGTCATTGTCTTGCTCCCAGCTCAATCCTCCATCTCCTCATCACTCGCAGTCTCCTCATCCGAACCCTCAGCTGCTACAACATCATCAGCACCAGCAACTGCATCATCATCATCAGCAACTGCAGCTCCACTGCCCCCTCCATAATAGAATGGCCTGTCCCCAGGGTAGTTCACATAGGAGCGATACTGATCCGGGGTCATCACCTGCTGAGTAGAGTCTGATGGAGCACCCCAATGCTGCTGCATACGGTAGAGCGACTCCTGGATACCCAGCTGACCTCTGTAATGTGCCTCCATAGCATCCCAAGTGAAACTCTGATACCTAGGGTCCCACTGGTGAATCTGAGGCTGCTGTGGCTGTGTAGGCGGCTGCTCCTGTGCTTGTGATGGTTCAGGCTGATCTTGGGTTTGGTGGTGGGTTCTTCTGATTGGCCTCCCCTCATTGTGTCGGGCAATATAAGCATCATCCACCGGGTTTACTATCTGCTCATGGATCTGTGGTGGGAGGACGATGCGTGCTTGCTGGCATAGGCCCATAATCAGTCCGGGGAAGGCAAGTGGACACTTAGCAGTTGTAATGCCACTCATTGCAACTGTCTTAAGTTCCTTTGCAATGATCCTGGCAACGTCCACTTTCTTCCCAGCTAGGATACAGTAAATGAGGGGGGTGACATCCAAAGTGGTTGAGGACATATGACTTTTGGGGCGGATGTTGTGTAAGATAAGGTTGAGGATCACCTGAGCTGGCATTGTCATGTCCTGCTTCAATGCCCTAAAAGGCCTCCCAGATGCATTCAGATCATAATCTTTGCCCTCCTTGAAAATGGCCTTCTTAATCTCTTCGTGGTCCCAGTTGCCACGAGCTTGCTGAGTGTGGTACTCACACAAGTATTCCGATTCAGCAGGAGTCAAGGGGTTTCCCAAGTAAGCATTGATGGCTGGGCGGTGAAACTTCACGACATGGCCTCTGACAAAAGTCTGGAACTCAAAGGGGTCCTCAGGATCATCCGGTATTGCGTTCGCATAGAACTCCCTCACAATATCGGCGTTGATGTTTGTCGGAGGACTAATCAATGTCTCCCACTTGCGACTCTCAAAAATTCCCAAAATGCCTGTGTATTTCCCCTGAGGATTAATGATGAATTGCTTCTCATGCAGAAACTTCCTCTTGAGCAGCTCCTGGTACCTTGCTGCGTGGTGTGCGCTCCGGAAGCGACTTGCATCAAATGGAGCGGATGCACGAGAAGATCCTTCTCCCGCTTTCCTTTTGCTTCCGGTTGATTTGGATTTAGGTGCCATGCTGCAAAATAAACAGGAAAAACACACAGAACACATATATTGATAGAGGTTAGTATAAAATCAATTTGAAAAACTCAGATCAAAAATTAGAAAATTTTAAAAAATTCTGGGTAAAATCGCTCGGCGAAAACAAGCGTCGCTAGGCGAAAATGTTCATGAATTCTGGGTTTTCCAGATGAACTTTCGCCTAGGCGATCTTATTTTCGCTAGGCGAAAATGTGCAGAAAGTGAAAAATTTTTGCGAAAATTACTCTTGAACTACCTCTAACTTCTTCTAATCACAACCTAACACACCCAACATTCTTAGAAATGAGATAAAATAACAACTTTGGCATACAAACACCCCAAACCCTAATTTATTTCAAATTTATACAAAATGGGTTTGTCCAAAAAAAATTGATTCAAAAACGTGATTTTTGCATGGCATTGATGTTGTTATTCTAGTTCATATCTAACATACATAAATTTCTAACCTAACCAGCATTCTAAACACTATAATTACAACACATACAACCTATTCCTATCAAATCAAAATAATGAACCCATTTTCGAATTTTTCATAAAAAGTAAGAAAGGGACTCAAACCTGAAGATTAAGTGCGAGATGAAATGATGCAATGAAATGCAGGTGCTTAATCTGGCTTTGGTTGAGCTTGGGTTGAAATTTTTGAGAAGAATATGAAAGGTTTTGAGTTGGTTTTGTGAAAAATGGAGAAACAATGGGTTAGAAACCGGTTTATTGTTTTGGTTGGGTGGTTGGGAACGGTTGTGTGTAATAATGGTGGAGAGAGGGTTGTCTGGCATTGGAAACAGGAACGGTCTGCCTTCGCATTTTCGCTGAGCGAAAGTTTCATCGCTAGGCGAAAATACTTTGGTCAAACTGGTCAAACTGACCTATAAATGTCGCTTAGCGAAAGTGTTTTTCGCTCAGCGATCCATGACAGGTAAAATTTTCAAGTTCTGAATTTTGGACTGGTTTCTGATTTTGAATGAAAAATGACCTAAACTAACATGCAAAGCAGTAAACTACTTACAAAGTTGGGGTGCCTCCCAACAAGCGCTTGTTTTACGTCGTTAGCTCGACGCCTGATTCGTTAGGGTGGCCAGAACGAGACGGAGATCACATCAGCTTTAGTACTCCTTTGCAGAGGGAGGAATTCCATGAACTTGCAAAACAGCTGATGTGGAGTCCATAACCTCCCTATCCAGAATATGGTGAGCAAGGAGCACATGCAATCTATGACCAAATCAATTTCGGCCTTGCTCACTATCACCCCCTCATCCTTAGAAGTTTGTTCCTTGTTAAAAAACGGTTCCGGTTTCTCAATCTCCATACTTTCTTCACTATCAACAACACTGGCCTCTTCAGTATCTGACCTTTCTTTAGGAGGTTCATCTTTGTGTGGTATCTCTGATTCTTCCACTAATAGCTCTATACCACATTCTTTAAACATTGGTTCTTCCTCACTCTCATCAACATCATCTTCAACAATCTCTCCACATTCCAAAGTGGATTGACTATTGGTCTGAACATCCATGATTCTTGGTAGATAATTCATTTGAAATTGCAAAACCTCCAATTGGCATGACAACGCTCTTAATCTATGGTTGGTGTTTTGCATGTTGATCATGGATTGTTGCATGAACAAATTCAAAGTGTTTTCCGTTCTTGCCATTTGTTCATCTTCAGACGGATATTGTTGATATTGTTGATAAGCTTCATACTCGTATGGATCATAGTAGTTGAAATAATCATGATGATCAGCCATGATTTCTTTCAATGATAATCTGAAACACAATTAACTAACAAGAAACTTTTCTTTGCATAACAAAGAGGGTTAATGCCAAACAGTTATATATACGAAAGAAATGAAAGAATATTAACACGGTATTTACAAAAGCTCAAAACACTATCAATTATTGCAATGATCAAAATAACAAAACACTAATCCCCGGCAACGGCGCCATTTTGCTGAATGAACAAAAGTAAGTATTAGTTTTTATATCGTTCCACAGGGATTAATGTGATATCATAAACCGTTCAACTTCGGTTATCGTTTTAAGTTAGGGTTTAACCATTTGTTTTACTACGCTACTCGTCATTTTTAAAACATAATAAATAAATCGTAGAGTCATAGGACATAGAAGGTGTTTAGGATTAACTTTCATCAATCAAACATCGTTTATATCCGATTGATTACAAATACGAATTCTAGCGTTTTCTTATATATGACATTATTACGTATTGCTCAACAACATCATTGATTTCCCAAATGACGTCGTGAGATCGATTGTGTCGTTTAATCGATGATTTCTCAATCTATTAAACGATCCAAAAGCTTTACGATCCAATACTATAATGTAATTATCAAAACCAAATCCCATTTCTAGAATTTCTTATCTTGATAGAAAATCATTCTAAACCTAGATTCAAAAGCCTTTTTCAACAACATTTAAATCAAACATAAGATTGAAAAACAAGAAGAAATTCAATGGTATATAAAAATTGCTAGAATCATATATTGAATAACCAAAAGTTTATAACATGTAATGATTGATTACCTATTAATCCCAACAAGGAGAGTAGTTGATCATTGTCATGACAACCATTGCAAAATAAGAAAGGAAGATGAAGATTTAGTAGAGCTTGATGTCTCAAAGCTTCTAAAATGTCTTCTTCAATCCAAAGTTACTTGCTATTTTGAAGTTTTCCTCCTTCTATGCCTAATCTCTCTTTCTTAGGAATAAGCTCTTAAATTTCGTGTAAAATTGTAAGCAATACAATAGAAACTTTTTAACCTAAAAGCTGTAAATAGCTTAAATACTAAACTGATAATTACACTTTCGCTCAGCGATACGTATCATCGCTCAGCGAACAATTCAAAACAGCCAATAGAGATCTGCCACGTCATCTTCTACAGTTAGACCGCCTTGATGATGTCGCTGAGCGATCCAAAATATCGCTGGGCGAAAACAGCTTCCCCTGTTCCAGAAAATCCCTGTCTTGAATCGCCAAGCTTTCGCTTTAGGATCGCTAGGCGAATGTGGCAGTTACTGTTCCAGCTGAACTCTCTGCCTACCTTCGCCAACCTTTCGCCTCTCCGTCGCTTAGCGAATATGGCAGTTACTGTTCCAGCTGAACTCTCTGCCTACCTTCGCCAACCTTTCGCCTAGACGTCGCTGAGCGAAAGTCTTCATGCATTTTTCATTAAACTTTTGATGTTCAGGTCCTGGCTTGCTTTTTCCTACACAAATGGGGAAGAATGAGATATACAAAGAATAATTGGCATTTATTCATAAATTCCATGCTTTTCCTAAGATAACTTGCACAACAAGTAATTAAAAGGCATTATAAAAGACATGGATTTATTCATAATTTGCCACTTATCAAGGATTATGTTGTTTTTTCAACTTTACTTGCACCGTTTCGGCTATCCAATGTTGCTTCGGGCTCAAGGAACAACATGTAATGGTTAGGCATTGCTATTAAGCATCTAAAGACCTTTCCTTGAGAATGTTTAGATCATTATTATAGATTGAGAATAGGCACAATAGTGAGAGAATGATGCCTTAATCCACAAGTCATCATAGAGATGTTAAGGAGCTAGTTTAGGGTTTAACCCTTACTAAGCAATGTTATGTATTCGACTAAGTATATATAAGTTCAAGAATGATACATTAGTCAAGTTTAGAACCTTCTATAGGTTAAGTACTCATGAATGATTATCTAAGGAAATCATTAGATATGCACAAGAAATATGAAACGTAATAGATATGCTTATGAATGAAAGTTAAGAATTTAATGTTAAAGAATATACGTGTTCATCAGACTCCGGATTATGCCGGATGGGATTTCTCCGAAAGGGATGTCCACACGTAAATTATAAGACTATTATTTTAAAGAATGAGAATTAATTATTAGATGGGCTTGATGTGTCTCTCGTATGCTCGCCAGTTAGTATACGAGGGGTTCCTGTGAAGTTACCGCCTTTAATGGCAGCCGGAACGGTGAAGTTACCGCTCGTGAGGGCAGCTGCACATCCAAGTCTGAAAAGTAATGTGTCTCCTGTCTGCTCGTTAGTTAGTATACAGGGGGTCCCCGTGAAGTTACCGCCTTAAATGGCAGCTGGGACGGTGAAGTTACCGCTCGCGAGAGCAGCCACACAAAAGATAAGAGGAGTTCGGTGTTAGCCTGATATGATAGGAATTTCACCGGTATGATGGGAGATGTACTTCGGGGTTACTCCACCCGGATGCACTCCGTAAAATGAACCAAAATAATGATTGTTTGTTCAACGCTAACTTCTAACTTAACGTTATATGAAAGATGAATACGAATATGAATATGATTATGTAAATGTATTATACGCTAAGAGATTAGACCAGCAGTCATAGACAACAGCAAGTGATCATAGAATTCCCCTCGATCACTAAGCATAAGATTATGATAAGCATATGACTAAGATATATAGCGATCCTAGGTTTCCCCTTGATCGCGAAATATGTAGAGAAAGCCGGCGATCGTAGGTATCCCCAAGATCGCTAAGAGTAGGCACGGCGACCCTAGGTTTTCCCCGTGGTTGCCAACAGTAGGTTGGGCCGGAGCTCACTGAGACGTATGTCTCACCCCAATCCTTCTGGTGCAGGTTCATAGGTTCGCAGGTGTTGTTCATGAAGATCTTCAGGAAGACGCTGGATGGAGTGCAGATGCTCGTCAAGGCAAGCTCAGGAGGTTGACAGATTTTATATATGTATATAAACGTGTATTATATGACATTTGGATATTTATGTAAACGAGCAAATTGTACTCATTCAGTGGTTTGTATATATTAATTATTGTAAATTTTAATGTATCCGATATCAGATTAATACGCATGCTAAATATTCTAGATAATTTAGTATGGGTGTTACAGTTTGTTTGTTTTGATAATGTCCATTGCTATTTCAAGAGTTTATTTAATTGAAAGATGAACCTTTTTATTAATAATATAAGAAAATAAAAATAAATTATTTAAATAAATTTTGTTTTTAAAAAAATCTAAAAGATAAATTGTTAAGTGTTTATTATTTTAATTTAATTATAATTGATAATTGTAATTTTATGTAATCATAAAAACAAAACTATAAAATTAAATAAGAATATGAAATAAAAAGTGGTAGGGTAGAGTGTTGAATGTTTTTAAAAAAATCGAGAGTGTAAAAATTGAATAAGTGTTGAATTATTAGGTGGAAGAGAGAGAAAATGATGTGAAGTGTTGGGAAAAGAAAAAGAGGGTGTTGAAAGTTGAAACGAGAGTCAATGGTCTTAGTTGGTTGTTAGAACTGGACACTTGGCAAACATAGTGGACAACTTGGAAATTAAAAATAAAATAAAAACGGCCACGTAATTAGTTTAATATAAAATAAATATAAAAAAATAAAATTATAGAATCATCGTCGTCATTATCATCGTTCTCCCAAATTTCACTATTCATCATTTCCTCATCTTCATCACATAATTTTCAACCTCTTCACTATTATCATCATTATCATCTTCAATGTCACTATAATATCCCGCTTAAACGTGATTTTTATCAGTATCACAGGAATTAAAACGAATGGAATGACGTTATTGTAATTACGAGAGGAAAGGAGTATATTAGGGGATAAACATGAATTTTTCATATTTATCAATTCCTCTCTCTCTACAAATCAGATTTTGCTCCTCCCTCTCTCTAGAAATCGTCCCTCACCTTCATCAACCCATAATCCATCAAACTTCTTCCTTTAATCATGTATTTCAAGCAAGCTTGGTTGTGGGAAAAGTTGGAACATGAAGAAATTAAAGAAAAGCAAGGAAGCTCAAGCTAGGGTTTGAAGCTAAAGGTTAAACCAGCACCAAATCAAGTTTGAGGTGAGCTCCCTAGGGGTTTTAGAATCCCCTTTTGTGAGTTTTATAGTGTTTGAAATCATAGGGGAAGTTATAGTGTTTTGCCCTAATCTCTTTGCTTGCTAAATTCCTTGCTCATATATGTTTTAAACTATCAATTTGTAATAGAAAATCATCCCTAGCATGTTTGGGAAGCTTGGGTATCCTTGAATGGGCAAAAATGGTGGAAAAATGCATTTTTATACATGACTGGTGCTGTCATGGTCGCTGTAGCGACCAGCCGTCGCTTGTAGCGACCAGGCAGGATTTCTCCCTGCCTACTGGCGCTTGTAGCGACCAGTGGCGCTTGTAGCGACCATTTTGGCGCTTGTAGCGACCAAGCCAGAACAGCACAACATAGTTGAGCTGTTCTGGGGGTTCTGGTGCGCGCGGGCATGGTTTTTTTGCAACAGTTTTCTCTTAATACATTTTAGAAACATTAACCACCATTTTAACTCATCCAAAAGGCTTTTAATGATTGAGGAATTAGAGGAGCAAGGAATGTGCAAGGCATGGGAATTACGGGAACAATGGTTATATGAATAGGTAAACCCTAATAGCGGCATAGGATAACGATATGTCGAATCCTTGGATAGGAAAACAAGAATTATAGAAGTGTGCAAGGATTTAATGGCTTGATCCCTTGCTTGTGAGTTGATAACTCTTAGGAAATGCAGACGACTTTACTAAGTCAAGAACCTACTTTAGGTATAAGAGATTATAGATGTATTCAGTTTAGAATGCAAGGATTATAGGAATGTTTCTACAGTCATAGTTACAGATAAGCTTATAGTGTTGGTTCTCCAACAATTAATAGGTGGCTTATGAGAACGACAAGCCAAGAATTCATAAGTTATAGGTTAAGAGTTACAGGATTGCTATTATATTTTTAAAGTAACAGATATGTATATTATATGATCAAAGTTAAAGAATAATATTTCACAGTCATAGGCATGTTCAGCAGACTCCGGGATTCGCCGGATGGGACTTCTCCGAGAGGGTTGTCCACATGCAATTTCATAGGGAGTCCGGTGTTAGCCTGATATGATAGGAATTTCACCGGTTCATAGGGAGATGTCCTCGGGGTTACTCCACCCGGGCCGCACTCCGTAAAATGAACTCAGATAATATTGTTTGTTCAACGCTAACAACTAACATAAAACTGCTATAGAACTGTTTATATGTTTTATGTTTCACAGTTATAGTCAAAGTTACAGTTACAGTTACAGTTATAGTTATAGTTATAGACAGTTAACAGAAAGTGGTCCTAGGTTTCCCCTCGATCACTGAGTTATAGTTACAGGTAGTTTACAGTGATAGTTACAGATAGGTTACAGTTACAGTTATAGGCGGTTTACAATTATAGTCATAGTCAGAGATATAATTACAGACAGATTCATAGTCATAGGCAGATAAATACTCTTTGAGGATAAAGTAAAGACTTGGCGATCATAGGAAATCCCCAAGATTGCCAAGGTAGGCATGGCGACCCTAGGTTCCCTGAGGTTGCCAACAGTTGGTTGGGCTGGAGCTCACTGAGACATTATGTCTCATCCCATTCCTTCTGGTGCAAGTTTACAGGTAAGTCAGAGGTTCGTGATGGAGATCTTCATAGAGATACTGAATGGAGTACAGTTGCTCGTTGTGTACCAGCTCAGGAGCTTATTGGATATTGTATAAGTATTGTAATAGTATTGGATTATTTGTACAAACGAGTAAACTTGTATTCATTCTTTTGTGATGTATTATTATTATTGAAATTTTTAAATGTATCCAGTATCAGTTTAACGCACATGCTAATATACTATTTAAAGTTAGTATGGGTGTTATAGTCACCATTACTTTTTTCACCATCAACCTTCGACCAAAACTAATAATAGAAAAGAAATCATGGGTTCACTTTCAAAATCGTTATCATCTTCAAATTCATCAATATCATCTTTAATTTCTTCACCTTCCAAGATCATTTGTAGCAATTCTTCTTCGTTCTTCATTGTAATCTTTATGCAACCCTTTCAATCTCACGAAAACACGTTGGAGAAGACGATGAAGATGATGAAACTCTTTCAATCCTTTAGATCTCATGAAATTCTAGGTCCACAAAAACGATGAAGACGACGAATTTTTGGGTTCACAAAAATTATGGGTTCATTCTCATTGGCTCCACCCGTTCCATCCAAAGTTCAGAGAATCATCAAAGATATATTTTCCAGAACCTTTAAAATTTAACCTTTTAAAAAATACTAATAAATGTCTTTAAAGCATTGTTTAAATAATAAAAAAAATACTCCCTCCAATCCTTATTATAAGAAGAAAAACCAAAAAAACATCAAAACTAATACAATCATTAATTAATATAACTTTTTAAATATTTTTACAATTATACTCTCATAAAAAATTGTGAAGCATTAAATACATTCACAAATATTTAAAAGACAAATATTAAATTAGGGGTAGAAAAGTCTTTTAAACAATAATTACACCTTAAAAGTTATGACATTTTCTTATAAATAGGACAAAAAAAATTTTGAAAATTTTCTTATATATATATGACAGGAGGAAGTATTTGTGTAATTATGATTTTGACAGACATACTACTTGTAGTTAACAAATTTTTTATTTTAAAGTTCATTAAACAATGTCATTAAGACTTGTTAGCATTACCCTTCACTTTTTTTCGCAACTTAGACAAATGAAATTGTAATGGTTATCCATTTTTCCATAAAAGTTCACCTCTTTTGTCCTCGTGAACAATACTCTAAGAGCATTATTGCTTGTTGCTATTGTTGGAGAGTTGTTGCTTTTTAGACTCATTTTGTTATGACAGCCTTTTCATTCACCAGTCTTTAGACCTCTTATTAGTGCTTGTTAGGATTAACTAGAGGTTGAATCCACCTGGGTTGTTTTATTATTTCTATTTTTCATTTGGATCGACCTACATTTTGTGTGGATTTACTGTGTTATGCTTTGTGTCCCTCTAGTTTTTTTTGTTGTTGTAATTTTTCCTTTCTTTTAATATATTATTACGAGTAAGTATGCATTCAGTGCATGTTAATACTCTTAACTTATAATATATTATGTATTATCTACATTAAAGAAACCCTATATAATTATCAAATAATCTTCAAAGATATATTTCAAAAATTCTTTAGAAGCATATAGAAGCAATTTATTTTCCAGAAATATATTTTCCAAATATTTCTTTGAAAATATATTCACAAATAATTGAATCCAATCTTCAGAAGATATCTTGCGTAATTCTTCTTTCTTCTAGAAACGCAGCTTGGAGAATTCTTCAATTAAATCTTCAACAAATCACATGAGAAAATAAACACTCCAAGGCGCGAACACATAACGCAGAAAACCAGTTTCTAAAGGTACTTCTGAAGAAGTGCTTCTGAAGGTCTGCTTCTGAACACAGCTTCTGAGTGTTGCTTCTGAACATCAGCTTCTGAACATCAGCTTCTGAAGTTTCGACGTCTGAAGTACTGTTCAGCTTCTGAAGACTCAGCTTATGAAGTACTGTTTATGAGGTCCAGCTTCTGAAGACGCAAATTGCTTGTATATTTGATTTTAGCAAAACATGAAGCCAAAAAGCAAATATCCAACACTCTTTTTTTAGCGTGCCAAAATTTATCCAATAAAATTAAAGATTTTGTATTATTTTACCAACAATAACAATTTTAATAATTTTATTTGGTCTAATTTGATTAGTTGAGATCCATTTATAAATCTAACAATTGTTAATTAAAACAAAATAAGCAGCCAACCTCTAATAATTTTTTTTTCTATTGTTATGTAAAAAATGTGCATCCTTCATATGTAAATTATTTTTGGCAAAAATCTTGTGTAGCTATTAGCCACACCATGGCTTACAGGGGATCCGGCGTCCGTGTTTAAGTCCAAACCAACCAAATAATCAAAATTGAATTGATTTGATATCGAATGTCGGGTTGAAAAAAAATATATCAAATGAACACAATATACATCCAATGATTAGTTTCAATGTTTGGTGGTGAGCAATGATCGTTATGAAGAGTTTGTTGAACAGATGAATTAAAGGGAATGCTCTCTTATTTTATCCTGTACGGATTTTGCAAGAAATGTTGTTTATTGGTTTGAGGAGGAGCGTAAAAAGAAGCCAGAAGAAGAGACTTGGATGAGAAAATTACACATTAAATGACATCCAATGATCATAATCAAGAGAAATATTTGTATAGGCACAACCACAAATAAAATTCATTTGGACACACACGTAAAAATACTTATCATTTAATCTTTTACTTTTTTTCTCATTTGTGTAAATGTGCCTAAATTAAATTATTTGTGGTGGTTATGACCAATCAAATGACCATAATTCACTCCCAAGTCGTAATAGTCACAACGTATGACGTCACATTTTTATATCAATTTAGAAAAGAACGTGAAATTTATCAAATAAAAGAAAAGAAGGTGAAACTGCAGCGTATAAAAATAGATCATTCCAACCTCAACAATTTTCATTTCTGTACATTGTACCTAGGGCTCACAATGACCAACTCATAAATAGTTCGTGGTTCTTGAATCAAAGAGTTGAATTTAAGTTTAATAAATATTTTGTATAGTTTGAAGCATATGATGTTATATTTCTATCTATACATGACTCAAATGTAATCGTTTTCGATGAGAATAAACATGAAAATTAATAAAAATTAAGGGTAATTGATTTCTTTGCTTTCTATATAGATTTGCTCCTTGCTGGGTTTCTTATTTAGTTCCTGCATACTTTGATAGTTCGAATTTCTCACTGTTGGCTTCATGTAATTCCCTTGGTTATAGTTAAATTGAATTTTTATATCCATGCATATCTTAAAAACTAATAGAGAATTTTTAGAAAAGTAAATTTGAACCTTAAAATCATTGCTTCATCGTGAAGGACTAAAAATCTGGTTCGTACATTTACAAATTAAGAACCTCAGACTAAGCTGTTTTGTGCAAGACAAATCTACAAAAACGAGTCTGTTTGGTTAAACAATGAGTCTATTTGGTTATATAAAAAGCAGTTTTAAGTGTGATATTATAGTTGACAATTTAGTCATGTTCAACACTTAGAAATCTCAAAACTCTACAATCATGATAATGACGCAGTCAGAAAAATCTGGGCCATTTGATGTGTCTAAGGGTCAAGATCTTTTCTTTCAATTCTCCACATTACCTATGATTATTGTTACATTATTTTTACTGAACCCATTAATTCTCCTTTCTCTCTCTCCCAAGAGTTTCTTCTCTCACATCACCACCACCAGTCCACCACCATCACTATCAAACAACAGAACCCGTCCAACTCCTTTAAACTCAACAAAGATCTCACCCGCCTTGCGATTCTGAACCCGATGAAGCCTCCAACTCACATCACCACAATGACGCCGAGGCCGACGCTGACGCCGATCTGGAAGAAGACCTCTCAAGTTGCAACCATTCCGAGCGTTACAAACCCCCCGGAAGTCGACGAGACAAAACAGACCTCGTCATTTTAAGGTTCGTGTGGTGTGGGTCAACATAAACCGGTTCGTGTGGGTCAAATTATACTTGCAGTGGTGTGGTCTTTGTTAAGCTTTGCCGCCGGAGTATGTCGCCGCCGCCGTGACGGAAATGAAGGTTGAGGTTCTGCCCAAAGTTTGGTGCTACTGAGAAAAGGAAAGTTTAGGAGAGAGAGAGAGAGAGAGAAAGGTAAATTAATGGGAAATTAATTGGTTCAGTAAAAACAAATAGTGTAACAATAATTGCAGTTAAGCTGGGGAATTGAAAGAGAGAAGATCTTGACGCTTAAATACATCCAATGGCTCAGATTGTTCTGACTGTGTGACTGTGTCATTCTCTTAACTGCAGTGAATCTGCATCCAAAAAATATACACTCTCATCTTCACTTATGTCATATATATAAAGAGTACAACACCGAACTTAAGGAATCAAAGAGCAATGACATTTTGTGATCTACAAAAATTGGTCGTTGCGAATAATTTATACATGGCCCTTGGTTAAAAAATTTATTGATATCTGAATTTAAGTTAAAATTTATATGTAGAAACTTAAGCATACATTTATTTCTATGTAAAAAAAAATTGGGTAAATTGGTTTTTGGGTCATTTGATTTAGAAAATTGATGTTCACACTTTAACATTGGCTAAAACACATCAGTAATTTACGTTTTTAACTGCCGATGGGAAGGATCCGGCGGCAGCTAACTGCCGATGGAAAGAAACCAGCGGCAGTTAGCTGCCGTTGCCATATTTTGCCAATATTTTCTAAAACTTCACATTTTTTTTTCATCTTAATGTGACAAAAACGATAAAATGAGTGAACAAAAACGATAAAATGACATGTGATTAAAGTGAAAAAGCTAAAAATAACAAAAAAAAGTAATAAATAAAAATGATAATAATAATTTGAAATTATACTCTTAAAAATAACAGAAATTATATTTTCTTTTATTATTATATATATGATATGATTTATTATAATATATAAATAATTTGATTTTTTATTGCATTTTTATTTATTATACTCTTTTTTTTTTTGAAGGAGAATTTATTATACTCTTATATTAAAATTATACTCTAAAAAGCAATTTTGATTTATAAATATATATAGAAAAGAATAGAAAAAGAAAATAAAAAATGGAAAATAATGGAATATAGATAAGTCAATGTGTGGAAAATAATGAAAAAAAGCAAATTCATGCTCCACGGCGGTTAAGTGCCAATAGAGTAGAGATGTGAAACAACAGTTAACTGCCAAAAAATATGAAGTTTTAGAAAATATAGGCAAAATATGGCAACGGCAGCTAACTGCCACCGGATGCTTACCATCGGCAGTTAACTGCCGATGGGGTTAAAAACGTAAATTACTTGTGTGTTTTAGCCAATATTGAACTGTATAAAGCAATTTTCTTTGATTTAAGCAATCAAGGCAAACCAAATTGAGCTAAAATCAGGTTTGAGCTAGAGGAAAAGTTTGCGACAAACTCAAGTCGATCTAATTCTTATTGAGTTGAACTGAACTGCACCAAATTCGACTCAACTCGAGCCCTAATTGCACCAACAAAAGCATGATTTTATTTTTACTACAAAAATGCAACATATATTTTTTTGGCAAATAAAGTACTTTTTAAAAAAATAGATGCATGAGAAATAGTAAAAATGTGTTTTAGCTTTGATACAATTATTTAAGAGCAAGAAATTAAGAAAAAAAAAACAAATAAATGAAAATGAATGAAACAGACAACATTTCATAAGATCAATTAAGAATTTGTTTACTTCATTCTTTCCTCATATGCTTAGGTTATTATATTTAGACATCTAATAAGAAGTAGAGTGGAGTTAATCATAATGATGGCATTCACTTCAAAGTATAGAGCTAACAAAGCCTCCCGAGTAAGCATGTGATTTCGCACATTACAAAAACAGGTAAGTATGTGATTTCCTTCACAATGTCATCCACAGACCTAATTTTCAAAGAAATAAACGTCTCCACTTTTTTTGCTGATCTAAAGACTCTTTGGGAAGAGTTTGAGCCCCTAAGAGCCAGCATATGAAAATCAATGAATGTCATTTGTTTTATAAAGGATCTTACTAACAATTCTTGGTACCATCTAATTGAGCCTGCACTTCGCAAAGCCTCTTCTAAGAATCAAAGTAGAAAAGGTCCTGGTCGCTCCAATAACAAAATATGCAAGTTTTTCACTGTGAAGAATCTGGAATAAACTCAGATTTCAGTGCCTGTTAACATGAAACCCGATAAGATGAAATATCATCAGTCACATTGGCAATATATAAGAAATTTCTATTAGGAAAATAGAAGAAAATATTGAAATGAATGTCATAATCTAAGCCAATTCACCAGATCAATATATGAAAAACCAAATCACATCCTCTCCATATGGCAAACAATCCAGTATACATAATCTAAGCCAATATATGCTGACAGAAAATCTGATAATATATTTTTTAATTTTGAGATCCAATTTCATAGGAGCTCAAAATCTGATACACAATTTCATAGGAAAGCCTCCTATCAGTCTAGCAAGAGGTCATTGGTTATAGATGGAAAGTAAAGTAATTTGAAAAATTATGTTGAGTATAACAAAAACAAAACTTATGAACAAGAAATAAGCATAACAAAAATTATGTAATTGTACCTTAATTTGCTCTGGAATAGAAGCAGTCACTTTGGGTATCTGTAGTTCCTCTGTAGCTTCTGAAACATCTGGAGTTTCAACAGCTGAAACTGTTTTCGATGGTGTGCTTTGAGCTTCTTCTATTCCTTCCTTTGATTCAAACAATTTTTTTGCTTCTAAACATTCCTACAGGAAATGCAGATGACGAGGATGTGTGATTGGTAACAAAATAAAATCCAATAATATACCATCATTTTCCCATTTTACACTGCAGTCTCTAATAATGTGGTGAAACAAACTCGTTATGCTTCCAAGAATATAACTTTTAAGGAAAAAATTATTTGCTCCCAAGATCTGGTTTGCGTTTCAAACCATTAAGATGAGTAAAACAAGGACTAAGGCAGCCTGGTTTAAAATCAGTCCATCGTCTACAATTATATGCAGGAAAACTCCACAACCTGGTCTTGGTAAGGGTATGTTTTAAAATGCCAATATATTAATTTAGGAAAATGCTAACAAGTGTCCTTAGGGCATTGTTTAAGCATCCAAAAGTAGCAACTTTTGCATTGGAAATTGTGGAGTTATGACTTCAACATGTGTTTGACTTGTATTTTCAAGACAAAATTTTTTTTTGTGAGTTCCTTAAACAATGCCCTTAGGGCACTTGTTAGCAAGACCCATTAATTTAAATCAGACACTATCAGAACATCCTATATTTTGTATTGTAAACAACAAGCAAAAGAAAAGAAAAATATGGGTTCAAAAGATTATAGAAAAAGAAACCCATAAAAAAGGAAAATATGCAAGTTACTTGTGATTATACCTTAAGAGCTTTCATTTTGTGAATCCCATGTTGAGTATGATCTCTGATGATAGGATAGAAGGGTTTATAAAGGATACCACAACATCCCGTTGCAGTGCCGCTATTTCGCTGTAGGTATATGTAACCATCTTGCCCTCATTCCTTGCCCCACGAAATTTTACAAATCCAATACTCTCCCTCATCGCATTTCCCATACCCCACTAGAAGCAAGGCATGCATTACTGGGAAAAACCAAGGAAGCCCGTATTTATAAATACCTTTTTTGTATTTACGGAACCTATATCCAACCACAACCAAAACAACTATGGGCTGTTGTACAACAGCCCGCATGAGGGAAGCCTCAGAATGACATTGGAATGGAATGAGCTTGAAATCATCAATCTTAACTCTTGCTTTTCCCATGTCGACACTACAGACTTTTTTGCATTTAGCGACATAAGGGTGATCAGCATCCATGCCTATCCCTTTTGCCTTTACATACCAAAAAGTCTGTTCAACAGTACCACCCAAACATCCATTATTGCTCAGGTCACAGTCGAGACATTCCTGTACAGATAGCTGAACTAACTTTCCAGTTTTAATTTTATAAGCCCCTTCTACAGACCCCAGTGCTCCAAAATAGCTGCATGATCCTGCTTGGTATAGAAATAAAATAAAATAAAAGTTGGCATATAAGTAACATTTTAAGCATCAATTATCAATAAAATATAACAATATATAAAACATGGTTATGTGTAATTGTTGGAAATCCCGCCCCGAGCATGAGGGGGTGTGTTGGTAATCCCACCTTAATTGCGATCTGCCCCTAGTTGCCTTATGTTGGTTTGTCTTTGAGGGGGTGGATTTAGTCCCACATCGGTTAGATAGGAAGCTTGATCAGAGTTTATAAAGAGGAGGCACTCCTCACCTTACAAGCCGGTTTTGTAAGTATGAGTTAGGCCCCAAATTTCAACAGTAATGATCAGAATTTAGCACAAGCAACAGAATGAATCTTAAACACTTTTTACAAGTATAAATGATGAGAACAAGGAATACAAGTACTGATAACCAAACCGTAAAAATTATGAAAGGGAAAAGAACTTAAAGTAAGATGGATCTAGTACAAGCCTAAGAAGAAGACATCATTCCGAAGAATGCCAAAGGGAGGAAATAGACTTTCATCAAATTCTGGACACCTATGCCAATCACTTGCTCTGCCTCTAATAGCACATTGAGGAATATTCACAGATAGTATTTCCAATCCTCAGCTCTTTCATTTGTGGATCACATGCCATTCATATGTCCTTTAATGACCACTCATTTTTAATCACCAGTTAATCTCGTACTCTATATATCACCAGTCAAACACGTACTCTATATCAATAATCAACAACATGTACTCTATATCAATAATCAATATCTGTATTCACGTAAATTTTTATCATATATTATTACAAAAGAAGCAAAGTGTTGGTACACATGGGTAATCTAACTCGTAAAACATATTCTCTAACATAATGATTTTGACTAAAGAGATTATCATATTATATAATCAATTCATAAAAGAACTATGGTTATACTTACACACACACACACACACACACACACACACTCTAAGATAAGGATTAAAATGTTACCGCAAGATCCTTGATTTGAAACAGGGGTAACTGCGCCGTGCAGCCTCCAATCAAAGGATTCTGGGAGATCAGATGTGTCCTCGATTTCAGTAGGACAAGAATCTTTCTCGTGTTCGTGATCTTTATCGAGTTTCATTATATGGAACGAATTCATAAATATCACATAGCGGTAACCTGTTGCTATAATGCACAAACACCAGTAGAAGATCGGCTCTTTCACGTAACTGAAAGGCTTTTTCTGTTTTCAAAAATAAATAAATAAAAGGCAGTAAATTGAAGGGGTCAAAGCTTCTTACAGAAATCGAATATAACTGAAATTCTAAGAATAGAAGAAAGAAAGACATACATTTAGCATGCTGTGCCACTCCCATGTCTTCTTGGAATCTTCACCCTTAGGGAATCTTCGCCTCTTGGAGAGGTGAGGTTTAACATAGCCTCTAGATGAAGCAATCACTGCATGATGGCTTTGATTAGCCCATTTTGAAAATAATGCTAATCCAGCCGGTGGTCTTGATGAAGTTATTTCAAGTCCTCCACCCTTAGGGAACCTTTGCATCTTGGAGAACCATGGTTCAACACAACCTCTAGATGAAGCAATCACTGCATGGCGGCTTTGATTAGCCCATCTTGAAAACAATGCTAATACAAACATTGTTCTTGATGAAGCTGTTTCGAATCAAAATAGCAAAAAGGTACGTTCAATAACAATCAAAAGTTGAGGTAAAGATTATATAAGGTTCAACTATTCTTAACTACATTGGTGTTAATCTACTCTTAACATCAATTCAGGAAAGTATAATCCAACTACAATGATTATAGTATTTAATAACATTTTCAATTGCAACAAGAAAATAGGATAATAATCAAATTTCTCTTACAACTAGTCAAAAATCAAGGATTCAAGGAAAAATCATTCTTACTGAAGCAAAAGAGGCTTGTACTCGTATGCGAGATGAGAGACACTTTCAGATGAGAGGCACTGTGCTACGATTTAGGGTTGGTACGCTGCTTTGTTTTCAAGAAAAAATATAGGGGTTGTTGTTTTGACAAAATGATGATCTTGGGACTATTTCAAAATACATTTTTGGTAAGAAGTGGGCTTAAGGCCTAGTTAGTAAACTTTTAGTTTATTTCTAACCTTTTTCTTACACCTATACATAAGCTTCTAAACCTTAGATCACTTGTAAAATTTTGAAAGGTTAAAAGATTGTATAAAAAAAAAATAGTTCCATTATAATTATTAGGAGTGGAGTGGAGTGTTTGTGTTTGTGTTTCTGAAGATGCAAAGGTGTGTGTGGGTTTGCTATATTTTTGTATATATATTTATTACGTATGGATCTTGCCCCCACTATTTGAAATCTCTAGATCCGTCTCTCATAACACCTTAATGGAATAGATGATGGGAATTAAACTTAAATGGTTTGGATTTTTCACATGTAGAGGGAAGACTTACAAATTATGTAATAAAGAGAGTAGATCGTAAAGAGGGTAGTCAAATCACTATAGAATTAGGAATATCAAGAAAAACTATAAAGAGAAACTATAAAATCAAATATGGGCCTAGACACTTATGGTTCTTTTAAGCTTAGGGTAAGTCTAGCTTTTGAAGAAAAAAAAATTATTCGTAAGCCCTTATATGATAAATAAATTAATTGAATTAGAAATAACTGAAGAAAGAAAAATGAACTAATATAGAAAGGTATGGATAACTCTTCGATATCGTGGTTAAGTCTAACAGAACTCCAAAAACTGGTTTCGGAGGTGAGTATCGCCCCCCCACTTATAAACACTTTTCAAGTCATCTTTCAATGGATGTGAGACTCTTTAACAATAACTATAATAAGGAGAAGCCACTTGAAACAATTGAATCTTTTGAATAGATCCATTGGGTACGTACACATAATTCCACACTTGAACTGGAAGCACGCTTTAGAGAGAAAGGAAGAACTATTAATCTCTCCATGTGGTTTCTTATTTCTTCTATAACTCAGATTTTGCTGTATGTATAGGGAACCTACAATAGGGGTTATATTTAGGTCGATAATTTGTCTTTGTGACGAATCTAAAATGATTAATGTAGGGAAATAATAAACTATTTTTAATCCAAGTTTGGTACGTGAGATATAAAGTGTAAATATAAATCATAATGGAGTGGTATAGTTAGTGGTTAAACTGTGCAAACAAATTATTACCCTATTTTATTATTAAAAAAAATACCCTAATTTAAAGTAAGCCCCTTTACCAAGTTTTTTTTTTATAGTAAATAGCTGAAGAAATAGAATTAGAAATAAAAGCAAATGTGTATCATTGAATTTAAGTTGGGTAGTTGAAATGGAGTACTAAAGTACCGATCAAGTTGAGTTAAAAATGTTAGCGGAGACGAAGATGTTGTGTTGGATTGGTGATATAATCACATCACTAAAGGCATAGGTGGCCTAAAAAAACTGTTAGAAAAATATACTGAGATTAATGAGTTAGATAAAAAAAATAGTTTGTGATAGAACATAGCATTATTGGATCCATGTAACCACCACATTTAGCCTTTGTTTGTTTCTAGAGAAAAAGAGGAGAGGCAGGGAGGAGAGAAATAGGAGAGATAGTGTATTTCTCTTGTTTTGGTGCAGGAGAGAGAAGTTAAGGATAGACAAAATCTCATCTTTTTACTTCTCTGCTACACAGGGAAGAAAAGGGAGAGAAGGGTTGACTAAGTTACGATAATTAGAATTATACTTTGCTGGTACTATTAAATGAAGATCTTTTACAGTGGTGGATTACCAATTCTCTATGACCACAGTTAATATATTATGTTTTCCAATATAAAGTTGTTCTTTTTGGGTTGCTTAACATGTGCCTTAAAGCATAAGTTAGCATCACCTTTCATTTTGTTGAAGTGTTCATTAATAAGATTTCAATTTCATGAATGTTATTTTTTGTTTTTATTTTAGATAAAAAAAATAGTTTTTAAGTTAAAATCTAGTATTTATTTTGATTAGATATATTTTTAGATAGGGGCTTATTTGTGAATGTTTGTCTCTTTTCTATTTCTCTTCTCACACTCACACTCACCTATTTCTTTCGAGAACCAAACAGACTCTTCCTTCCTAAGTGAGATAAGGCATAATTATTGTTGGTGTAAATAACAAAGTAATTGAATCGAAAACGTTGGGAAAGCATCCGTGCTACAGAGGTATAATTTTACTTAGTTTTCTCCATATCAAACTCCTCCGTCCCTCCATATTAGTCAAATCAAAGATCTGACATGTATTCTAGCATGTAAATATAGATAGATAGATACATCATAATCCACTAAATCATTAAAAATCGAATAACATATGAACACGCGGCAGCAAGGCATTCAACCCCAAAAAAATAATAATAATAATAATTAGACGACAACTTTATAAACATATAGGCAGATGAATTTGAAATAATAAATATACACCTGGGTGGATGCCGCTTGTGATGATTCAATGGGATCTGAAACAGACCCTTCTTTGATGATTAGATATAAGTAGATCCAATGCACAATGACTAAGGAAGATGAAAAACACAAAAGGAGAAAAAGCATAATGAGATCTAAGAAAGATTTTTGTTTGAGCAAAAACATGGTTTTCTGCATTGTTTTGGGGGAAGAAGAGGTTAACATTAGATTGAGATTTCGTAAGAGAGAGATGGAAGGACAACAGTGCAGATGGTTCAGCATGTTACTCGGCTTTCTGTTACCCGTTTTGTGTTCACTTGAAAAAAAAAAAATTTTTCAAAAAAAAAAAAATCAGTTTTTTTTCGAAATTAAAAAAAAAATCAGAAAACAATATTTTTTTCATTTTTTTATTTTCGTTTATATTGATTTAAAAATGAAAAACAATTTAAAAAATCTGAAAAATAATTTTCAAAAGTAAAAAAAATAGAAAAAAAACTCAGTTTTTTTTCAAAAAATAGAAAAAAAAATCATATTTTTTCCAAAAGTTTAAAAAATCAAATATGAAAAAATATGATTTTTTCAAAAATATGAAAAAAAAACTCAGGTTTTTTCAAAAAATAAAAAAATAGAAAAAAAAAAACTTTCAAAAAATAAAAAAAATATGATCAAAAATTTAAAAAATTAAATTTGAAAAAATAAAAAAAATCGAATTTTTTATTTTTTGAAAAAAAACTTAGTTTTTTTTTATTTTTTGAAATAAAACTGAGTTTTTTTTCTAATTTTTGAAAAAAAAACTGAGTTTTTTCTATTTTTAAAATTTTTGAAAATTAATTTTTAGATTTTTTAATTTTTTTATTTTAAATCAATATAAACGAAAATAAAAAAATGAAAAAAATATTGTTTTCTGATTTTTTCAATTTTGAAAAAAATCTGAATTTTTTTCTAATTTTTTTAATTTTTGAAAAAAATATTTTTTTTCTGATTTTTTAATGTTTTTATGTTTTTTGGTTATTTATTTTAATTATTTTCTATTTTTTTAAATTTTAATTATTAATGACGTGTCAATATTTAAAACGTGGCATCATTTAAAAAAAATGAAAAATTAAATTAATTACACAGTGGCATGCCACATTAGCCCCTGACATGTGTCAGATGGGGCCAGGGGTGTAAACTGAAGAATCTTAATTTTACAAGGTTGGAATCAAAACTTATTTTTTTACAGGGGTAAACCGGAATTCGTTCAAATTACAGGGGGTAAATGCATATTAACTCTAAACTAATTAAGCCAGATCATTATTTAGTATGGGTCAATGTATCAAACAACGGAGAAGGGGAGAAGGAGAGAATGACAAGTATGAAGATCAAAGAAGAAAAAGAAGAGATAGATTCGGATTTGGGAATTAATTCTTTTATTTCAAATTATTATATTATTTTAATATTTTAAAAACTTAATTATTGAAATAAAAGATAAGATTAGTGATATGGATAATATTTTAGCCAAATGTTCAATGACGCATCATTATTTAGTTTGACACGTAAGTAAAAATAACATCAAATTGAGACGGAGGACTAATTTTGTAATAACCCACTTATGCGAGGCATTTAACAGTGTTACAGGAATTAAACGTATTGGAGTGGCAAAGTTGTAAATAAAGAGACAATGAATAATATGGATAAATATGAGATTTCTCATAATTATCACATATTTTCCCCTCTCTAAAATCTGAAAATCCCTCCTCCATCTCTCTAGATTTTCGTCCCTCTCTACCCATCACTCTTAATCCATCAATTTCTTCCTTAAACCTTTGGGATTCAAGCAAATCAAAGTCTTGGGAAACTTGGAACAAGAAAAACTAAGAAAAACCAAGAAAAAGAGGAATTCAAGTTGAAGCTTAGAGTTGGAGCTTGGCCAGCTTAATACCAGTTATAGGTGAGCTCATATTGGGTTTTAGAACCCTCCTAGTGTGAGTTTTGTGTGTTATTCATCTTAGGAAAAGTTATAGAAAGTTTAGAGTTGTTGCCCTAAATTCCTTGCTAGCCAAAATACTTGCTTGTAAATGTTTTTAACTGTTGTTTTATGAAGGAAAATCGTTTTTAACATTTTTACACATGACTGTGCTGTCATGGTCGCTGTAGCGACGGGCTGTTGCATGTAGCGACCAAGCAGGATTTTCCCTGCCTACCCGCGCTTGTAGCGACCACACTGGCGCTTGTAGCGACCAGTGGCGCTTGTAGCGACCATGGGGGCGCTTGTAGCGACCAAGCCAGGACAGCCCAACCTAGTTGAGCTGTTCTGGGGGTCCTGGTGCGCGCGGGCATGGCTTTTTGCAACTGTTTTCTTATAATTCATTTTGGAAACTTAACCCACCATTTTAACTCATTCTAAATGCTTCCCATGGTTATAAAAGTGTAAGAGCAAGAATTATGCAAGGCTTGGAAATGTAGGGATTGAGGTTTATCAAATAGGTAAATTCTTATAGCGGCATATGACAACGATATGCCGAATTCCTTGATAGGAAAATAAGAGTTATAGCTTGAGAATCAAGTTCTTAGTTGTATTCACATTAGGATACAAGTAACAGGGATGGTTTATCAATCATAGTTTCACTTAAGTTCATAGTGTTGGTTCTCCAACAATTATAGGTGGCTTATGAGAACGATAAGCCAAGAATTAAAGGTTACAGGAATTGTTATAGGATTAAAGTGACAAATTATATGCTTATATGTTATAGTTAAAGAATTAAAGATTAAAGATATTGGCGTGCTTGCATGTTTTACAGTTACAGGGCGTGTTCATCAGACTCCGGGATTCGCCGGATGGGACTTCTCCGAGAGGGTTGTCCACACGTTTTATAGGGAGTCCGGTTTTAGCCTGATATGATAGGAATTTCACCGGTTTATAGGGAGACGTATCTCGGGGTTGCTCCACCCGGGCTGCCCTCCGTAAAATGAACTCAGATTAATTGTTTGTTCAACGCTAACAGCTAACATAAAACACTTTACTTGCTTTATGTTATACAGTTATAGTTACAGGAAGTTTTACAGTTACAGGCAGATTATAGTTAAAGTTATAGGCAGGTTTATAAGACTTGGCGATTCTAGAATCCCCCGAAAATTGCCAAGGTAGGCATGGCGACCCTAGGTTCCCTGTGGTTGCCAACAGTAGGTTGGGTAGAGCTCACTGAGACATTATGTCTCATCCCATTCCTTCTGGTGCAGGTTCACAGGCAGGATCGCAGTCAGCACGCAACAAGGGTAAGGAGAAGGCTACAGACTGATCGTGCTGAATGTTATGTGTTTATAGTTTGACTGGTTTATATGTTGTTGTATAATGATGTACATGTATCAAGAAGTATTGTATAAACTTGGGTTGTAATATTACAATGTGATGTAATATTTTGAATGAACTTTTTTATATTGTAAATTAATGTATCCAGTACGAAATTTTAATACTCGTATAAGATCCTAGGCAATCTTACTATGGGTGTTACAAATTTCCTCAAAAAAATTGAAATAGTGGGACCAAAATGTTCGATTTTTGAAATAATAAGACTAAAATTTTTAAAATAAGGCGACCAAAAGTGCATTTAAGCCTTATTTTTTTTAAAAAAAAATATTACATCTGTTTATACTACTTCTTAAAAAATATCATAATCTTCCCTAAAAGAAGATAATAATATCATAATCTAAACAAACAACTCTAAACGAGAATTGTTAAAATATAGTATATTTTTTAGAGGGAAGAAAAAACAAGAATTTTTTTTACAAAACAAAATTGAATTAGTTTTGGAAAAAGATATCATTTGCAAAAAGTAATATTACAATCTTATCATTGTGATGCCTGTATGTATATACATATATAAAGAAAATGGTTAAATATATTTTTTGTCTCTATAATTATACTAAATTTTTGTTTTAGTTTCTCTAAAAAATTTCCTCCACTTTTAGTCTCTCAACAAATTTCAATCTTCATTTTTAGATTTCACTTTTAACTCAACTCATGTGTAGCTATTATATTTTTAAATGAAAATTTTTCTTCCCTCACTTTTAACTCAACTGATCATGTGTAGTTTTAAAAAAACCCCACTTTAATTTTTTCTTACCAGACTTAATTTTATCAACGATGCATGCAAATATAATATAATTTAAAAATTGTAATAATATATATATATATGAGGATGTAATAGATATTATTTATATATAATTCATACATACGTATAGATAAATATTATTTTTGACAAAGTATAAATAATTTTTTGTATTTTTCTTTTAAAAAATATATTTATATCCTTTAAAGAAATATATTTATATATGTGTTATATAATTTAGGCTTAATTGCATGTGTTGGTCTCTTACCTTTATTTTAGGTTCTAAGTTGGTCTATTTTATTTTAAACGTTTCAAGTTGGTCAAAAACATTAGCAATGTTGGAATAAGTTCTTCCATTTTATCAGACCAAGTGCAATGGGGTGTTGAAAGTGAATTTCAACTCTTAAAATGCATGCAATGGTGTGTTGAAAGTTTGAGTAAAAATGAGTTGGATTCACATTGGTTGAATTAATTCAACATGTTGAAATCTGAAGTGGTGGGCAAAAGGAGCAGGCCACATGGCGCCAAATGGCTGCCAGCGCGCGTTCAGCCCACTCTCTGACAGGGGCGAGTGGTGTTTCCCCAGACGCGGAGAGAGAAGATGGGGCTGTGAAAGAAAGGTCACATGGTGCTTGCTGGTTGGCTAGTTTTATTTGCAAAAATCTTATCTCATCCTAATTATTTGAACTCAATTAATTCATTGCAAATGAATTTTTTTTAATTTTTTTTTACCAAAATTCATGATTTTTTTTTTGTCTATAAATAAAATCTTGTTTCATTTGATTTGGACATAGAAAAAAACGAAGTTTTTCACTATCTTAATATTATTATCTTTCTATTAGCTTTTCTTTTGAAGTTTTAATATTTTTTTAGTGAAATAGATCCCAATAATAATCCTTTGAACACCCAGAATTCTTCTAATTACCCATTTAGCTACCAAGATGATTTGTATCGTACGTACTAAGTTACTTGTGTGTCGTGTGCTTAGTTTGTTGTCTTGCATTTTAAGTTATTTGTGTGACGCGTGCTTAATTTATTGTATTGCATTTTAAGTTATTTGTAATGTTTGTTTGTTTTGATAATGTCTATTGCTATTTCAAGAGTTTATTTAATTGAAAGATGAACCTTTTTATTAATAATATAAGATAAGAAAATAAAAATAAATTATTTAAATAAATTTTGTTTTTAAAAAAATCTAAAAGATAAATTGTTAAGTGTTTATTATTTTAATTTAATTATAATTGATAATTGTAATTTTATGTAATCATAAAAACAAAACTATAAAATTAGATAAGAATATGAAATAAAAAGTGGTAGGGGTAGAGTGTTGAATGTTTTTAAAAAAATCGAGAGTGTAAAAGTTGAATAAGTGTTGAATTATTAGGTGGAAGAGAGAGAAAATGGCGTGAAGTGTTGGGAAAAGAAAAAGAGGGTGTTGAAAGCTGAAACCAGAGTCAATGGTCTTAGTTGGTTGTTAGAACTGAACACTTGGCAAACAGAGTGGACAACTTGGAAATTAAAAATAAAATAAAAACAGCCACGTAATTAATTTAATATAAAATAAATATAAAAAAATAAAATTATAGAATCATCGTCATCATTATCATCGTTCTCCCAAATTTCACTATTCATCATTTCCTCATGTTCATCACATAATTTTCAACCTCTTCACTATTATCATCATTATCATCTTCAACGTCACCATTACTTTTTTCACCATCAACCTTCGACCAAAACTAATAATAGAAAAGAAATCATGGGTTCACTTTCAAAATCGTTATCATCTTTAAATTCATCAATATCATCTTTAATTTCTTCACCTTCCAAGATCATTTGTATCAATTCTTCTTCGTTCTTCATTGTAATCTTTATGCAACCCTTTCAATCTCACGAAAACACGTTGGAGAAGACGATGAAGATGATGAAACTCTTTCGATCCTTTAGATCTCATGAAATTCTAGGTCCACAAAAACGATGAAGACGACGAATTTTTGGGTTCACAAAAATTATGGGTTCATTCTCATTGGTTCTACCCGTTCCATCCAAAGTTCAGAGAATCATCACTAATGAAGGTGATGAAACCCTAATTTTCTAGAATCGAATTGGGGCTGAAGGGAGAAGGGGGGTAAATTTGTCATGAGGGGGGATCTCAAAACATAAACGAATTTAGGGTTTGACAATATGCCAATCGAATTCAGAGAATCAAATTGACAGCCTAAATTCTTCTTCTTTTAGAGTTTGATGATTTGCTGGAATTATTTTGTTATTCTTTGTGCAAATATGACGAAGGTGAAGATAAATTAGTTTGTTGTTTGATCTGGAATGTGTGTGTTGATGAATTATGGGTTTTATGTGTGTAGGGATGACAAAGCGGGTCGGTCCGTTTCGTTTAGGCCCGCCCTACATAAGCTCGCTTAAAACAGGACGAGTCGAGTTAAATTAGGTGACTGCATCCAAAATCTCACTCTACCTTGTTTAGTGGTGGGGAGATAAGTTGACGGGCCGGTCCGCCAAACAAAAAACTTGTTTTTGAGAGAGAAAAACTTTTTTTATTGCATTTTTTACAACTTAATTGTTACAAAAAATTATGTTGTTTTTATCATAAAAAAAAATAAAAGAATAGGCAGCAAATAAATTTATGGTAAAAACATGATAATTAACAAATTGTCAAACTCAACATCATACTTAATAGCAAAATAAGAAAAATCTACCAACATAAAACAAATCCTAAAATAAATCCAACAACCAAAATAAATCCAAAAGAATAAAATAAGTCTAAAAAAAATGAGTTAAGAGGTCGGTCTGCTCCGTCCTATTTTTTCAACGAGTTAAGCGGGGTGAACCAACTATAGGAAACAAGTTCAAAACTTCGACTTAATACGCTAAAAATAATGAACTAAATGGGTCGGGTCGACGGGTTGAGTCCGTTCTGCCACCCTTATATGTGTGTATGTTGATGAAGGAATGAAATGTGTGTTGATGAATTCTAGGTTTTTTTTTTAAATAAAGTCAAAAAATTATGTTACATTATGTGGCATTTTTTTATTTGAATAAGTTGGCGTTGACATGTGTAATTTGTTTGCCAAGTGTTAAATTTGTAAATGTTTTGGACCAATTTAAAATATTTAAAATAAGGGTCATGTTATAGTGCGAGGGCACTAGTTAAACAATTAAAAGAGAAAATAAAAGATAAAGTTAACATTAAAACAACACTTCTTCAAGTTTCAAAAAGTAAAATACACAATTTTTAAAAAATTATTTCCTTTTATAATTTCTTAACGGTGTTCCCGGGACACAGTTAGCATTTTCTTTAAAATAAAAGGAATCAATTTGAAACCTAAAATAAAGGTGACAACTTCTGTATCTATCAATAAAAGGTAACACAACCCATGTTGAGTTGACATCAATCAAAGTTATTTATTTATTTTCTATTATTTTTAATGTTATATAAATACATTATTTTGATTGAGTCAATTCAACTTATATAATATTATCCACCTTTTATTGATAAATAAACAAGAATTTACATAAAATAAATGTAAGGGATCAATCGTACCATTAAGCTTAGAATTATGTGCACTTTTATATTAAAAAAAAGGCGTGGTATATTAAATTAATATACTCCATCCGGTCCTTATTATAAGAAGAAAAACAAAAAAATATCAAAATCAATACAATCATTAATTAATATTTTTACAACTATACCCTTATAAAAAATTGTGAAGCATTAAATACATTCACAAATATTAAAAAGACAAACATTAAATTAAGAGTAAAAAAATTTTTTAAACAATAATTTCACCTTAAAAATTGTAACTTTTTCTTATAAATAGAACCAATTTTTTTTTTTAAAAATTTTCTTATACATCGGAGAAACTATTTCATTTTCATGCAGGAACAATAAAAAAACAATCCCGACATTTGTCCCTGGAGTTAAAAAATCAAAAGAGATAAGACCATGTACAATGGTAAAAACCATTCAACACCCTTCAACACACACTTTTTCAATTCCCAACACTCCACATCATTTTCTCTCTCTTCCACATAATCATTCAACACACCATTCAACACATACCCTCTCCAATAGTTTTTTCATTCAACACTCTACCCCACCACTCACTCTACCCCACCACTTTTTATTTCATATTCTTATTTAATTTTATATTTTGTTTTTATAATTACATAAAATTACAAACTAATTTAATTATAATTAAATTAAAATAATAAAAACTTAACAATTTATTTTTTAGTGTTTTTGTAAAAACAAAATTTATTTAAATAATTAATATTTATTTTCTTAAATTAAAATGCAATACAATACATTAAACACGCGGCAAACAATAACTTAAAATGCAAGACAATAAATTAAGCACACGACACAAGTAACTTAATTAGTACAATACAAATCATCTTTAATCATGAAACATTCCAAACTTTTCCCATATGTGCTTCACTAGATCTGCTTGCAATTCGCGATGAACATTTGGATCACGCAATTCGGATCTAGCACGCACATGATTTGCAAAAGCGGGTAACACCTCGGTCGAGTATGGTTGCGGTGTACTAGATCCACTTGCCTCAGATTGCTCAAAATCGGTCCAACGTTGAGCATATGTATCTCGTTCATCCTCAACAATCATATTATGTAATATGATGCATGACCTCATGATGATACTCAAATCGTCTATGTCCCACAAGCGAGCTGGTTCACGGATGATTTTAAATCGAGCTTGAAGCACTCCAAATGCACGTTCGATGTCCTTCCGACATCCCTCCTGAACTTTTGCAAATAACTTATCGGGTTCACTTTGAGGAAGTCTGATCGATTTGACGAAAGTTGGATAAGAAGGGTAGATACCATCAGCTAGATAGTATGCCATGTTATAGGGACGTTGATTCACAAAAAAATTCACAATTGGAGCCTTTCCTTGTTCCACATCATCAAACACTGGTGACCGGTCTAGAACGTTTATATCGTTCAACGTTCCCGGACATCCAAAAAAGGCATGCCAAATCCATAGATCATGAGATGCAACTGCTTCAAGAATAACTGTGGTGGTTCCCTTATCCCCCCTAGCAAATTGACCTTCCCATGCTTTAGGACAATTTTTCCACTCCCAGTGCATGCAATCAATACTCCCGATCATCCCTGGGAACCCCCGCATTTCACTTACATGTAGTATTCTTTGCAGATCATCTTGGGTTGGTGCTCTCAGGTACTCTTGCTCATACAATCGTATGATTCCTTTACAGAATCTACGTACGCACTCCAATGCTGTAGTACCTCCTATTTTGATGTATTCATCGACCGCATCTGCTGCCACACCATATGCTAGCATTCGCATTGCTGTGGTACATTTTGCTAACGGTGATATACCTTCTTTATTGGTTGCATCAACTCGTTGGGTGAAGTAGTTATCACTACTTGAAAGGTCCCCAACGATTCGAAGGAAAACATGTTTTTGCATCCGGTACCGACGACGAAACATTGCATCGTCATATGTAGGCTCATCGGCAAAGTAGTCGTCAATTAGTCTTTGGTTTGCCGCTGCATGATCTCTATTGAGATATTTTCTACTACGAGGTGCACTATCTTCCAATATTTTGTTTCGACGCTCTCTGAATCGCCTGGCCATATAAGTTTCTTCCATTTCACATTTTCGTTTGTAGGCTGCGATATCAAAAGGATATTCTGATGGATCCATTAATAGTTTTTTGTGATATTTTGAAGTAGATTGAATGAGATTTGGGATATTGGTGATTCAATGTATGTATCTATGAGTCCTTATATACAAGTACATTAAGTGGTGGACATTGACGGATTCGAAATAAGTTATTGTATTGAGTTAATACTTAGATAAGGATTGAGTGAAAAGCAAACAGTGGGGACTTGATTGAAAGTAAATTATGAAAGCCAAAAGTCACGGACAGATAAGGATTTGGATTTGGATTCCAGACAGATAAGGATTCGGATTCCAAACAGATAAGCCAAAAGTCACGGACAATTATTAAAGCAAACAGTGGGGACTTGATTGAAAGTAAATTATGAAAGCCAAAAGTCACGGACAGATAAGGATTTGGATTTGGATTCCAGACAGATAAGGATTCGGATTCCAAACAGATAAGCCAAAAGTCACAGACAATTATTAAAGCAAACAGTGGGGACTTGATTGAAAGTAAATTATGAAAGCCAAAAGTCACGGACAGATAAGGATTTGGATTTGGATTCCAGACAGATAAGGATTCGGATTCCAAACAGATAAGCCAAAAGTCACAGACAATTATTAAAGCAAACAGTGGGGACTTGATTGAAATTTGATTGAAATTACTTGATTGAAATTAATCAACGGACAATTTCATTACAGCCACAATTTGATTGAAATTACACAATAACTCATACATTACAGCCAAAAGCCACATACAATTTGATTGAAATTAATTATCAAACAGCTCTTGGCTCAACATATCCAACAACTTTTGCTTCCGATCATCGAGATTCTCCTCGGAACTTAGTTTTAGATACATTTTCATTTTTTTAGCATGAGTCTTTTCTTTCATCAATTTATTAGCCTCCTGTTGCACCGACGCTATCTTGTCCAATTGTTCAAGCTCTTTCTCCTTGAATTGTTTGAATTCAGCCCACTCTTTATCCACCACCTCCAAGGCAGCTTCCTTACTTTTCTTTTTACCTTTTTTCTTAGCTGCCTCCCTACCCATTGGACGAGCAGTAGATCCTACAGAGTTTGAGCCACATGCATCACTGTCGTGAGATCTCTTGGATCCACTACTGCCTGATCCAATATTTCCTACTTGACTACCATAACGTGGTTGATCACGGAGAGCGTGCCATTCTGCCATTAAAGTAAAGTGAATATTCTTCCCACTCGCGTATAATTCCTGGGATTTTGCCAAAATATCATTCTCCGACCAACCGCTTCGTTGCATACGCTTAGCGCTTTCATAAGCGCCAATCCATTTATTCAGTATTTTGTTCATATAATTAAAACGGTTTCGGCATGCAACACCATCCCGCGGATGATCGAATGAGCAATGCTCATTACAATACTCAGCAATTTTACCCCAATATGTTTCACCTTTCTGATTTCTCCCAACAACACTGCTTGTTCCATATTTTATCCACCCACTAATTAGCACCAAATTTTGTTCAGTGCTCCATGCTGGTTGCTGGGCTTTCTTGCTCTTAGGAGTTGAATCCTCTGGAATTGGAGTGACTTCGTTACCACTTGTCATGCCAGCAAGAGTCATTTGTGTTGAAAATTCAGGAAATTCAGGTGCACCAACACTCGGAAAGTTTTCATTTCCCATTGGCATATAACCACCAAACGGGGGTGTTTGAGATGGATATCCCATCATAGATCCATAATATGGATTAAAGTTTGGAACAGAGGATGGGTGGTTGAAATTTGGTGCAAATCCAAAATTATGCATGTTTTGAGGACGTTGGTTTGGAAATTGATTTGGATTTTGATAATTGTTGGGATTTTGGTAGCTAAATGGGTAACTAGAAGAATTCTGGGTGTTGAAATTGTTATTATTTGGATCCATTTCACTAACAACAAGTTTAAAACTTCAAAAGGATAGGTAATAGAAGGATAGTAACAAGATTAGGATACTGAAAAACTTGGTTTTTTTTTCTGTGTCCAAATCAAATGAACCAAGTCTCTATTTATAGAGGAAAAAAAATCATGAATTTTGGTAATTTTTTTTTTTTTTTTAAATTAATTTACAATGAAATAATTGAGTTTAAATTATTAAGATAATAAAAATCCAGCGAACCAATCAGTGTGAGCCACGCGTCCGCCTTTAATCAGCATGTCAGTCTTCTCTCTCTTTCTCCTGCGCGAAACGCGCCTTGTCCCCGCGTGTTGCACACGCGCCTGATGTTGGCCAGTGGCAAGCGGCCACGTGTCCTGGGCGAGGCAGTTAATCAGTGTTGAATGGTTTCAACACTTGAGTGATCCATGTCATCATTCAACAAGGCATTCAACACCATTGCAAGGCATTAATCAGTTGAATGAGGCATTCAACACCACCATTGTAGGTGGTCTAAGGAAGTAATGTTACTCCTTCCTTAGTCTAATAATAACCAGCTCAGTGACTGACTGACTGACTGACTGACTGAAGCAATGAATGAAAGGAACGCCATAACCAGAATCGGAACTTCACCAATCATTCCTCTTCCAATTTCAACCACACACCCCCCAAATCAAATTCACACCCCACCACAGCATAAACAAAAACAAAAACAATGGAACAAAGCAATCAGCACAAGCATTCGTTCACGTCTCAGCAAACTCTGCCGCGAAGGTCAACCTCATCTCGCTCTTCATCTTCTCGATTCTCTTCCTCGTCCTTCCACCGTCGTCTGGAACTCCGTCATCATCGGCTTCATCTGCAACAACTTGCCTCACCAAGCTCTTCTTTTATACGCCAAAATGAGATCAAATTCTTGTTCTACTTTTGATCCTTATACATTCTCTTCAACTCTTAAAGCTTGTGCTTTAACTAAAGATATTGTTACTGGAAAAGCTATACATTCTCATTTTCTTCGTTCTCATTCCAATTCCTATACGGGTCCTAGTAGAATTGTATATAATTCTTTGTTAAATATGTATGCTTCTTGTCAACACGAGTATGCACTCAAGGTGTTTGATGTTATGCGTAGGAGAAATGTTGTTGCTTGGAATACTTTGATTTTGTGGTATGTTAAGATGAATCGTTATCCTCAAGCGGTTGAGGCGTTTGCTAGTATGATTAATCAATCTGTTAGGCCGAGTCCGGTTACTTTTGTGAATCTTTTCCCTGCTTTGTCGAAATTGGGTGATTCTAGAATTGTGAAGATGTTTTATGGGTTTATGAGGAAATTTGGTGATGAGTATGTTAGTGATGTCTTTGTTGTAAGCTCTGCGATACTTATGTTTGCTGATGTTGGTTGTATGGATTACGCACGGATGGTTTTTGATCGATGTTTCGATAAAAATACTGAGATTTGGAATACTATGATTGCGGCATATGTTCAAAATAATTGCCCGGTTGAAGCGATTGATGTGTTTGTTCGAGCGTTGGAGTCAGAGGAGGGTGTATGCGATGATGTAACTTTGCTCTCTGTTCTTACTGCTGTTTCACAGTTGCGGCAAATCAATCTGGCTGAGCAGTTTCATGCATTTGTTATAAAAAGTTTGCCAGGTTCACTGACTGTAATTCTCAATGCTGTAATGGTTATGTACTCGAGGTGTAGTCATGTTGATACTTCGTTTAAGGTTTTTGATAAGATGTTGGAAAGGGATGCTGTTTCGTGGAATACTATAATATCTGCTTTTGTACAGAATGGCTTCGATGAGGAAGCACTTACGCTTGTGTGTGAAATGCAGAAGCAAAAGTTTTTGATTGATTCTGTTACCGCAACTGCCCTTCTTTCTGCAGCTTCTAACCTTAGGAACTTGTATGTTGGAAAGCAAACTCATGCTTATCTGATTCGCAGGGGGATAGAGTTTGAGGGCATGGAGAGTTATTTGATTGATATGTATGCAAAATCCGGCTCGATTAGGACTGCTGAATTGTTGTTTGAGCAGAACTGCTCAAGTGATAGAGACCAGGCCACGTGGAATGCTATCATTGCTGGTTATACTCAGAATGGGCTCAATGAGAAAGCAATTCTCCTTCTTAAAGAGATGTTGGTGCAAAACGTAATACCAAATGCAGTGACATTGGCATCAATTCTTCCTGCTTGTAGTTCAATGGGAAGCATGGGATTGGCTAGGCAACTTCATGGATTCTCCATTCGTCATTTCTTGGAGAAAAATGTTTATGTGGGAACTTCCTTAACTGACACGTATTCCAAATGTGGTGCAATTAGTTATGCTGAAAATGTCTTTGTGAGAACACCTGAGAAGAATTCAGTCACATACACCACTATGATGATGTGCTATGGTCAGCATGGGATGGGTAAGAGAGCTCTTACCTTGTATGATTCTATGCTGAGATCTGGCATTAGGCCCGATGCAGTTACTTTTGTTGCCATCTTGTCTGCTTGTAATTATACTGGACTGGTTGACGAAGGCCTTCAAATATTTGAATCTATGGAGAAAGTACATAAAATCAAGCCCTCAATCGAACATTATTGTTGTGTTGCAGACATGTTAGGGAGGGTTGGGAGGGTGGTTGAAGCCTATGAGTTTATCAAGGGATTGGGTGAGGATGCTAACACCATGGAAATCTGGGGATCTCTTCTTGGGTCTTGCAAAAATCACGGGTATTTTGAATTAGGAAAAGCTGTTGCCAAAAAATTGCTGAATTTGGGAATGGATAAAAGAATGGCAGGATATCATGTTTTGCTCTCAAATATTTATGCAGAGGAAGGAGAGTGGGAAAAAGTTGATAGAGTGAGAAAGCAGATGAAGGAAAAAGGTTTGCACAAGGAAACGGGATGTAGCTGGGTTGAGATTGCTGGGTTTGTAAACTGTTTTGTATCTAGAGATGAGAAGCACCCTCAAAGTAGTGAAATATATTATATGTTGGACATGTTGACTCTAGACATGAAGTATGCGGGGTATAAGCCACAATATAGCTCAGATTTAAATACGAATTTGGATTCGGATGAATGAATTGAATAATTTATCACAAGTTATTTCAAAGAGATGTGTTGGTTTCTTTGTAGTGGACAGTTTTCACCAAAGTGAGCTAGGTTCATCGTTAAGATAGTCGCAGGATCTATTATAACTGATAATAGTTTCATGACCTGCATAAATTTATTCTTTGTACACCACAACATCTGCTGGTTTGAAACTCTTTCTCAGGCTGTTCATTCATTTGAAACAGTTTGTAATTTGTTAACAAGCATAGTTGTGTAAAAGCCCAAATGAAAACATAGTAAAAGAATATTAGATTGATAAAAGATGAATTGAGATACAATGGAGTGGCTTATTTATAGCACTCTATGACACTAACTAGAGTGGTTAACTAACCATTACCACCTAACTATGATGGTTAACTAACTATAACCATCTAACTAACACTTAACTACCTTAACTAACTCCTCATAACTTCCAACTATTTTAACAATAGGTATGAATCTTCAACTCGGCCTTTTCACATCATGTATCGTTTTAATACTAGTACAATATTTGGCTATAGTATGTTAGTATTAGGCTTGTTAGAAAGAAGCATAGAAATCAAATTAGTGTTGGGGAAGAAGTTATGTAATACTAGTAGGCAGTTTATTTCATTATTATTTAATATGTCTGTGTGCAATAACTGCTATGTAACTGCTGTAAGAAGTTAGAATAGCATTGTTTGACCTGACTTTTTTACGGTCCAAAAGCTACTTTAAAACAAAGTTAAAAGTAAGGGTTTTAAGAAAGAAATTAAAGTTGTTTTGTTACTTTATTTTTTTTTTTAGTTTTAAAACTATTTTTAAGTTTAAAGTTGTTTGGCAAAATATTGTACAAATATATAATAAATAAAAAAATGTTAAAATATTTTTTGAATGGAAAAAATGTTTAAAATATTTTTTTTAGTAAGTACTTAATAGATATTGTATTTGACCTACATTCTCCTTAAAATTGTAGAGAAGTAAAAAAAAGTCGGGTTAAACGGTACCTAAATATATGCTGAAAGGTAAAAGGGAGGGGATTGATTGTTTTATGTTTGGTTGGTTTGAAGAGAATGGGCTCTCTAATTCCTAGAGGTTGAGTTATTGTAATATAAGTTATATTCATTATATACTATCCCCTGCCGTAAATTCTTAGATCTATTCAAAGCTGGAAAACCCACCCTTTTGATAAAACTGAAAATAAACAATTAAAAGCAGGTGCTAATCTGTCAGTGTTAAGTCCATTAATCTTTACTCGAAGAGTACACAAAAATAATTGTTTGTAATGATGAATTTTGATAATCTTTATACTGCATGAGTTGGGGCACTGTAATGGACAAAACCCATTGTTGTAAATGGGTGGGTAACTACTATAAGTGTTGGTGAGAAGATGAAATGCCAACAAAATGTTAATGAAGAATTCTATGGGGTTACAATATGATATGTATCCTTCGTGATATTTGGGGTTGTGGTGTCACTGGTGTGAGAAGGACAATCAATGGTTGGAAACATCTATCCTGAGGCAAATATATGCTCATGTGATTATTACCAGCAATTGCTATAAGAAATATATGCCTGTCACAGGGGAGACAATTATTTCTATTTCATGCTTGCCTGTTGCCTAAACTTAGTTGCATGAAGACTGCAGATTATGTTATTCCATTTTATATACTTCTCTTACAATAACAACAACCAAGCTTTACCCCACTAAGTGGGGTCGGCTACATAGATCAAATTACATTATAATGTTATATCATAAACCATATTTCGGTCCAACTCATTATATACTTCTTTTAGAGAGAAAAAAAAAATTGTCCTTTACCAATGTGCACAAAGCATAGCAACAACTGTGATGGGGTGATCTGCCCATTTCAGTTTGGTACGGAACGTAGCTCTAAGGCTTTATATCCTTTTTCAGACCAGGTTGAATTTTGTTTTATCAAATTTGTTTTGGTTCCAGGTATTTGATAGCTTGATAGGGGTGCAACAAAGCAGGAGGGGGAATATAGCATTCTTTTTTTCTCTCACTGGATGCTCAGTGGGAATATGACAAGCTGTCTGATTTTATCACATAAGCCTATCTATCTTTAAGGATGAAAAATCTTATAAGTTGTGTTTAACAGTTCTGATTAGTGTTTTTTTTTTGTTAATCCAGCTTCTTAGTTTTTCTTCTCTCAGAATTCAGAAGTCTTCTAGGTTCTTTGTCCTTAACCATGCTACATGATTGTCATGAGATTATGTAACCTCCTCCCTGTTATAGCTTGAGAAGGCATGATTTTTTGCATGATGAATGACTTAATTGGGCACTTCTGGATAAACTAAACAGTTTTACATTTAATATTTAGCATCTCTGCTTTGCAGTTAGATGTGTAGATTCCCATGGTCTGACCCAAGACAAACCGAACACTCAATGGTGTATGTATAGAACAGAATACAATGTATGCTCATAGCAGTTTCTATATGCAGACTTCTCATTCTATGCCAAGCCATTGAAATTTACTTCATTTTAGTCAATGCGTCTACTTTCACTTACCTAATTTTGTATTATCTCCACGTTCCATATTCTGTTGAAAGATCATAATTTTGTATTTTGAATAAGTGCATTTGATGCTGCTGTAGATGACTTCGTGTTACTTGAAGCCATGTAATTTTGATCCACATAAAAATAATGTTTATGAATATGAATTTACTAAAGTGAATAGTGTGTTTTAATTTAGATGTAAAAGTGCAGAACGTCAGTTTACTAGAGCATGAACGCCCGCCGACATGTGCATTTCATATCTAGTGGGATCCAAACAAATTTTAATCAATAAGAGCTTAATTGAACCACGGGTGCCTTAACTTATTTCTTTGTTTCGATTTGGTCCCACAACTCTTAATTTTTACAAACTGGTCCCTTAACTCACCTGTCGTTAATCAACTTGGTCCCCTCAAAAAGGAGATCGTTGGATAAAGAAGGTCTACCAGATCTTATAGTGTATCACCAACACCACTAGATTTTTTTACTTTCTTCATGTTCTTCCCATCTTCATCTTCATCCATCCATCATCATCTTTATAAAATGTCATTGATGTGTAACTGTGTGTCCATCCTTCATCATCTTCATCTCCAGAAGAAAAAGGAAGAAGCAAGGCCCCACAATACTCAGGTTCATGCTGCGGTATCTGTGGCTGTTGTTGCCGCTGCAGTAGCTGCGATTGCTGCGGCCACCGCCGCCTCGTCTGGGTCTGGAAAAGATGAGGAGAAAGCGAATACTGACTCGGCTGTGGCTTCTGCGGCGACGTTGGTGGCGGCTCCGTGTGTTGAGGCGGCCGAGGCTTTGGAGGCGGAAAGGGAACACCTTGCTGCGGTGGTTAGCTCCACCGTAAATGTTAGATCTGCTGGTGATATCATGACTTTAACTGCTGCTGCTGCAACAGGTATATGTGATTGTGATGTATGATAAAACAAAATTTTAAGGAACATTCATTTTCTGAAATTGTGAATTGGTTTTTGTTTTGTTGGAAAAAGTTTGTGTGTTGATGTTTTTTTGGCGTCGGTGTCTTTTTGTTTTTTTTTTTTTTTTTGTGTTATTGTAGCTTTGCGTGGGGCTGCAACATTGAAAGCGAGGGCATTGAAGGAAATTTGGAATATTGCTGCAGTGATTCCTGTGGAGAGAAATTTGGGGGCTTCTGGTGTTAATAGTAGCTTCAGCAGTAGCATAAAAATAACGGAAAAATACCCATTTCACCGGATCTGAAACATACCCATTTCAATTAACATCAAAAACAAGCAAATGCATATAAATAAAATCGAAAATTGATGAAAAATAAGGAGAGAATGGGGAGAGATAGAAGGAAGATAGAAGGAAGAGAGAAATTGGAATTGAAGAACGTGTTGGGTATCCATGCGGTTTTGATAGATTTTAAAGAGAGAAAAAAAAACATTAAAATGATGATGAAGGATGGAGATGAAGATGATGAAGGATGGACACGCAATTACACATCAATGACATTTTATAAAGATGATGAAGGATGGATGAAGATGAAGATGGAAAGAACATGAAGAAAGTAAAAAAATCTGGTGTTGGTGATACACTATAAGATTTGGTAGACCTCTCTTATCCAACGATCTCCTTTTTGAGGGGACCAAGTTGATTAACGACAGTTGAGTTAAGGGACCAGTTTATAAAAATTAAAAGTTGTGGGACCAAATCAAAACAAAGAAATAAGTTAAGTGACATGTGGTTCAATTAAGTAATAAAAGAATGTGTAATGAAAAAATGGTTTCATTTATGATTCGATCATGAATTTATTTATTTATTTTAGGCTAAAATATGCCTTTAGTCCCTGCAAATAGGGCTCGTTTTGCTTTTGGTCCTCGGTAAAATTTTTTTTTTAAAAACACCCTTGCAAAATTTTCTGTCTTTTAAAAAAGTCCTTGGGCCCAATTCAGTGATGATTTGGCATGGTTTGTGCCACGTGGCAGTTGCTGACTGTGCAACTTTTGCCACGTGGCGATGACGTGGCATGCCACATAATATTAATTTTTAAAAAAAAATTAAAATTCTGGAAATTAATTTTAAAAATTAAAAAATATGAAAAAAAAATTAAAAAAAAAAAAAATCAGAAAATAAAATTATAATTTCCAGAATTTTCGAAAAAAATTTTATTTTCGAAAAAAAAAAAATCAGAAAAAAAAATTATAATTTCCAGAATTTTCGAAAAAAAAAAAATTATAATTTCCAGAATTTTCGAAAAAAAAAATTCTAATTTCCAGAATTTTCGAAAAAAAAATTGAAAATTAATTTCCAGAATATTCCAGAAAATTAGAAAATAAAAAAAATAAAAAAATCAGAAAATTCCAGATTTTTTTTTTCGAAAATTCCAGAAAATTCCAGATTTTTTCGAAAATTCCAGAAAATTCAAAAAATCAGAAAATCAATTTTTTTTTCGAAAATTCACAGATTTTTAGATTTATTTTCAGATTTTTAATTTCAAAAAATTATTTTAAGGATTTTTAATTGTTTTTTTACTGTTTAGGGTTTTTTCCAAAATTATCAAATTATATAATTTTAATTTTTGAAAATTAAATAATCTGAAATTTTTTGGAAATTTATTTTCAGTTTTTAAAATTTTTAAATATATTTTTCTGATAATTTTTAATTTTTTAATTTTTTTAATCTGAAATTTTAAATATATTTTAATTTTTGAAAAAAAATATATTTTAATTTTCGAAAAAAAATATATTTTAAATATATTTTTATTTTAATGTGAATTTTCGAAAAAAAAAATTGATTTTCTGATTTTTTGAATTTTCTGAAATTTTCGAAAAAAAAAATCTGGAATTTTCTGATTTTTTTATTTTTTTTCTGATTTTTTTATTTTTTTTTAATTTTTTTTCATATTTTTTAATTTTTAAAATTAATTTTCAGAATTTTAATTTTTTAAAAAAATTAATATTATGTGGCATGACACGTCATCGCCACGTGGCAAAAGTTGCACAGTCAGCAACTGCCACGTGGCAAAAATCATGCCAAATCATCACTGAAGTGGGCCCAGGGACTTTTTTAAAAGACAGAAAATTTTGCAAGGGTGTTTTTAAAAATTTTTTTTTACGAAGGACCAAAAGCAAAATGAGCCATATTTACAGGGACGAAATGCATATTTTAGCCTTTATTTTATTGTAAAAAACCGCTAAAAGGAGGGGTTGAACCTCCAACGTTAACAGCCACACACTCTAACCAACTGCGCTATTCCATCATTCACGAGGTTAATGTTTTATTTGAAATTTAATTTTGGCGACATTAACAACAAAGGTATGATAGTAAAAGAAAGAAATATAGATGTGCTTCCACTTATTTATGCCTTTCTACTACATGCTAACTATGCTGAATATAGAGAAGTGTCGTAGTATTCTAATAAGGCTTTGAATATAGAAGTGTCGTAGTTTTCTAACGTGCTTGAGGCGTTGACGTTTATCAACAATATCTTAACTATGTCGGATCTATTATTGGAGATTGTATTAATTTTAATGTTTTTTTTTCACAATTTAAGTTTTCTGAATGTTAGGCATGAGGTTAACCAAGCTGTCTATTATTTAGCTCAGTACTCTCTTCATAATATGGACTATATATGAATTGAAGGGACTCCACATTTCTGCAGTCTTGAAACCCATTTGGGGTTGGCGTGCTCCTCTCAAGATTTCATATTCGATTCCCCCTGGCGTCACAGAAGAAAATTTTTATGTACCGATATGTGATAGTCTATATGATAAAATTCGTGACTATTTTCAAAATATCAACATTAATGTAGTGTTTCTATTAATTAAATTTTTATTTTATATGCAAAATACCGTTTAATGCTTGCACCGCTTCCGTTACAGATTTTAAATGTTTATATCTGCATAAACAAATTTTATATACATATATGAGAAAATCAATATGATAAAATTTTGGAAATTTGTGACTGTTTTCAAAATATCAACATTAATGTAGTGTGTCTATTAAATAAATTTTTATTTTATATTTTAAACACCGTTAATCATTTAAACCGCACTCGTTGATAATTTTATATGCTTAATATCCGAAAGAATATTTTTATGTACCGATATGTGATAGTCAATATGATAAACTTTTGAAAACTCGTGACTATTTTCAAAATATCAACATTAATGAAGTGTTTCTATTAATTAAATTTTTATTTTATATGTAAAATACCGTTCAATGTTTGCACCGTTCCCGTTGCAGATATTAAATGTCTATATATGTATAAACAAATTTTATATACATATATGAGAAAGTCGATATGATAAAATATTAAAAACTCGTGATTATTTTTAATATATAAATATCAATGTAGTGTTTCTAAAATAAAAATTTATTTTTATACTTTTTTCCTTAAAAAAAAATTAAATAAATTTTTATTTATATTCAAAACAAGATTCAATGTTTGGTGGACGATTATAAAATTAAGGAGATCATGAGTTTTAATAAGGACGATTATGAAATTTTGCTGGACTTCGATTTTTATATATTGTTAGTAGATATGACCATTATCCGTAATTAATTTTTAAAAAAACAAAAAAAAAAGTTTCATAGTTATCCATGAAAATTGGTTACACATGTGGATGACCATTATCCGTAATCTACTAACAATATATGAAAGTCGAAGTACAGCAAAATTTCATAATCGTCCTTATTAAAACTCATGATCTTCTTAATTTTATGTGCATAATGGTCATTGTGCAGAATTTAATTTATTTGTTTTTTAAAAATTAATTACGGATAATGTTTATCACAAGTGTAACCAATTTCCACGGATAATTATGAAACTAATTTATTTGTTTTTTTAAAAATTAATTACGGATAATGGTCATATCTACTAACATCTACTAATCTACTAACAATATATAAAATATACAACCAAATTTTATAACTGTCCTTTTTTTTAAGCAAAAGTAATGCTAGGAGCATTGCATGATATCATTAAACCAAAAAGAAATGTACAAAGAAAATGGGAACTAGGTCTACACCTTTTCAAAAAGAAGTAAATCTATAGTTAGGAAGACCTAGTCTATTCCTAATATAGTCAGCTTGTATACAGTTAGGGGCAGAAGGGAACCAAACAAGAGAAGACAGAGTTAAGCCTATATTAGCTAAACCATCTGCACAAGTGTTCCCTTCCCTATAAATGTGACTAACCAAAAAATTCATGCTTTTAACAATTTCTAAGCAATGTATCCATCTATTTCTTATATTGCAGGGAATCATAGAAGTATTCTTAAATGCCAGCATCACCAATTTGGAATCAGTTTCCAACCATATATTTTTCCATAGCTTACTCGCAGCAATCTCAATTGCAATCATTACTGCAACTAACTCAGCAGTGAAAGCAGAAGAACAGTTAAGGATATTCTGAGCAAAACAGCCCTTGCAGGCACCATCAGCGTCTCTAAATATTCCACCACATGAAGCTTTGACCGGATTCTTCACTACTGCACCATCTGTGTTGACCTTTAGCCAGGTAAAGGTGGGAGGAGACCATAAAACCTCTTTGATGATTGGGGCTTTAGGTGGATGAATGTTGACTCTGAAAGCTTTCATGATGACAAAATCTTGCATATTAACTGAGGAGCATAATCTAGTGTTGTTACCGAATAGAGCAACATTGGAGATGATTGTGTTGATGGCAGTTCTCCAATTGGTTTTCCTGTTTTGGAATCTAGCTTGGTTTCTAGAGAACCAAATAGTGTTAATGATATTGATTATGCAGGCTTTTATCACCAGATTGCATTGAGGGGTGAAACTTTTTTTTTTCAGATTTGCCATATGTCTTCTGCAGAATTGAATTGGAATGTAGTGTTCAAAATACTAGCTAGTCATGCCCAGAGTTTCAAAGAGAAAGGACAGTGAAGGAACAAGTGTGTTGTGGACTCATCTGTAGCTGAACAAAGACTGCACATGGAAGCCAAGGTGCAGCCTCTATGCTGAAGCTTCTCATCAGTTGGAATTTTGTCCTACATTAATCTCCAAGCCAACATAGATTTAGAAGGAGGGATATCTTGTAATATCCCGTTTAAATGTACCAGTTATAAGCGTTAGAAACTTCGTTTGCAAGCAAGGGCAAAGTAGTAATAAGAGAAGTGGCATAGTTGTAATTTATGAGAAAAAGCTTATTGGATAAATATGAATTTTTCTCCAAGTTTCTACTCATTTTCTTCCTTCAAAAATCTGAAATTTTCTCTTCCTTTCTCCCCTCATTATCGCCCCATCTCCTCACTATCTTCATCATCAAATCATCATCCTTTGATCTAGCAAACTTCTCCCAAAATCTTTGTAAGATAAGCAAGCTTTTGTTGGTGAAACTTGGAGCAAGGAAAAGCCAAGTATAGAAGTGGTTTTGAGTAGAGGCTTTGGACTTGAAGCTAGGGTTTGGAATCTAAAGTTTAGCAAGCAATCCTTTGATTTTGAGGTGAGCTCTTAGAGGGTTTAGAAACCCACTTTGTTTAAGCTTGAAAGTCATAGTATTAAGAGCTATTTTGATGGATTCATGCCTTAATCCCTTGTTGGCTTGTGTATATATGAATTGTTATGTGTTGAGTTGTTCTTATGTCATGGAAAATCCATTCTCATGAGTTGTTTGATGATTGGGCATGTTGGGGTTAGCCTAGGAAGTGAAATTATGAGTGCTGCTGAAGCCAAAATCGTGCTCCGATTTATGGGCATCGTGCTACGATTTTATGTCCTGTTTTTCAAGGAAGTTTCGCATAAAATCGTGCTCCGATTTTCCCAAATCGTGCTACGATATTGGCCTCCCTCAGCATTATTTTTCGTGAGCTTTGGCTTGGAAATAGGGAAGGATAAGGGATAGGCATGGCATTAGGAGATGTATACTAGTACTCCTAAGTTATATAGATGTGTTTAGGGATTGGTAATGGGATTATTTATTTGTAAGTGAAGTCCCTACATTCCCATAACTTGTGCAACTTTAGGATAATGAAAGTATGAATGAATTACTCATCATAGTTATAAACAAGTTAATAGAGTTGGATCTCCAACAATTATAGGAGGCTTATGAGAACGATAAGCCAAGATTATAGATTACAGGTTATAGATTACAAGAAATGTTTATATGATCAAAGTAACAGGCAAGTATATATATTTATACACTCTTTTATCAAAGTCAAAGTATAATAATAATTCAAAGTCAAAGGCATGTTCAGCAGACTCCGGGATTCGCCGGATGGGATCTCTCCGAGAGGGTTATCCACATGCAATTTCATAGGGAGTCCGGTGATAGCCTGATATGATAGGAGTTTCACCGGTTCATAGGGAGCTGTCCTCGGGGTTACTCCACCCGGGCCGCACTCCGTAAAACGAACTCAGAATAATTGTTTGTTCAACGCTAACAGCTAACATAAAACACTTTATTGCTTTATGTTATACAGTCATAGTAAAAGTTATAGTTATAGAGAGTTTCACAGTTAAAGATAGGTTATAGTTAAAGTCATAGACAGGTTAAAGACTTGGCGATTTTAGAATTCCCCTAAATTGCCAAGGTAGGCATGGCGACCCTAGGTTCCCTGTGGTTGCCAAACAGTAGGTTGAGTAGAGCTCACTGAGACATTATGTCTCATCCCATTCCTTCTGGTGCAGGTTCACAGGCAGGATCGCATTCAGCACGCAACAAGGGTAAGGAGAAGGCTACAGACTGATCGTGCTGATGTTATTTGCTTAAAGTTTGATTGTATTATATGTTGTGGTACTTGATGTACATGTAACAAGAGAATTGTTTTAACTTTGGATGTAATATTACAATGTGATGTAATATTGTATGAACTTTTATATTGTAAATCAATGTATCCAGTACGAAATTTTAATACTCGTATAAGATCCTAGGCAATCTTATTATGGGTGTTACAATTTGGTATCAGAGCAGGTCGATTCAGACTGTGCCATGGGTCATTAAAATACAATTTAAGTTTGAGGATCTCTTGGATCCGGGACATTATTCTAAATGTTATATCTGGTTGAAACTGATCACTTTGACTTGTGTATGACAGTTAGGATAATATGTCTGGGAGGAGAAAAGGTCCTGGCAGGCCTAGATCAAATCAGGCTAATGCTGAGGAAGCCGGAGGAGACCCTAATATGCAATTTTGGGCTCAAATGATGCAACAGCAACAGGCGTTGCAGCAACAGTACCAGGAGCAGCAAGCTCAGGCTGCGTTACAGCATCAGCAGATGATGCTTATGATGCAGCAGCAAGCCCAACAACAGGCTCAGGCTCAGCAAGAATGGATGGGAATGATGCACCATGGACAAGGTGCTCAGCAACAGACACCACCACCAGCAGTGGCGAATCCGTCCTACCGGGAATTTAACAGAAATCACCCTCCTGAGTTCAATGGGGAAGGTGAACCTCCAGAGGCCAAGAGATGGCTGAAACAGATTGAGAAAGTGTTCCGGATGGTGGATTGCCCTGAGGAAAGTAAAGTATTGTTGGCTACTAACCAGTTCAGAGGCGCGGCGGAAGATTGGTGGGAATCCGCCCAACGCCGAATGATAGCAAACGATGTTGAGGTTAATTGGGATAACTTCAAGGAAGCAATGATAGAGAAGTATATCCCAATGTCTTATAAAGTGAAGAAAGAACAGGAATTTCTTGAGCTGAAGCAAGGTGGCATGTCAGTCACCGAGTTTACAAAGAAGTTTGAAGAGTTGTCGTATTACTCCTCTCACAACGAGTATGCCGCGAATGAGAATTGGAAGATGAATCAGTATAGGCGTGGGTTGAGAGGTGAGATTGATACAGCAGTGAGCCTACAACGGAATACTAGCTATGACGAGATGGTTCATGATAGTTTAGTTGCGGAGGCGGGTTTTGCCAAGACCGCGAAAGAGAAAGCTGCAGCATATGAAAAGAGAAAGGGAAAGTTTCCAGATAGGTATCAAGAGAACAAGCCTAAGGGCTCTCCGAAGAGGGGCAAACAGTCATTTTCACCACAGGCGAATGACACTTGTAAATACTGTGGGAAATTACATCGCGGTGAATGCATGAGACGTTCGGGTGTGTGTTTCTGGTGTAGGCAGCCGGGGCACGTTTTTGCTAACTGTCCAGAAAGAAAGAATAAAAGTGGAGCTGAAGGTACTACAACAAGTAAGGGTAGAATGTACTCCCTTGATGGCCAGAAGGCTTTGGCAAATGAAGATTTAATTGCCGGTATGTGTTACTTAGGCCAAACTCCAGTTAAAGTGCTTTTTGATTGTGGTGCAACATGTTCCTTTATTTCTTACAAGTGTGTTGAAGCTTTACAATTGTCTATGTCACCGTTGATACCTCCTATGACGGTATCTACCGCTACTGAGGGCGGAGTTGTAGCTAGTTTTATATGTGAAAATTGCCCAATTACTGTATCTAGTAAGACATACTATATAGATTTGGTGTGTCTTCCCATGATGCAACTTGATGTGATCTTAGGGATGGATTGGTTATCTGCCAATCATGTGTATATTGGATGTGCGGAGAAGTGTATCTTTATGCCTACAGATGATACGACTGAAGGTGTGGCTTTATCAGAGTTAATCAACCGCACTCATCAGCTTACTCAGCTTATGTGTGCCCAGGATAATGGTTTTTATGTGATGGTTACTGTGACTTCAGAATCAGAACTGAGTCCCAGTGACATTCCTGTTGTCAGTGACTATTTGGATGTTTTCCCTTCAGGGATAAATAATTTACCCCCGGAACGGGAAGTTGAGTTTTCTATTGATCTCATCCCAGGATCAGAACCAGTATCAGTGGCGCCTTATAGAATGTCACCATCAGAGTTAAAGGAATTGAAGTCTCAGTTAGAAGACTTGATTCAGAAACATTTCATCAGGCCCAGTGTGTCACCTTGGGGTGCGCCAGTGTTGTTGGTTAAGAAGAAGGATGGTAGTATGAGATTGTGCATTGACTACCGTCGGTTAAACAAAGTAACTATTAAGAACAAGTATCCGTTACCAAGGATTGATGATCTTTTGGATCAACTCAAAGGAGCCGCAGTGTTTTCAAAGATTGATCTCAGATCAGGATACCACCAGATTCGTATCAAATCGTCAGATGTGTCCAAGACGGCGTTCAGAACACGTTATGGGCATTATGAGTTTCTGGTTATGCCGTTTGGAGTGACTAATGCTCCAGCAGTGTTCATGGATTATATGAATAGAATATTCCAGCCTTACCTGGATCAGTTTGTTGTAATCTTCATAGATGATATTTTGATCTATTCAAAGGACTCACAGGAACATGCTCAACATCTGAGGATTGTTTTGGACATCCTTAGAGAAAATCAGTTATATGCAAAATTCAGCAAATGTGAATTTTGGTTATCGGAAATCCAGTTTTTGGGGCATGTTATTTCTAAAGGAGGAGTGTCAGTTGACTCATCAAAGGTTGAAGCTGTCCTTAATTGGGCCAGACCAACGAATGTAACAGAAGTTCGGAGTTTCCTCGGTTTAGCAGGTTACTACCGGAGATTTATTATGAGATTTTCACAGATTGCGTTGCCATTGACACGCCTCACAAGGAAAGATATGCCTTTCGTCTGGGACGAAGATTGTGAGAAAAGTTTTCGGACTTTGAGAAAGAAATTATCCAAGGCTCCAGTATTAGCAATACCTGACCCTGAAAAGAAATATGTGGTTTATTGTGATGCGTTCTCTAAAGGACTGGGCAGTGTGCTCATGCAAGAAGGTAATGTTATAGCTTATGCTTCTCGACAGCTTAAATCTCACGAGGAGAATTACCCCACTCATGACCTTGAATTGGCGGCAATAGTTTTTGCTTTGAAAGTGTGGAGGCACCATTTATATGGAGCACAATTCGACCTGTTCAGTGACCATAAAAGTTTAAAGTATTTGTTTGATCAACGGGAACTGAACATGAGGCAGAGAAGATGGATGGAATATTTAAAGGATTTTGATTTCGAGTTAAAGTATCACCCTGGAAAGGCGAATGTAGTTGCGGACGCCTTGAGCAGGAAATCTTTGATTAAAGCAGAAGTGCTGATGCATACCTGTGGTTTGTATGAGAAATTTCGAGATCTTAATCTCAGCGTTACAGAAATGGATGATGGCGTCTTGTTGCAAAGGTTAGAGGTTACTTGTGATTTGCGGTCCCGAATCGCGCAAGCTCAAGAATCAGATGTGAATCTTCAGAGGAGGATTGGTCAGTCAGAATTTTCAAGGGCTTCGGATGGTACTCTGCTGTTTGAAGGTAGAGTTTGTGTTCCCGATGATGCTAGTTTAAAAAGGTTGATCTTGGAAGAGGCGCACAAGAGTAGTTTCAGTATTCATCCGGGTACCACTAAAATGTATCAAGATTTAAAGAAGGATTATTGGTGGCCAGGGATGAAGACTGATATTGCGGAATTCGTATCACGTTGTATTGTGTGTCAACAAGTGAAAATTGAACATCAGAGGCCGGCAGGGATGCTTGTACCATTGGAGATCCCTCAGTGGAAATGGGAAGAAATCTCTATGGATTTTGTGACAGGGTTACCTCGGACTCAACGGGGACATGATTCAATTTGGGTAGTTGTCGATCGGTTAACTAAGTCTGCTCACTTTTTACCGGTTAGGACTACTTACAGGGCTGCTCAGTACGCAGAATTATTCATAGCGGAGATTGTGAAATTACATGGTGTTCCAACCAGCATTGTGTCAGATAGGGATCCTATCTTTACTTCTCATTTTTGGAAAGCTTTTCAAAAGGCTTTGGGAACGAGGTTAAAGTTGAGTACGTCCCATCATCCTCAAACAGATGGGCAATCAGAGAGAACCATTCAGACGTTAGAAGATATGCTACGTGCATGCATTTTAGAGGATGGAGGAAATTGGAATCACCATCTGCCTTTGATTGAATTTTCGTATAATAACAGTTACCATTCTAGCATCGGGATGGCGCCATATGAGGCACTATATGGCAGGAGGTGTAGAACACCGCTTTGTTGGTCAGAGGTTGGAGATAAAAGTATTTTGGGACCTGAGATTATCCAGGAAACCACTTTGAAGATTAAATCCATTCAGGATAAGATTAGAACTGCTCAAAGTCGACAGAAGAGTTATGCAGACAAGAGGCGAAGACCTCTAGAGTTCGAAGTGGGAGATCATGTTTTTCTGAAAGTTACCCCTAAGCTAGGACTACGAGGTGTTTTCAGGACTAAGAAATTGAGTCCAAGATTTATTGGGCCATTTGAGATACTTAAACGAGTCGGACCAGCAGCTTACCAATTGGCTCTGCCACCGGCGATGTCAGGATTGCATGATGTTTTCCATGTTTCACAACTAAGGAAGTACATTCCTGATCCTCACCAACCTGTAGAGTTGGAAACTATCGACTTAAGATCAGATTTGACTTTTCGGCTCGAACCGGAATGGATTATTGAACGTGATGTCAAAGCATTGAGGAATAAAGAGATTCCAATTGTTAAAGTCATATGGAAAGGTTCTCCCTATGGCGAAGCCACATGGGAATTGGAATCAGAGATGATGGAGAGCTACCCGCATCTTTTTACAGGTAATTTCTAAATTTCGAGGACGAAATTTCTTTAAGGGGGGTAGAGTGTAATATCCCGTTTAAATGTACCAGTTATAAGCGTTAGAAACTTCGTTTGCAAGCAAGGGCAAAGTAGTAATAAGAGAAGTGGCATAGTTGTAATTTATGAGAAAAAGCTTATTGGATAAATATGAATTTTTCTCCAAGTTTCTACTCATTTTCTTCCTTCAAAAATCTGAAATTTTCTCTTCCTTTCTCCCCTCATTATCGCCCCATCTCCTCACTATCTTCATCATCAAATCATCATCCTTTGATCTAGCAAACTTCTCCCAAAATCTTTGTAAGATAAGCAAGCTTTTGTTGGTGAAACTTGGAGCAAGGAAAAGCCAAGTATAGAAGTGGTTTTGAGTAGAGGCTTTGGACTTGAAGCTAGGGTTTGGAATCTAAAGTTTAGCAAGCAATCCTTTGATTTTGAGGTGAGCTCTTAGAGGGTTTAGAAACCCACTTTGTTTAAGCTTGAAAGTCATAGTATTAAGAGCTATTTTGATGGATTCATGCCTTAATCCCTTGTTGGCTTGTGTATATATGAATTGTTATGTGTTGAGTTGTTCTTATGTCATGGAAAATCCATTCTCATGAGTTGTTTGATGATTGGGCATGTTGGGGTTAGCCTAGGAAGTGAAATTATGAGTGCTGCTGAAGCCAAAATCGTGCTCCGATTTATGGGCATCGTGCTACGATTTTATGTCCTGTTTTTCAAGGAAGTTTCGCATAAAATCGTGCTCCGATTTTCCCAAATCGTGCTACGATATTGGCCTCCCTCAGCATTATTTTTCGTGAGCTTTGGCTTGGAAATAGGGAAGGATAAGGGATAGGCATGGCATTAGGAGATGTATACTAGTACTCCTAAGTTATATAGATGTGTTTAGGGATTGGTAATGGGATTATTTATTTGTAAGTGAAGTCCCTACATTCCCATAACTTGTGCAACTTTAGGATAATGAAAGTATGAATGAATTACTCATCATAGTTATAAACAAGTTAATAGAGTTGGATCTCCAACAATTATAGGAGGCTTATGAGAACGATAAGCCAAGATTATAGATTACAGGTTATAGATTACAAGAAATGTTTATATGATCAAAGTAACAGGCAAGTATATATATTTATACACTCTTTTATCAAAGTCAAAGTATAATAATAATTCAAAGTCAAAGGCATGTTCAGCAGACTCCGGGATTCGCAGGATGGGATCTCTCCGAGAGGGTTATCCACATGCAATTTCATAGGGAGTCCGGTGATAGCCTGATATGATATGAGTTTCACCGGTTCATAGGGAGCTGTCCTCGGGGTTACTCCACCCGGGCCGCACTCCGTAAAACGAACTCAGAATAATTGTTTGTTCAACGCTAACAGCTAACATAAAACACTTTATTGCTTTATCTTATACAGTCATAGTAAAAGTTATAGTTATAGAGAGTTTCACAGTTAAAGATAGGTTATAGTTAAAGTCATAGACAGGTTAAAGACTTGGCGATTTTAGAATTCCCCTAAATTGCCAAGGTAGGCATGGCGACCCTAGGTTCCCTGTGGTTGCCAAACAGTAGGTTGGGTAGAGCTCACTGAGACATTATGTCTCATCCCATTCCTTCTGGTGCAGGTTCACAGGCAGGATCGCATTCAGCACGCAACAAGGGTAAGGAGAAGGCTACGGACTGATCGTGCTGATGTTATTTGCTTAAAGTTTGATTGTATTATATGTTGTGGTACTTGATGTACATGTAACAAGAGAATTGTTTTAACTTTGGATGTAATATTACAATGTGATGTAATATTGTATGAACTTTTATATTGTAAATCAATGTATCCAGTACGAAATTTTAATACTCGTATAAGATCCTAGGCAATCTTATTATGGGTGTTACATATATGGAGCCCAAATGATTTTAGCCCAGCTAAGTTGCTGACCAACCTGATTCTTGAATAAGTAAGCATCCTTAAAAGTGAGATGACCAGATTGTGATGGATTCCATAAAAGTTGATCCTCTAAATCAACTTTGGGAATAGTTACATTTTGAGCAAGCAATGTGATAGCAGGAAAGGATTGCTAAACTGATATAGGAAAAGCCCAATTGGAATCCCGAATAAAGTCACAGACCCTGGCGGTTAGCCTAGAATATAAGTAAGAGGGGAAGTTTAGGGTAGAAGCAATAGGCTCACCACACCACTTATCTGTCCAAAAATTAATCATGCTACCATTACCAAGGTTCCAGCTAGAATTCTCCAAAACACAAGAAGCTTCAGATTTTGTACTACTCCATATAGAAGAGTAAATATGTGTTTTAATTGGGCCATTCTTGTTGAGAGTTCTGCTTCTGAGAATAAAGGCCCAAGGTTCCTGAGAAGTCATTAAGTCCTAGCAAAGTTTAAAGTTGGAGGCTTCATTAAGCTTTGTAAGAGATTTGAGACCCAAACCTCCTTCTTTCAGGGGCTTACAAATCTTATGCTAAGCAACAGTCACCAGTTTTCTCTTTTCTATGTCTCCAGACCAAACAAAGTTTCTAATACATCTCTCCAAATCCTTCAGCAATGAAATTGGCCAGGAGTAGACCGAGATGCTATGAATGAGCATGCTTTGTATCACAGAAGTAACTAGCTGGACTCTACCAGCTGAAATTCTGGCTAGTAGGATCAGACAGTAAAACAGAGCACAAATTTTGCAAAACAGGGCACAATCAAATAAGTTCAGAAGCAGAAAATAGAAGTGCAGAAATAAAAATGGCACACAGAATTTGTTAACCTAGTTCGGTGTAAACACCACCTACATCTGGAGGATACCAATCCAGGAAGGAAATCCACTATAGGAATTAATCCTTAAGACTCAAGACACTGACCCCCAGTTCCCAGCCTAAGCAATCAAACTCCTCCTAGTTCAGATTTCTACCCAACACCTTGAGTATTAGAAACTACTAACTTCCTATCCAAGTAACTAACCCAGTTACAACTCAGCTTCTGAAAAACTTCCCAGTTTTGAAGAACACACTTCAATACATCAAAACTTCATTCGTACCTAAAGGCTTAGAATGAATTACAACTCAATAAACTCTAAACCAACTCAGTTTGAGTGGTGTACAAAATAAACCTAAGTTTAAAACACAAAGACTCAATTTTTTGAATAAAACTCTAAATTTCGTAAGTCTTCAACAATAGCAGCATTCTCCTTAAATAGGCTTCAGTCAAGCAGCATTAATCTGATTCCAATCTTCTGAATTGATATGTTTCTGAATTATGCAAGGCTCAATTAGGAAACATATAATTCTGCAATGTATCTTGAAAAGATTGCTTCTGAAAAATATGATTGAGCATAAACACGAGCCAAATCTTCATAAGATCTTCAACAAATCAATCAGCATTCTAGAACCCTTCATCCATAATAAATCCATGATAAATCTCTCAAAGATTCGCACAGAAATAACATTTAAAAACCCAGCTTCTGAAGAAGTCAACGCGGGTCAACGGTTGAATAGTGCATCTGAAGCACTGTAGCGCGTCTGAAGGATTTCAGCGTCTGAAGCACTGTTCCTGCGTCTGAAGGTTCATTCAGCTTCTGAAGGTCCAAAGTGCGTCTGAACCACTTCAAATCCGATTTCTTGCAACTGAAGACTTCTTATATACATGGAGATGCTTCCCTTGAACACATTGAGTTTACCAAAACATGCAGCCAACTTCAAAATACTCAACACCAGCCATAGAGAGTAGAAAGGCTTTCCAAGATGCCAATTTAATCTTTATTTTGTCAGCTATAGGTTGAAGATGAATAGCTTTAGGCTTACCTTTGAATATTGGGACTCCTAAGTAAAGGAAAGGGAGAGTTCCAACATTAAAACCCAGCAAGTTAACAATGGAGGCTAACCTGGTTTGAGATATGGAATTAGAATAAATAGTGGATTTAGAAGGATTGATGACTTGTCCAGAGCACAAAGCGTAATCAGTGAAGAGATCCTTGAGAGCCTGGATACAACTCATTCTACCTCTACAGAAAATCATCACATCATCAGCATACAAAGTGTGAGAGGGAACATGTTGACTTCTTAAGGCTTTTATCAAATCTATCTTTCCTGCATTAACAAGGTTGGTGATTCCCCTACTAAGGACATCTTCAGCTAAACAGAAAAGAAGAGGAGACAAGGGATCACCCTGCCTAACCCCTCTCTTACAATGAAAGAACCCATGCAGCTTACCATTAACAGATATAGAGAGTTTGGTAAAGTTTAGAATAACCTCAATCCAGTCACAAAACTTTGAACTAAAGCCAAGGATTTCAACACTTTAATCAGGAACGGCCACTCTAAAGTGTCAAAGGCTTTGGAGATGTCGATCTTGAAAGTTGTGTTCCCACCAAAAGCTTTTTGTGCAGCAAGTTAACAGCTTCAGAGGTGATGCAGATGCAGTCCTTGATGTTTCTTCCTCTTATGAAACTTCTCTGCTCCTGAGAAATAATATGAGGCATAATGGAAGCTAACCTATCAGCAAGAATCTTGGTGATAATTTTGAATTTAAAATTTGCTAGAGCAATATGTCTAAACTGGTTCACATTATCAGCATTATCATTCTTTGGAATTAAAATGAGAGTGTTGGAGTTGAAATTAGGGAGAAGCCACCCTGTAGTAAAGAACTCCAAAACAGCATTAATGACATCCCCCTTAATAATGTTCCAAAAAGAGTGAAAAAAGATTGCTCCAAACCCATCTGGCCCAGGAGCCCCATCCTTGTTCAGAGCCATAACTGCTGCATGAATCTCAGATTCTGATGGAACACTTGTCAGCAAGTTGTTGGTTTGTTGATTCACCAAGTTTGGAATTGTGTCTTCCACCAATGAGCTAACCTGCAAAACAGAAGAAGAGCAAAAAATGTTTTGAAAATAGTTAGTTATATGCGATGCAATTTGATCTGGTTGATGGATTAATCTGTCACCGTCTTTTAGGGTGGATATGGTTTTGTAAGAGTTTTTGATTTTGGCAATTCTATGAAAGTAGTTTGTGTTTCTATCCCCTTGTAGGTGCCAGTTAAGTTTTGCTTTTTCACTCCAAAAGACTTCTTCAATTTCAAGAGCTTTTTGGTATTCAAGCTGAGCTAGCTTATGTTGTTCCAATAGTGTATCAGTATGACCTTGAACATCCATGGCCTCCTGGATGTCATTCGCTTTCTTTTCAGTTTCATGCACCATAATGTGAACATTGCCAAAAACTTCCTTGTTCCAGACCTTAAGCTTTTCTTTTAGCATCTTCAGCTTTTGAGTTAAAATGAACATTGGACAACCAAATATCTCTGTTTTCCAAATATCTTTCACAATCAGCATGCAAAAGCCACATCTTCAAAACTCTGAATTGGGAGGTGAAGGTTTGGGGGCTGTTATGGAATTCAAGTAAAAGTGGGAAGTGGTCAGAGTGATGTTTGGTTAGGGTGGAGACAGATAAGGAATAGCACATATCAATCCAAGATTGGTTTCATATAACTCTATCCAGCCTTCTCTCAGTCAATCTACTACCACTTCTCCCATTGGACCAAGTGTAGTGTGCTCCTCTGGTAGGAAGATGGATCAAGTTGTTTGTGTCAGACCAGTTAGTAAAGTCTGTGATGGGGGGTCTTACAGGTGTGGAGTGGCCTCTATGCTCATTGTGTGCTCTCTAAAAAAAAACGCTCGAGGTCATAAGGACGCTCGTAAAGAAGTGCGGAGTCGCCACCAAAGTTTTTGTTTAAAGTGAACGTTGATAAACCCTTAAGTTTTTATTTTTAAAAGGGAAACGATAATAAAACCCTTCGCGATATGGAAAGGATGGACATCACAACCATTACCGGGTTCGGGAGTCGATTACGCAAGGGGAAGGTATTAGCACCCCTCGCGTTCGTTGTACTCAACGGGAACCTCCTAGTTAGTTAAGGCTAAAGTGTTTTTAAAGTTTTGCTTGCATGCTTAAATATATAAAGATAATAAAGAAGGGGGAAAAAGTTATTTTTATTATTTTGCTTGACAAGATGATGATCTTGCTCCTATGTATCTCCTGGTGCGATGGAGAATTCAAAGCTACGTAGTTCTTTGGTAGAAAAAACGTATATTTGTTGGTTGTTTTTAAAGAATGATGTTTTGATCGTATTCTTGCGATTAAACGTAGCTTGTATGCTCGCGCGTGGGAGACTTAAACTTTTGTTTGTATCGCACTTGAATAGATAAAAACATATCCGTTGGGGAAAAGAGATTTTCAATTGACCACGGGGGTCAAGAAAAGGGTTCAAATGGTCACGGGGGACCAAGAAAAGGTTCAACGGACTCAACGGAGTTGAGCATTGATTCAAAAGGTCACGGGGGACCGAGAAAAAGTTCAATGGACCAACGGGTCGAGCATTGATTCAATTGACTCAATGGAGTCGAGAAAGGATTCAATTGACTCAACGGAGTCAAGAAAAGGTTCAGTGGACTCATCGGAGTCGAGCACTGATTCAAATGACTCAACGGAGTCGAGAAAAGGTTCAATGGATCCAACGGGATCGAGCATTGATTCAAAAGGTCACGGGGGACCGAGAAAAGAATTTCAATGGACCAACGGGTCGAGCATTGATTCAATTGACTCAATGGAGTCGAGAAAGGATTCAATTGACTCAACGGAGTCAAGAAAAGGTTCAATGGACTCAACGGAGTCGAACATTGAATCAAAAGTTCACGGGGGACCGAGAAAAAGTTCAATGGACCAACGGGTCGAGCATTGATTCAATTGACTCAACGGAGTCAAGAAAGGGTTAATTGATCCAACGGGATCAAGAATAGGTTTTGGTGTGTTGGATGCGTTAAAAATAGAATGACGATTGCCCGAATAACGAGACATACGTCAAGTATTTGTGCAACCGGGAAATGGAGAGACATACGTCAAACCACTCCTTTTTTCATTCAAGTTTGTTATTGAAACTTAAGAAATCCCAAAAAGAGAGCAAAACATTTGGTTTAAAACTTATAAGCAAGTTTAAAACTCAAATTAGTTGTTGCAACCTATGAACAAGCTTGTTTGTTCATGTGTATGAAAAATGCACAAGTTATGAAAATGAACAAGTTTAATTCAAGTTCAAGTTTGGTTCAAGTTTGAAAAAGTGAACAAGTTTCTTGTTATTCAAGTTAACTATTTAAACTTGTGAATTTCCAAATGTGTGTAAAAACCCTTGTTATGTTTTGAACCAAAATGAGTTTTAATCCTCTTAGATTCTGAATCTTCAAGTCAGAACCTCAAAGGTTAGCTTTCAGAAACTTGAACTCAGAACCTGAGTTCTGTCATGATCGCTGAGCGACCTGAATCTGGCTCTGCGAACCTGAGTTCTGTCATGGTCGCAGAGCGACCAGAACCTGGCTCTGCGAACTCTTCGAAAATTTGAACTCCTGAACAAGCTTCAGAATCTTAAGAGGAGTGAAAAAAAACTTTTGAAATTAGTAAGAAAAGGAGTAAAACACTTCAATTTTAAATGTTTTGCAAACCTTGGGATTTCTTTGAAGTTCAAAAGATGTTTTTAAATCAAAATGAGTTAAAAACTATTAAGGATGCAGAACTGAGATTGAATCAAGCAGGAATCAAAACAAATGCAAACAGTAATGCAAATGCAATATGACAAGTTCAGAATGACTTACAACTCCTAGCCCAAAACTTTTGTTGCAAGAAAAATGGAAAAGGCTTGGATGATGATGGTTTTGCAAAGTTGGAAGTGTTGATGAACACAATCAGCAAGAACAATGATATTGTGCTATTGTTCTTCCCTCTTTGTATGAGATTTAGTGGTTGTTTTGATTGCTTGATTACTTTGTGCTAGTTTGGGATGATTTCTGAAAGAAAGGAATGGAACTTTTCTCTAAACTTGCTCAAAACCAACTCTGTTTTTTGTATCAAAGAAGGTCTGAATTGTGTAAAAATTCACTGCCTAATTCACTCTCTTTTTTGGTCTAAAAAATCTGTCCATAATCCTGCAGCATTGCATGGCTTTTATAGGCAAAATGAGATCAAATGCCATCATGAAAAATCCCTAGAACTAGGCTGTTTTTGTGGGCTAAAATCAGGCTATTTGCTTTGCATTTAATGCAAAAGGGAAGAGGTGACCTTGCCTTGCTACAATGGTCAAGACTTTGGCCAAATTCAGAAACCAATGAAGTTGAATTCTGACAGAAAATTGCTGGAAAACATGAAACAGGGCTGTTTGCAAAACAGGGGCAGCAGTTTTGCCTCAATCTTTGAATGGTTTTGATAAATCCTATGGCAAGGTGGATGCTGGAAAGTAGCAGGGTCAGTAGCAGGCAACATGGTAGGGGAGAAGTGCTGCCCAAGGGCAGCAACTAGCTTGGTTCCTTGCTAGGTTTTGCTTCTTCTTCCTTTCTTTTCTTGCTTTGCATAGACACATGCTTTCTCTTCTTTCTTTGTTGAGTCCAGCAGTAAACATAATAATAATAGATGATAATAATAATAGATGATGACAATAATAATAATAAAAGAAAGGTAAATTAGAAAATCAAAAGTTGCAAAATTCGCAGAGTTCGCAGAGCGATTAGAACATCGCTCTGCGAAATCCTTCGCAAAGTTCGCAGAGCGATTATAACATCGCTTTGCGAAATCCTCTTTTTTTTATATTTAAAAAGGAGAAAAAATAAAAGTTGACTTTCTTATGCGTTGACTTTGACTTTCTCTTTTTTTTGTCGACTCTTTTTTTGAAAAAGCTTGGACAAAATTAGGGTACAACACTCATGGACTCCTAAAATGGTATTAAAATCACCTATGTAGCACCAAGGGATATTGTGTTGGGTTTGCAAAGATTGTAATTCATTCCAAAGTTCTCTTCTAACTAAGTAAGAGGTAGATGCATAAACTGCAGAAATGCCAAAGACAGAGTTGTCATCTTTTAAAGTGAAACTAACATGTTGGGTAGATATGGACAAAATAGAGGGTGTCATGTTGACAGAACATATACACCAAAGGTTGGGGAGTAATGGGTGTCTATTGTTGAAAGCAAAAGGTTTTAAACCTAACATAAGAAGCTAATTGATAGGGAAATTGTAATATCCCGCTTAAGCGTGACCTTTAACAGTATCACAAGAATTAAACGAATGGAATGGCATTATAGTAATTATGAGAGGAAAGGGGTTTATAAAGTGATAAACATGAAATTTTCTCATTTATCCTCATCCTCTCTTTCTCTCTACAAATCAGATTTCTTCTCCCTCTCTCTCTAGAAACTCAGCCACCATCATCATCAAGCTGTAATCCCTCAATTCTCTCCCTAGATCAAGTTTATTACAAGCAAGTAAGTGTGGGGAAGCTTGGAGCAAGAGAAAAGTTAAGGAAAATAAGAAAAGAGTAAGAGATCAAGCTAGGGTTTTGAAGCTAAAGGTTAAGCCAGCACCAAATCAAGTTTAAGGTGAGCTCCCTAGGGTTTTAGAACCCTCTTTGAGTGAGTTGGGTGTGTTTATGCCTTTGAGCAAAGTTTTATAGTTTTTACCCTAATTCTCTGTGCTTGCTAATTCCTTGCTCATATATGTTTAAAACTATCATTTTGTAATAGAAAATCATTTCTAACATGTTTGGGAAGCTTGGGTAACTTTGATTGAGCAAAAATGGTGGAAAAACATGATTTTTAACAAGTTCTGTACTGTCATGGTCGCTACAGCGACCAGCCGTCGCTATAGCGACCAGACAGCAATTTTCATTCTGGTCACCGTCGCTTGTAGCGACCAGCCGTCGCTTGTAGCGACCAAACCAGAACAGCTCATGACTGTTGAGCTGTTCTGGGGGTTCTGGTGCGCGTGGGCTTGACTTTTTGCAACTGTTTTCTCCTAATACATTTTGGAAACATTAACCACCATTTTAACTCATCCTAAAGGCTTCCAATGGTTGAGAAAGTATAGGAGCAAGGAATGCGCAAGGCATGGGAAATGTAAGAACAATGGTTATATGAATAGGTAAGCCTTAATAGCGGCATATGACAACGATATGTCGAGTCCTTGATAGGAAAACAAGAATTAAGAGTATGATACTAAGGATTAGATGGATGATTCCATTACTTGTGAGTTGATAACTCTTAAGAAAAAGCATATGACTTTGAAAGTCAAGGACCTATTTTAGGTAAGCAAGATGATAGATGTATTCGGTTTAGAATACAAGAGTAATAGGAAAGTTTCAGTTAAGTTATAGTGTTGGTTCTCCAATGGTTAATAGGTGGCTTATGAGAACGATAAGCCAAGAACCTTGTGTTATAGGTTAAGTGTTACAGGATTGTTATATGATTAAAGTAACAGATATGCATATTTATATGTAAAAGTTAAAGAATTATATATCAAAGTTAAAGGCGTGTTCGCACGTTTCATAGTCATAGGCATGTTCAGCAGACTCCAGGATACGCCGGATGGGACTTCACCGAGAGGGTTGTCCACATGCAATTCATAGTGGAGTCCGGTGTTAGCCTGATATGATAGGAATTTCACCGGGTCATAGGGAGATGTACTTCGGGGTTACTCCACCCGGACCGCACTCCGTAAAATGAACTCAGATAATAATGTTTGTTCAACACTAACAGCTAACATAAAACTGTTTATATGTATTATGTTTCATTGTTATAGTCAAAGTTATAGTTACAGGTAGATTACAGTTACAGGAAAGTTACAGTTATAGTTATAGACAGTTATCAGAAAGTGGTCCTAGGTTTCCCCTCGATCACTAAGTCATAGATACAGGCAGATTACAGTTATAGTTATAGGCAGATCACAGTTGCACTTATAGGCAGTTTAAAGATATAAATTACAGGCAGACTTACAGTCATAGGCAGATTTATATCCTGTATGGATAAAGATAAGACTTGGCGATCATAGGAAATCCCCAAGATTGCCAAGGTAGGCATGGCGACCCTAGGTTCCCTGTGGTTGCCAACAGTTGGTTGAGTAGAGCTCACTGAGACATTATGTCTCATCCCACTCCTTCTGGTGCAGGTTTACAGGTAATTCAGAGGTTCGTGATAAAGTTCTTCAGAGGGATACTGAATGGAGTACAGTTGCTCGTCGTGTACCAGCTCAGGAGCTCAATGGACATTTGTATAAGCATTGTAATGGTATTGGATTATTGTACAAACGAGTAAACTTGTATTCATTCAGATGTGATATAATATTATTATTGAAAATTTTAAATGTATCCAGTATCAGTTTAACGCACATGCTAATATTCTAGATTAAATTAGTATGGGTGTTACAGAAATTTTGAAAGTACATCCAAGGCTCCGCAATAAATAAAAAATCAGGTTTGTGTTTCTTAATAATTCTTTTGAGGGCTAATCTAGTAGGGGAGTTAGCCAGTCCCCTAAGATTCCAGAAGACTCCCTTCATCTGAAGGGTTTGGGATTTCCAATCCTTGACCTGATTGGATAAGAACTAGATGGTTTGGAGGGACTTACTTTGTGTGTTTTCTTCTTCTTAGTAACCATTGTAAATCCTGAAGCTTCTATATTTTGATGGTCCTCCTTAAGAAGAGCCTCGTCTATCAATCTTTCATTCTCCTGCTTCCTTATGACTTCTTCTTGCTCTTGTTCAGCCAAGTTAGCCCAGGACTGGTGTAGAAATTCCATGTCCTTTTGGATACGGATTGGAGTATTTACTGAAACTTCTTGCTCCTGAGGATATGTCCTTTTAGTCACGAGTTTTCATAACTGTCCTTATTAAAACTCATAATCTCCTTAATTTTATGTGCATAATGGCCATTTTGCAAAATTTAATTTATTGTTTTTTAAAAAGATTAATTACGGAGAATGTCCATCACAAGTGTAAGCAATTTCCACGGATAACTATGAAACTAATTTATTTGTTTTTTAAAAAATTAATTACGAATAATGTTCATATCTACTAACATCTACTAACAATATATAAAAATCAAAGTACAACAAAATTTCATAATCGTCATTATTAAAACTCATGATCTCTTTAATGTCGATATTTTGAAAATAGTCACGAGTTTTCAAAATTTTATCATATCGACTATCACATATCGGTAGAAAAAAAAATCTTCTGCATATATAAGCATATAAAATCTTGAACGAGTGCGGTTTAAATATTTAACGGTGTTTTAAATATAACATAAAAATATATTTAATAGACACACTACATTAATATTGATTTTTTTTTAAAATAGTCATGAGTTTCCAAAATTTTATCACATTGACTTTCTCATTTATCTATATAAAAATTTGTTTTTGCAGATATAAACATTTAAAATCTGCAACGGGAGCGGTGCAAACATTGAACAGTGTTTTGCATATAAAATAAAATTTATTTAATAGACACACTACATTAATGTTGATATTTTGAAAATAGTCACGAGTTTTCAAAATTTTATCATATCGACTTTCTCATATATGTATATAAAAATTTGTTCCTGCAGATATAAACATTTAAAATCTGCAATGGGAGCGGTGCAAATATTGAACAATGTTTTGCATATAAAATAAAATTTAATCAATAGAAACACAACATTATTGTTGATATTTTGAAATTAGTCACGAGTTTTCAAAATTTTATCATATCGACTATCAGATATCGATACATACAAATTTTCTTCTGCATATATAAACATATAAATTCCTCAACGAGTGCGATTTAAATATTTAAGAATCCGTGGAATAAATAAGAATTTAGTATTTGAACAAGATTTTTAATCAAAACATAAATAAGAATTTAAATGCAATCATTCACTATTCATTCGTTCTTTTTCTTGTTTACTGCGACATAGAACAAAATTCTAACTTCTTCATCATCATCAAGTGTGATTGCAAAACACTAAAGAAACTCATACGCTGGACATGACCCTAACACCGACATGTCAAAAATAATTTAAATTTTTTGAATAATTAAATATAATCACATGTGTCAATATTGACGTCGACACCGACAAGTGCCGAACAATGTACACAACTTTAATGTGGAGTGTTTGTACTACGCGCAAGCTCCCTTGTAGTACAAGTAGGCATGCATAGAGCTTACCAAATTAACAACAAGGAAAACTAAAATATGTAAAAGGTTGGAGAAAAATTTAAGGTAGCATCGATTGATATAAATCTAATAATTGGATTATAACATGCGCATGTGCAGCTTGCTAGTACAATTAGGGGTGGCAAAGTGATCCATCAAATATATATCAATCCAAACCATCCATCCATCAAACAATTTTTTTTAACGGATTGGATTCAATCCATCCATTTAATAATATGGATGGATTCAATCCATCCAACTTATTTTTAAAATCCAATGGTTTAATGGAAATAAAAAATTCCTAATAAATATTTAAATATTAAAATTAATTTAGAACTAAGAAATTAGAAAAATCTGAAAATACAAAACATAAAATTATAGAAATTTAATAGTGTAACATCCCGCTTCAGACTTAAATATTTATCAGTGTCGAGACAACGTGTAACATCCCACCTAAGACTCGAATACTTATTTATATTGAGACGATGTTCGGAATGTTTTAAGCAAAGGACAATTTGGTAAATTGTCAGTTAATGGGTTTATTTATTTGGCAAGTGTAATATTCCGCTTATAAGTATCAATTATCAGTATTAGACGCGATTATGGAACATGGCAAACTTGCAAAATAAGTGGAATGGCATTTTGGTGATTATTTTGAAAAGGAGGATTATAAGAAAAAGAAAAGGGAAGATATTTTCATTATTCATTTCCCTTCCATCCTTCCTCTTCTCTCACGCCACCCTCCCTTCCTCCTCCTCCCAATCTTCACATAATCATCCTTTAACATGGCCAATTCATGTGAGAAAGAGCTAGTAAGCTTGTGTGGAAAGCAAGAACAAGAGAAGAAACAAAGAGAATTGAAGAAGTATCAAGAGAAGAGCTAGAGCTTTGGTTTTCAAGTTTGAGTTTAGTGATTAGAAGCTTGGCAAGGAGTAAAGCTAGCATCAAGGTGAGTTCCTAGGGGTTTAGAATCCCCTTTGTAAGTTTTGAAGAGTTTTGTTTATTTTGAGCTAAGACTAGAAATTTACCCTAATTTCCTATGTATGCCAATTCCTTGATTATTTATGTTTTAAACTATCAATTTGTATTGGAAATTCATTCCTTATACTATTGGAATGCCTGGGTATCCTTAAATGTGTCAAAATGGTGGAAAATCACACTTTTAACATGTTTTTGAACTGTCATTTTCGCCGGGCGAACTCGGGGCGAACGTGCAGTTACTGTTTGACAGGTCCTCACTGCCTATTTTCGCCTCCACCTCGCCTCCACATCGCCTAGCGATTTTAGACAGACAGCATTTGTCTGTTCTGTTTCGTTCTAGGTGCTGTGTACGTGTTCGGCGATGCTTCTTAATAACTGTTTTCAAGTATACATTAGTTTTCAAAGATAAACACCATTCTTGACATATTCAATGGATTACTCAACATTTAAGGAATGAATGATTGGACAAGGAATTGGGTATAGCATTAGGAATGCAAAGTAAAGTTATTTAAGCTAAGGAATGTTCCCAATAACCAAGCAATGGCTTATGAGAACGATGAGCCTAAGACTGTAAGTTTCTAAGTTAAGTATTTGGAGGTTATCCTCCTTAAGAATGCATTACTATGCCAAGGCTAGATAAAGTATTAGAAGTACTTACAAGTACTTAATATGAGAAGTAATGTTTAAGTTAAGGACCTATTTATAGGTTAGGCAATTAAGAATGAATACTTAAGAGTGCATTAGATATGCACAAGATTATGAACGTATAAGATATGTATATGAATTTAAGAATCTATGATAAAGAATATGATAACGTGTTCATCAGACTCCGGGATACGCCGGATGGGATTTCTCCGAAAGGGCTATCCACACGTAATTTATAAGACGAATGTTAAACGTGTTCATCAGACTCCGGGTTTCGCCGGATGGGACTCTTCCGAGAGGATTGTCCACACGTATGTTAAAAGATTTAAGCATGTCCAGCAGGCTCCGGGATTCGCCGGATGGGACTTCTCCGAGAGGGTTGTCTACATGCAAGATGTGTCCAGCAGGCTCCGGATTATGCCGGATGGGGCTTCACCGAGAGGGTTGCCTACACAAAGATAAGAGGAGTCCGGTGTTAGCCTGATATGATAGGAATTTCACCGGTATTATGGGAGATGTACTTCGGGGTTACTCCACCCGGATGCACTCCGTAAAATGAACCAAGATAATGATTGTTTGTTCAACGCTAACTTCTAACTTAATGACATGAAAAGATGATACGAATATGAAATGAATATGTATACTTTATATGTAATACGAGACATGATGATTAGTTCCTAGTGAACGCGATGTGATCATAGGATGTCCCCAAGATCACTACGTATAAGACTAAGATAAGAATAGAGTATGAAAATGCATAAGATCATGTATATGACAAGTACAAGAAAGATAAAGTCATGACGCGATCCTAGGTTTCCCCTTGATCGCGAAATAAGTAAAGATAAGACTTGGCGATCGTAGGTATCCCCAAGATTGCCGAGGTAGGCACGGCGACCCTAGGTTCCCTGTGGTTGCCAACAGTAGGTAGGGTAGGATCTCACTGAGACATTATGTCTCATCCCTATCCTTCTGGTGCAGGTTTTCAGGTTGGCAAGTGGTTTTCAGATGCAGATCTTCAGGAAGACGCTGGATGAAGTGCAGATGCTCGTCAAGGCAAGCTCAGGAGGTTGACGGATTTTATATATGTATATGAACGTGTAGAATATATTGTATTTGGATATTTATGTATACGAGCAAAATGTACTCATTCAGTGATTTGTATATATATTATTGTAAATTTTAATGTATCCGATATCAGATTAACACACATGCTAATATACTAGTTAAAGTTAGTATGGGTGTTACAATTGGTATCAGAGCAGGTCGATTCAGACCGTGCCTTGGGTCATTAAAGTTTCAATAAAAGTAGTGGGACCATTGGGTTCCGGATATTGTTCTAAAGGTCACATCTAGTTGAGCCTGATCAACTCAGTCTAGTATATGACAGTTAGGATAAATATTCGAGAGCTGAATGTGACCAAGGAGGAATGAAGTCTATGAAGGGCGAAGATTAAGGTGACAGAATTTTTAAGACGGAGTTGGCGGAGAAGTATTCATGCCAAATGGTGGCCATCAACCATGAGGTGACGAAGCCTGATAGAGGCGAGGTCTTAGAGACATAAAGGATAATTAACATTGAGGTGAAGTGCCTCAACCTAGTTGGACGCATCGTTGGACGATGCCTCGTTTGCGGAAGATATAAGGATTAAGGAATCATGGAATGCTCTAGGGAATGACGTGGAACTTTGACGGAAACCGTATTTTGAGAAGTTAAAGTGAAGTGTGGACTAAGTAACAATTCTGAGTGCAGAGTTGAAGAATCGAACTTGAATCGGATGAGATTTTAATGTCCGGACAGTTAAGAGAATTAATTATGGACTAAGTGAGTTATTTGGATAGATGAAACTAACCACTCAAGTGTGGTTATTGAGTATGAATCACAAGAAGGTTTGACCCCATCAGATCAGCCACGTCTACTGAATCAGATTTGTGAAATAATAGAGAGGAGACGATATGCAGCCTAAGAACTAAGATGGATGAATAAGTAGTAACAATAAGACTCGTTACATGTCAAAGTGTGAATCAAATTTTTGGATGTATCCTAATGGTAAGAAGATTAGAAGTAAGATAAGCTAGATTGGAATTTAGTATACTTATGGACGAATTAAGTTGAATACTCTTGATTAGACGAACAGTATTGGATTTCCCTGATTGGTTAAAGAAGGTAAGTTCAAGATAACACAAGGTTATAGTAGACCAGTGTTGAAGGATGATCAGGAATTCAGCCGAGAAACTATGTTGAGATTTTAATATACGAAGGATCGTCTTGAATATGAAATGTTAAGTTTAAGGTTAAGGTGAAGGCGTTATATGTTTTCAACTGAAGAGTCTTCTTCCGCGAATATGCTAGAAGCGTAAAGAGGTCGCCCCGTGTGGTTAAGTTCCGAGGGCGATAATAAAGTATAGAATTCGGGTGGTTCAACTATATGCGGAATTACTCAGATGTTAAGTATCGAGATTTGTATTGTGAAAGCAATAATGAGTTACTGGAGGAACCCAATAGATCATGATAAGTGCAAAAGTATAAGATCGATTAAATTGGGCACTCGAAGAAACGCAACCAATGTTGGGCGTTCTAGAGAACCGGTAAGAGTTTGGAACTTTCAGGACGGATTGTTCTGTAGGAACTTAAGGGTAACTTAAGGAACATGATAGTACTAAGGAGACCAAAGTTGTTCCGGGAAGAATATAGATATGAAATCATTACAAATAAAGAAAGAGAGAATAGTAACAAGACTCAAATGAAAGGTATGAACCTTCAGAAGCTATAAGTGTTTTTAGAAGTTGCCACAAATGGATGTATATGAATTTAAACTGCCTCAAACATATTTCCAATCGGGTTTCTGCAATGTTTGGTGAATTATACGTGAAGTGCTGACCAAGAGAAAAGGTAACGTCAGACAAATTTGTTACAGTGATTACAAAGTGATAGAGTAAAAAGAATTGATCGATGAAATTTTATATGACAATGGTGAAGTTTTCCTCCGATGCTAACTCGAGTGTTAAAAAAATCAGAGTGGCGCAGCGGAGTGTAATCTAAGAATGATATAATGATCAGTGCTAAGCTGAAGCTTAGAGTACGAGAAGATGTTAAGTGTTTAATTCCTATTATACGGGATAGTAGTAAGTATAAGCGATTTGAATATATCATGAGTTCTAATGGAAAGTTATGGAAGTTAAGTTGATGAGTACTTTAGACCTCGAAATCCATGAGGAATGAAATATTTGAATTAAGGCTTTGATCATAAACGACAATACAGTGGTGAATGAGTTTAACTCCTTGTAGCAACCATGTCATGTTAATCTATATTAGCCGAAGATTTCGGAAGTCTTGAACTTAATGTTCACCAGTAAAGGAAGGAGAATTTTTACGCAGATTAAAAGTTATTCGCAGTTCAGGGTAAAGGGCTACATAAATTCAGGTTATGACTAAAGGATTAAAGACTAATTGTGCTATTTTTGGCAGCAACCAAGTAGAACCTTGAACTTGACGTTCAGAAATGAGAAAAGAGTTCACTATATCGATAAATGTAACCATGATCTAAGTTATGTGATAATGTATGTTCAAGAAACAAACATGAGTAACATTGGCGGGGCAAACCTGGCAAGCCAGTTGAAAGGCAAATCCCGGATGTTACGAAATGAGTTAAGAGTAAGAAAAGATTCCCATTTGTAGTGGTAGTGTCTCAAATATGTTAAGGTTAAGAATGATGTCCTGTTAGTCGGACAAGGATGAGGTAATGTAAGTGTATACGTGTTCGCTTAAGTATGTAAGATATATGCTATGAAATATATTGTATAATGATATGTGAGACGACTTAAGCCATTCATCACTTGGACTAAACTCCTATAAGTTTGGGATTATCGGTGTAGAAAGCATTTATGCTACAACAAGAAAATGTGAATAAGTTGTGACAAGAACGATGGGAGGTTGACAAACTCCTAGTATGAAGAATGATTCCTAAGTTATTAAGATAAGTGACGTCATAGATCCATCGAAGCAGAACGCGGGTAATCAGTAAGTTTTCGCGAACCCTTGAGAAATCCCGTAGTGGAAGCAATGATTAAGATTATGGAAAGTAATACACCAAGGTGCCTCCTTCTTGTACTCGTATAATGGAAGTAGTGCGGTAGTTTTACTCTCATTAAAGAATGGTAAAATCATATATGTAGGATGCCGTTGTATAAGGCAAGGATCAAATATAAGAATTCAATGGAATCGTTGAGGATAATAAGAACGACCAATGTCGTCTAAGTAAGATTACGCGGACTATAACGAGAATATAAGTTTCAGCACAAGTGTTAGAATTGGATAACTCTAGTTTGGGTTGCAAGAATGTGTATAAACAAGGATATAGTCAGCAAGTTGGATGCGATGGTTCGGATAGCCTCATTGTCATACCCCATTTTTTGACTTATATATTTTATGGGTGTTATATTTTTATTATCTCATTATTTATTTTACCTTTTATTATTTTATTATTGCTATAGTATTTTTATTTTTTATTTTCATTATTTAAGCATTACTATTATCATCATCATTATCCTTAATAAATAATATTATTGTTATATAATTTTCCTTTAATAATATCTTTATTTTATTACTATTAGTTTTTATCTTTTAATATTACTAGGTTTTATTTATTATCATCATTTTATTTATCATTGTCATTTACTATTTTTATTCATTATCATTTGCCATTTGCATTTTTATCATCATTACTATCATTATATATTATTATTTATTTCCCCATTTTTACCTTTTATTTTTTAATACAAAAAATCAAAAAAAGTGAAGATCGCAGTGCGAACTCACCTTCGCACTGCGACCTCTGCGAAAATTCTGCAGATTTTTATATAGTTGTTTATCTTTTTTGCTTTCAACTACAATTATCCTTAGTAGCATTATTACTTGCATTCTTGTTATTTTGTGACTGATTTAGTGCAGCAAGGCAGAATTTAATGTGTGACATTAAAGGCAAAAGGAAAGAGGAACTTTCTTCCAACCTCTCATGTGACCAAACAAATTGGCTATCCTTGGTCAGATTTTGTCCCCCAAAATTGACCCCTTACCCAACCCAAACATGCCAGCCAGCTGCTTGATCCATTTCATTCCCTTTTTTCCTGCCAAAAGCAGTCAATCCCAAGTGGTTTATGTTGCAAAAAAGCTGTGTGACATGCCCTGTTTTGACCTGAATTTCTTCCCCCACACATAAGCCCACATGCTGATTTTGATTCCCCCAATCTCCCTGTACATGGCAGTACACGTTTTGATTGTTTGACCATCCAAGATTGCAAGGATTGATCCCAAGAATCATCCCTTTTGCAGCTGCCCTGTTTTACAGTTTTTGCCATCATTACCTTCTAGAATCAATGGCATTTGTGGCTGAGATCAGTCAAGACCTTGCCCCTTGGCACAAGGCAAAGCAATTCCTATCCATTAGCATTAAATGCAAAGTGATCTAGCCTGAGTTTAGCTCATGATCAGCTAGTGTTTTAGGATTTTATTCATCATTGTTCATCATTGCAAAGATTTGCATTCATGCCTATAAAAGGAAGGGCAAGGCTTAAGGATCACACACAACAGAAACACATTGAAAACCAGCCAAAAACATACCATTTCAGAGAGCTAACATACACGAAATCCACACAAAAATCCCTTGCATAGCAGCACAAAATCAGTCCATCACAAACACTTTGAACCTTGTTCATAACCTTTCACAAAGCAAGCAAGCCACTTCCAGTCTTGTTCAAGCATTGCTAGGAGTTCTGTAAGTCTCCTATAACTTTTCTTTTCTACTGTATTTGCTGTTTGCATATCTTGCTTTGTCCAATTTTTCTTTGTGAACCAAAACCTCCTTTGAACCTCAAAAAGGACCTCAAAGGGGCCAAGCTTTAAAACTGTGTTTTTCACTCTTTTTTCTTCCCTTTTGTCAAGTTTCTTAACCTCCTTTAGGTTCTGAATCTTGCTTGGAAGCAGTTTCTGAACTTCTGTTCAGAAACAGCTTCTGAGTTAAGAAATTCGCATACTTCGCAGAGCCAAGCTTTGCTCGCACTGCGACCACACCAGAACCTGACTTCGCAGAGCCAAGTTCTGGTTGCTCTGCGAAGTATGTGAAATTCAGAACATGAATCAGGCATTCAAATGCCAAATTTTTGGGATTCCAGCCCTTGATTCAGAACCTAAAGAGGGTTAAAACCATTTTGGTCCAAACCCAACTCATAATCATGCACAACTTTGAAGATTTCACAAGTTCGTGCGACAAAAATTCAAATAACTTGTGAAACAAGTTATGTTCTTAATATTTTCAAAACCAGGTTTGAGCAACAAGCTTAGTTCGTCTATTTCAAAACAAACTTGAACAACCACGTTGTTCAGGATTTTCAATTCAAACGCGAACTTAAGCCGAGTTTGCTCGCTCTTTTAAACCAAGCTCGAATCGAGCCGAACTTGTGAACTTTCCAACGTTTTGCATGTTCTATAATTGTGTTTGCCATTCAAACTTGAACCAAACTCGTTCTTAAGTTTCAATAGCTTAAGCAACAAGTCATGTTCATGATTTTCAATAAAATCGAACAACAAATTTGTTCGTGTTTTCTTTTCTTTTTACATGTATCCTTTTTAAAGCTTTGGTTCCCTTTGAGATTCCTTAGAGTAACAAAACCAAACTTGAATGAAACGGGAATGGCTTGACGTATGTCTCCCCAAACCTCGATTGCACGAATGCGTGACGTATGTCTCGTCGCTCGGGCAATCGTCATTCCACCCTTGACGCGTCTAGCACGCTTAACCTTCCCTTGGCCCCCCTTGTGGCCATTTTTACCTTTTTCTTGGCCCTCGTGGTCAATCCGAACCTCTCTCGCCTTGCGCGTTTTATTTTTTACCCTTTCACGCCTTGCGCGAATTTTTCGCCTCAGTGCGTATGTCTTTTGTGTATTTCCTTTCAAAAAAAACATTCACGCCTTGCGCGAGTTTATCGCCTAGCGTCCATCTTTCACCATTTTAAAACTTTGTACGTCTTCGTACGTTTTTAAAACCTTTGCTCACGTCCGAGCGTAAAACTTTTTTCATCCAAATCATTTATTTTCATGCATTGTCGTCAGTGGCCAGCTCGGCAACAACCCGAGCAGCTGACTTTTACTTTCTTGTCGTCAATGGCCAGTTCGGCAACAACCCGAGCAGTTGACATTTAATTTCATTACACTTTTTTCTTTTCAAACTTTTTCGCTCGGACGCGATCAAACCTTTTTTTAACTAAAACGAATCAACATACAAACGTTTTTCTACCAAAGAACTACGTACGCTTTGAATTCTCCGACTACCGGGAGATACGTAGGAGCAAGATCGACATCTTGTCAAGCCCATTAATAAAAACTTGTTTTTTTTTCCTTTTCGTTTGTTTTTATCTCTTTCTTTATCCCGCATTATGTCTTTTATATATTTCCTTTTATGCATATTTAAACACGTAAGTAAAACATCGAACCATTTTAAGCCTAAGCCGACTAAGAGGTTCCCGTTGAGTACAACGGATGTGAGGGGTGCTAATACCTTCCCCTCGCATAATCGACTTTCGAACCTAAAATCTTTTCTCAAGGTAATTTAGAACTTTTTTCCTTTTTTCCCCGAAAAATTAAAAGTTCAGTCGTAATTTAGAATTAGTGATTCAAAGCTTCCCCAATAGCTTGACATCCGAAATTCGACGCGACAGAAATGGCGACTTCACTGGGGACCATGCATAAAACACTTTGTTTTTGCATAAACGAGTCAAGCCTATCTCAGTCGGCTTTTAGGCTAATTTGGTTCATTTTACTTACGTGATCTATGCCTTCTTGTCATTATTTGTCTTGTTTATTCTTATACTTTGCATATATATATATATATATATACATATGTATCATTTGTGCTTCATATTCATATGTATATCTCAATTGTGGGGGTTACTTGAGCGATGTTACTCCACATTGTTCGGGTTAATGCCGGACGTGTGAGGCTCTCTACCCGAGCTCGAGAAAAAACTAAGTTAGCAGGAGGTTGTGTGCGGAAGCCCGCGTTGACGTATGTCCGTGAGGTAGGATGCCCAACCCCGCTTAGACGAGATTCTCATATGGAATTAATTGAAGTCATGTCGACGTATGTCCATAGACAACCCTAATTCCATATGAGGTTAATGACTCTAAGGACCTCTTCTTAGGAATCTTACCTATTAGAGCCTACACGTGAGGATGGGGGAAATTTTGAACCTACATATCACACCCATGCATATCATACATTTACATTCATGGAAAATAATTTTCGCATATCACTTTGCTTTATAGGAATTTAAAAAGAACAAATCAAATATTAGCAAAGAGAAATATGGATTCCGGAAATAAAAGTACGCTCGCTTTCAAGGTTAAGGCACCTAGGGTGGAAAGTTTGTTAGCCTTAAGCAAGAGGCTCTCCCCGGTCAACAAGAGTATTTTTGAGGCAAGCTATGGGTTGATAATTGATCTCCTACCCGTAAGGATAGATTCAACGGCCTTAACTACTTTGGCACAATTCTTCGATCCACCACTCCGGTGTTTTACATTTCAAGATTTCCAACTAGCTCCAACATTGGAAGAATTCGAGAAGATCTTGGGTTGTAGCATGAAAGGTCGTGAATTATATTTAGGTCCCGGGAAAGATCCCACATTGGAGGCCATTGCCGAATCCTTGTATCTTGATGTCCAAGAAGTAGTGTCTAATTTGGAAATTAGAGGAAATGCTAGGGGATTCACAAGAAAGTTTTTGGAAGCCAAAGCTCGGGATTTACTAGCCAACAAAGAGGTAATGGCTTTCAACGCCATCTTAGCCCTCTTAGTCTACGGGATTGTTTTATTCCCCAACATGGATGATTTCGTAGACTTTCCGGCTCTAGAGGTATTCATGATCAAAAATCCGGTTCCCACAATTTTGGCGGATTTTTATCACTCCCTCTACTCTAGGCATGAACAAGCAAGAGGACGCAAGATTTCTTGTTGCACTCCTTTGGTGCAAATTTGGATGATGTCCCACATGCCAAGAAACCGAGACTTTGCGGAAAACCGGGCCAAGCTCAAATGGTCGCAACGGATGACGACCCTTGTCGCGAAGGACATCCATTGGTTTTCTCCAAACTTAGAGGACCCGGAAATTATCCTCAGTTGCGGGGACTTCCCTAATGTACCCCTCATTGGTACTAAGGGATGCATTAATTACAATCCGGTCCTCTCTCTCCGACAATTAGGTTTTTCAATGGAAAACAAACCTAATGACCTTTTGTTGGAAGCTTTCTTTTTGAGGGAAGGCGATCGAGACCCCGCGTTGTTAGAAAGAATCCAAGGGGCATGGAGCCAAGTACACAAAGGAAGGGTCGGCAAGAGAAACTGTGTCGCCAAACCCCTTTATACTCAATGGGTGAAGGAGAGGGTCAAAGCAATCAAGTTACCCTTCGTGGTCACAAACCCTCCAAAACCTCCTACACCTAAACCTATTGCAATCATTCCCAACAAAGAAGTGGAGGACCTCAAGGCTAAAATTCAAGAACTCCAAAACAAAAACGGAGACTTAGAATTGAAGCACCTCCAAGCTTTAGGAGAAATTACTAGGACGAAGAGAGACCGTGATGAGGTATCACATTCTCTCCTAGTATGCCAAAAACGGCTAAAGATCTCCGAAGGGAAGAGAAATTGGATAGGGGGCGGCTTGGTTAGTGCGGACGCCAACCTTGTGGCCAAAGACGAAGAGTTGGAAAGAATCTTGCATTCCAACCAAGAGCTCAAGAAGTTCGGCGAGTTAGCTATCGAAGCTCAACGGAAATGGAGATTGAAATTTCAAGAGAAAAATCAACAGCTCCAAGAAGTGGTCAAAAACTACAAAGAGCAGCTTCAAGCCGAACGCGTCCAACGGCAAAGACATGAGAGCCTTTCTCACCAAGGGAAGCTACATTGCAATCGCCTCGAGGCGGACATCAAGAAATTCGAAGAATACTTCGATAAGATTGCAAGAGAGCATGGGAATCACATTGCACGACTTCTCGATGAGATTAGGCATGCGAATATCCAGTTAGCCCAACGCAAGGAAGTGATTGAGTTTGTATGGCAAGATGCCTCCCGACTAAGTGAGGACTTCACTAGATTAGTCGCATTCTCAAACTTAGTCATCGCCGAGCTTCCAAAGAAACTTGCAAAGGCCGAAATGGTCGTGCCCTATTTTGTCATCCCTACGGAAATTCAAGAATTTATAAAGTTCTGCAAGAGCACATTAGATTTCTATAGGGAGGAGATAGGCAAGGCCGAAAGGCGAGCGGCTATTTGATTTGTATTAGCATTAGTTACGCCTTGTAATCTCAATGTTATTAAATCAAATATATTTTGACAATGTTAATTTTCCGGTTTCTAATAACTTTTAAATTGCTAATAATTAATTGTTCACTTTTGAATTTCCTTATAAAGCAAAGCAAATTTTTCGTGCATACATCATTCATCATTCATTATCATGCATACGGTCATCCTTGAGTCCAAGCTCATTTCCCTTTTTCTTATCCTCAGGATTTCTTATAATCCAAATTGAGTCTTCAGTGTCTGCATTCTCTCCGCAACACTACGTGTCTTCTTGTAAGAAAAAGTGGCTCATCATCCCGAGGCAACTCACTCCTACAATACCCGAGCGACCCTAAAGAGGAAAATGGAAAACCTCGAGCAAGAGAATCAAGATCTTCGTGAAGAAGTAACATCTATGAGAACGGAAATGGAAAAACTAACGGAGTTAGTGTAACTACTAGCGGCCGCACAAATCCCGGCACCTCCTCCTCCTTCTAGCTCCCAGGCTCCAGCACTAGCTTCCACTTCAACTCCGCCCTTACATGATGGAACTCAGCGCTACACTAAACCCCCCGGTTGCACATGGGGTATGCCATTTGAGTTTGGCGAAGAATCCATCCCTATTCCAACTACTTCCCAAGAAGCCCCGGTCATTCAACCCGAGGTTACCTTTACTCAGGCTGCTGCGGCCTTCACTACGCCAGTGGTTCACACCACTCAAGGGGATTACGGGCCTATCTTCCACGCCGAAAGTTTAGGCGCCCAAGATAGGATGGCGGACTTCCTTGAGAAATTCGATGAGATGCAAAAGGAGATTAAGGCCCTCCGAGGAAAAGACTTATTCGGGAAGGACGCCCATGATCTCTGCCTAGTACCCAATGTCAAGATCCCTCCTAAATTCAAGGTCCCGGATTTTGAGAAGTACAAAGGGAATACTTGCCCGCAAAGTCACTTGGTAATGTACGCAAGAAAGATGTCGACGCAAACCGACAACCATCAGCTGCTCATTCATTATTTCCAAGACAGCTTAACCGGTGCCGCTTTAAAGTGGTACATGGGTTTGGATAGTACCAAAATCCAAACCTTTAATGACTTGGGAGAGGCGTTTGTCCGCCAATACAAATATAATTTGGACATGGCCCCGGACCGGGACCAACTCCGGGCTATGGCCCAAAAGGACAAAGAGACCTTTAAGGAGTACGCACAAAGATGGAGAGAGATAGCGGCCCAGATTAGCCCGTCTCTAGAAGAAAAGGAAATGACCAAGATATTTTTAAATTCCCTTGGTTCCTTTTATTATGAACGAATGGTTGCCAGTGCGCCAAGTGACTTCACCGAGATGGTAAGCATGGGCGTGCGTTTGGAAGATGCGGTCCGAGAAGGACGCTTAACGAAGGAAAGTGCTCCGTCTAGTAGCACAAAGAGATTTGGGGGTAACTATCCAAGGAAGAAAGAGCAAGATATCGGCATGATTGGTCACGGAGGACCTCATCAAGGGTACTCAGCATATCCGCATGTCTCTGCTATCTCACCCGCCATCTCTACGCCTCCAAATTACCAAGTTCAAGTCCCGCAAAGATCTCTCCCTCAATATCAGCAATCCTATCAACAACAGCATCTGCAAAATCCGCAACAATCATACCAGCAGCCTCGCCCGCAAGGTCAGCAGCAATTCCGACCTCAAGCACCCCAACAGCCCTTCAACCATCAGAATCGCCCAAGAGCGGCCTTCGATCCGATACCCATGAAGTACGCGGACCTGCTCCCGGCTTTACTTGCGAGAAATCTCGTACAAACAAGAGCACCACCCCCCGTACCAAGTGAATTACCTCCGTGGTATCGACATGACCTTACATGCGCATACCATCAAGGGGCATCAGGCCATGACGTTGAACGTTGCCTTGCTTTAAAGAATGAGGTCCAGAAGCTAGTCCGTACCAAAGTATTGACCTTCAAGGACTCAAACCCAAATGTCCAAACTAACCCGCTGCCGAACCATGGTTCCTCAATCAACATGGTTCAAGAACACCAAGGAACCCATCCTATTTTGAAAGTCCAAAACATCAGGACTCCCTTGGTTCCATTACACATCGGAATGTGTAAAGCAGCCATGTTCGAGCACGATCATGCTAGGTGTGAAGAGTGTTCAGTTAGTCCTCAAGGATGTATGTGTGCGCACCTCGTTTTTTTTCCTCGGGAAAAAGACGCGCAGATTCCTCCGAGGACGTCCTTGAACGCTCGGAGGGTGCCTTTGTGAAGCCGCCACCAAAGTTTTTGTGTAAAGGGAACGTTGATAAACCCTTAAGTTTTTTTTGTTAAGGGAAACGATAATAAAACCCTTTTGACGATGAGGATAAGGATTAGGTCATCGCAACCATTGTCGGGTTCGGGAGTCGGTTACGCGAGGGGAAGGTATTAGCACCCCTCACGTCCGTTGTATTCAACGGGAACCTTCTATTTGGTTAAAACTTGAATTGTTTTTTAATACTTTGCGTTCATGTTTATTTATGCTAAAATATAATAAGGGGGGGAAAGAGATAAAAACAAACGAAAGAAAGAAAAAAAGTTTTTATTATTGTGCTTGACAAGATGTCGATCTTGCTCCTACGTATCTCCCGGTAGTCGGAGAATTCAAAGCATACGTAGTTCTTTGGTAGAAAAACGTATGTGTGTTGGTTGATTTTAATTGGACGATGTTTTAACCGAATTCCTGCGATTAAACGTTGCTTGTATGCTCGCACTTGGAGACTTATTAAGCGTTCGTTCGCGAATCACATTAGAATTGTTAAAAGGTACGTCCGTTAGGGTAGAGGGTTGAATTGGTCGCTATGGGACCGAGAGAGGTACAATGGACTCAAATAAGTCAAACATTGACCGAGTGGACTCCGAAGAGTCGGGCGATTGTTCGATTGATCCACTGAGATCAAGAACGGGTACAATGATCTACTCTAGGTACTGCTTCTAGAGGTCGAACATTGACCGAGTGGACTCCGAAGAGTCGGGCGATTGTTCGATTGATCCACTGAGATCAAGAACGGGTACAATGATCTATTCTAGGTACTGCTTCTAGAGGTCGAACATTGACCGAGTGGACTCCGAAGAGTCGGGCGATTGTTCGATTGATCCACTGAGATCAAGAACGGGTACAATGATCTATTCTAGGTACTGCTTCTAGAGGTCGAACATTGACCGAGTGGACTCTAACGAGTCGAGGGATCGAGTCTAATGGCCAACGGGGGACCAAAAGGCTTGGATTGACCACAAGGGGCCAAGATTTGGTTTGGTTAGGGTTGTACATATTAAAAGGGAATGACGATTGTCCGAGCGACGAGACATACGTCACGCATTCGTACAATCGGGGCGATGGAGAGACATACGTCACACCATCCCTTTTTCATTCATGTTTTTGGATTGAATTCTTTAGAAATCCCAAGGTAAGTCAAAACATTTGGTTTGAAAACCCAAAATGGGAAGGTTTAGCAAATTTGCTAGAAAACGCGCAAGTTCGTCTCATTTTGCGAAAATGCGCACATTACCGGTGTATGTTCATTTTTGAGTTTTGAACATCATGAACAATATTTATTGTTCAAGTTTAGATTGAAAAGCTGAACATAGCTTGTTGGTTCATGTGGTTTTGAAAATTTGGGAACATAACTTGCTTTGCAAGTTACCCACAAAATGGTTATACGAACTTGTGATTTGCCAAAATTAAGCAAAAACCTTGTTATGATTTGAAGAACATAGGTTTAAAAACTCTTAGGTTCTGAGCTCTGGGGCTAGAACCTCAAAAATTGGTTGTTTGGACACAAAAACTCAGGTTCTGAGTTCTGTCATGGTCGCACTGCGACCATGACTTCGCACTGCGAAGCATGCGAAATTTTGGGTTCAGAAGCTGTTTCTGAACATTTGTTCAGAAACAACTTCTGAACACACTCAAGACCTTATATATGGGTGAAAAGCTTTGAGTTTTTGGGATGAAAAAGGTTGTACAAACCAATTTTGATGTTTTGAAAACCTTGGGATTTCTTTGAAATTCAAAAGGGGTTTTTTAGAACCAAAAGGTTTTGAGCCAAAATAGCTATGCAAACACAATTAGAAATGCAAGATAAAGAGCTTAGTAACTTACAGGACTCCTTAGCAAAGCTCCAGCTGCACTTGGCTTGATTTGGTTGAAGGCTTTCACAAAGGTTTGAAGATTTGTGATGAACTTGAACTTTTGAAAGCTTTGTGTGGATGGATTGTTTCTGGTTATTTGTGGAGATTTGTAGGTTGAAATGAGTAGAGTTTCTGCTCTTTGAATGTTGTGTTTTCTGTCTAATTGTGTGTGTTTGTAACCTTGGGCATTGCCTTGTATTTATAGGCCAAAATCAAATCTTTGTCATCATTACACAATCCCTTGATTCAGCTGATTTGTGGCCAAGATCAAGCTGAATCCCTTTGCATTAAATGCTAATGGATAGAGGCAACCCTGCCTTGTGCCAAGGGGCAAGTTCCAGCTTGATTTCAGCCACAAATTCAACCTATTCTAGAAGGTAATGATGAAGAACAAAGCTGATTTGCAAATGGCTAATGCTTGGGGATCAATCCTTGCAATCTCAATGGTTGGTCAATAAAAAACGTGCACTGTATTGTGCAGAGATTGAGGGATGAAAAGGCTAAAATTGGCTGGTGTGAGAGGGTGAAAAGCTGCTGCAAAACAGAGTAGGCACTCATGGCTTTTCAAGTGAGAAAATCCAGCTGGTTTGACTGGTTTTTGGGGCAGCAAGCAGGAGGAAAGTCCTCAAGCAGGTGGCTGGCAACCTTGTGGTGGTTAGCAGGTCACCTGGGAGGGGCTAGAGCTGCCCAAGGGCAAGCCCACTTGCTTGTCACATGCTAGGTTGGAAGAAAAAGCTTCTAACCTTGGCATTAATGGCAAGTCTTTCAACTCTGGCTTTGCTTGGCCCAATTGGCCATGAATGCTACTTAAAATAATTATGGAAGTGATGTGCAACAAAATCTGGAATTAAATCCAAGAAACCAAAAATCTGCAGAAAAATCGCAGACTTCGCAGTGCGAAGTGAGCTTCGCATTGCGAAGTCCTCAATTTTGAAAAGTTGACTTTTCTGTTGACTTTTGTTGACTTTTGACTTTTTCCCCTCTTTGATTTTTTTTGATTTTTGGTTTTAAAATGCGTAGGACAAAATTAGGGTACTACAGCTGCCCCTACTTAATTGTGTCTTCGCATAGAGTGCGTGAGTGCCGAGGGCATCTCATGAACTCTTTGCGGAGATCAATTAAGTAAAAAGAAAAAGAAGGACCCGAATTTTGTCCTTCGCGAAATGCAAATGAAAGGGTTGGTAGGGTTTTGATCGTATCCAGCCGCTAACACTGGAGGTAGATCCACTGGGGAAGGTGATCTACTCTAGGAATTGCTTCTAGAGGTCGAACAATGAGGTAGGTGATCTATTCTAGGAATTGCTTCTAGAGGTTGATACCTAAGCTAGGTGATCTTATTCAGGAACTGCTTCTGAATATCGATTCCTAACGAGCTGTGATCTTATTCAGCCGCTAACACTGAAGGTCGATACACTGGGGGAGGTGATCTACTCTAGGAATTGCTTCTAGAGGTCGAACAATGAGGTAGGTGATCTACTCTAGGAATTGCTTCTAGAGGTTGATACCTAAGCTAGGTGATCTTATTCAGGAACTGCTTCTGAATATCGATTCCTAACGAGCTGCGGTCTTACCCTAAATAGGTGCCCCTGGTTGAATGTTAATGGATGTTGGTGAATATGTGATACTCACTGGAGGATCCTTGTTGAGGATGCATGCTTTATGAAATAAAATGCATGTGTATGAATGGTTTTAAAATATGCATGCATGAATAATGTTAGTTGGGTGCCGAGCAGAGTCGGTCTTTGTTTGTGGGTGTGTTCATGATAATTGGGCTTTCTTTTTGTTTTTTGGTTGGTCGGTTTGGAAGGACGAGGTCCTTTGCCTACATACCCAAATGGGATCAAAACCGGTGTAGTTCGAGCCTATGCCCGAAGATTTGTGTGGGTTTGCCAATAATGATTGGACTTTTTGTTTGGGGTTGAGACTCCCTGGGGAGTATCAATAAAATTTGGGCTTTATTGTGGGCCAATGAAAATTGGGCTTTGGTTTGTTGTGCTTGACAAGATGATGATCTTGCTCCTACGTATCTCCTGGAGAATTCAAAGCTTACGTAGTTCTTTGGTTTGCCAATGAATATTGGACTTTGGGTTGTTGTGCTTGACAAGATGATGATCTTGCTCCTACGTATCTCCTGGTGGGATGGAGAATTCAAAGCTTACGTAGTTCTTTGGTTTGCCAATGAATATTGGACTTTGGGTTGTTGTGCTTGACAAGATGATGATCTTGCTCCTACGTATCTCCTGGTGGGATGGAGAATTCAAAGCTTACGTAGTTCTTTGGTTTGCCAATGAATATTGGACTTTGGTTTGCCAATGATTATTGGACTTTGTTTTTGGCTGCCGAGCGAGGTCTGGCTTTTTGTTTGGTTGCCGAGCGAGGTCGGGCTTTTTGTCTTTGGTGATCTCACTGGGGATATAAGGATCATCTTGGAAGCATGATCGATATCCGACCTTAGTGGATGAAAAAGATGTATGGGGGGTGTGCTTTACTTGGGAAATTTGTTTCCTCCGACACCCGGGATCTTTGCGTTTTACGCGTCGTGAGCTACGCACTTGTTTCTGCTGAAGAGCATGAGTCTTAAAATGACTGATGCAGAGCTTCAAGTTTTGAGTCCTCTGATGCAATACTGGGGACCAACGAAATTCTTTCGACATTTAACGTCCAAGTAAAAAAACACACATTTTTGTTTTTTTTTTTTTTATGTTATTCCCATATTTCAATGCATTATTTATCATGAATAAAAACACATTTTATGAGCAAGTAAGGACGCATAACAATGAAAAGATTTAAAGATGATTTTGATTCAACGAAACTTAGTCCCCTGTGTGGGTAACTAATCGTGAAAATGTAATCCCTATAAGAGGTGATTACTGAGATAGGGAGAAAAGAAGAAACAAAAAGACAAATGGAAATTTGCTTGGGTTTCACGTGCTACTTTCCCTATGACTTCAAAATAATTTGTTTCTGAAAGATGATAATGAGGTTGATCCTTTCCCTCTTGAATTCTGTCCGGACCTCACGTGCCGCAGTCTTTTGCCTTCTTTTTTTTGAAACCCCTAATTTTTACCTGGACCGCTCTTTCGAGTTTTCAGTCCACTGGGGTATATTTCCTTTTTTCGATGTCCTTAATTTTTGCCTAGACCGCCTTTTCAGGTTTTCGATCTACCAGGACGCTCTCTATTGCCTAAACCGCCCTTTTCGGGTTTTCGATTTAGCGAGCTCTTTTTCTTTTTGGCATATATATTTTTTTTGACTGCGCCGGAGTTTATTGATAGGGGGATCTTTGTGGATAGGTAATATCTTTTTCAAGCATTAAGTCTTCTTCTCTAAATTCTCGAGAATGAACTTCCTTGTTGAACTGCCCATGCCCCAATGCTGTGAGGTGTTTCTCTTTTATGAGGTTCAGTTGGTCGAACCTTGTTTGTGTTTGAATGCCAATGGAAATTGGGCTTTGGGTGTTAGGATGCCGAATAAGGTCGGACTTTTTATGATGGGGTGCCGAACGAGGTCAGGCTTTTATGATGGGATGCCGAGCAAGGTCGGGCTTTTGTTTTTTGGATGCCGAGCAAGGTCGGGCTTTTGTGATTGGCTTCCGAGCAAGGTCGGGCTTTTGTGATTGGCTTCCGAGCAAGGTCGGGCTTTTGATTGTCTTCCGAGCAAGGTCGGGCTTTTTTTTTTGGATGGGAATGCCAATGAAAATTGGGCTTTTGTTGGAAATGGGGTTTGTGAGCGCCAATGGAAATTGGGCTTTTTGTTTGGAAATTGTGTGTGCCAATGAAAATTGGTCTTTTGTTGGAGATGTGAGGAATGCCAGTGACGACTTGGCTTTTTGTGTTTGGGGATGCCAATAAAAATTGGGCTTTGTTTGTTTGGGAATGGGTGAATGCCAATGACGACTTGGCTTTTGGTGGGAAATTATGGGGAGTGCCGTAACGGCTTGGCTTTTTGTGGGAAATTGTGGGGAGTGCCGTAACGGCTTGGCTTTTTGTGGGAAATTGTGGGGAGTGCCGTAACGGCAAATGGTTTCTTTTCTTGATGAGTTGGGCGACCACTTGTTTGGTCATGTTTGCATACGAAGCTGCTTCGACCCATTTGGTGAAACAGTCGATGGCAACTAGTATGAACTGGTGCCCTTTTGAAGCCTTTGGCTTAATCATTCCAAACATGTCTATGCCCCACATAGAGAAAGGTTAGGGTGATGACATTCAGAGGTGTTTGTGGTATTTGCCCCTTGTTGGCATAATTTTGACACTCGTGATATGTCTTGGCATGGGTTTGGAAGGACTCCTCATGGATTTCTTCGGTGAGCATGATTGCTTCACGTTTATCCGCACATCTGAGTAAGACCTAATTTCTCTTGTAGAGTGTGCCCCCGGCAGAGGGAAAACTGTGGTGCTATTTTTTTGAGGGCTCTCTTGGTGAGGTTGTATTACCCTATCCTCTTAATCCCCAAGTCTGGACAATCCTTCAAGAGGTTCATAATCATCTTCATTATCACCTTCCTTTTGGTTAATTGGAAAATTGAAGTCAAAAGGGATCGTAGCAGTGTTTTTTTTTTGTGGTGTATTTATGATGATTTTTTTTTGTAGGGTTTATGAAAATTTATTTGAGAACAAAAGAAAAACGAACTCTTTGAACATAAACTGCAAATTTATTAATGACGGAAATGATTTGAAATATGGGGGTCCCATAAAAATTAATCATTTGCCTTGGGAAGAGCAAAATGATTGTTTTTTTTTGAAAAACAAGATAAATTACTTGGACAAAAAAATGATTTCCAGAATTTCGATGGCCTTCCGGTTGCTCGGATCTCTTCCGAAACGCTACTGTACACCGGGTCGGGTACTTCCCCTTTTTTTTTTTGGTGTTTGGTGAGGGAATGATGTGAGGGTTTTGCTTTGAAATGCATGAAAATGTATGAATGCATTGAGTATGCAAAAATATGCCCCTTTTTTTTTTATGCAAAAAAAAAAAAAAATTTTATGAATGCAAATGTAATGATATGCAAGGGTATGGTTTATGAAGGTTCGGAACTTCCCCCCATCCTCACATGTAGGCTCTAAATTGTGAAATCTCCTAAGAAGAGGTCCTTAGAGTCATAGACCTCATATGGAATTAGGGTTGTCTATGGACATACGTCGACATGACTTCAATTAATTCCACGTGAAAATCTCATCTAAGCGGGGTTGGACATCCCACCTCACGGACATACGTCAACGCGGGCTTCCGCACACAACCTCCTTCTAACTTAGTGTTTTTCTCAAGCTCGGGTAGAGAGCCTCACACGTCCGGCATTAACCCGAACAATGTGGAGTAACATCACTCAAGTAACCCCCACATTTGAGATATAATATGAATATAAAGCAAATAAAGCAAATATAAACATAAAGCATAAATATAACATGCATGAATAAAATAAATAAACATGACACGCAAAGAAAATAAAGCAATTGTCTTTAACCCAAATAGGTTAGGCTTGACTCGCTAGTGGGAACAGGTTCCCCAGTGAAGTCGCCAGCTGTGCGCACCTCGTTTTTTTTCCTCGGGAAAAAGACGCGCAGATTCCTCCGAGGACGTCCTTGAACGCTCGGAGGGTGCCTTTGTGAAGCCGCCACCAAAGTTTTTGTGTAAAGGGAACGTTGATAAACCCTTAAGTTTTTTTTGTTAAGGGAAACGATAATAAAACCCTTTTGACGATGAGGATAAGGATTAGGTCATCGCAACCATTGTCGGGTTCGGGAGTCGGTTACGCGAGGGGAAGGTATTAGCACCCCTCACGTCCGTTGTATTCAACGGGAACCTTCTATTTGGTTAAAACTTGAATTGTTTTTTAATACTTTGCGTTCATGTTTATTTATGCTAAAATATAATAAGGGGGGGAAAGAGATAAAAACAAACGAAAGAAAGAAAAAAAGTTTTTATTATTGTGCTTGACAAGATGTCGATCTTGCTCCTACGTATCTCCCGGTAGTCGGAGAATTCAAAGCATACGTAGTTCTTTGGTAGAAAAACGTATGTGTGTTGGTTGATTTTAATTGGACGATGTTTTAACCGAATTCCTGCGATTAAACGTTGCTTGTATGCTCGCACTTGGAGACTTATTAAGCGTTCGTTCGCGAATCACATTAGAATTGTTAAAAGGTACGTCCGTTAGGGTAGAGGGTTGAATTGGTCGCTATGGGACCGAGAGAGGTACAATGGACTCAAATAAGTCAAACATTGACCGAGTGGACTCCGAAGAGTCGGGCGATTGTTCGATTGATCCACTGAGATCAAGAACGGGTACAATGATCTACTCTAGGTACTGCTTCTAGAGGTCGAACATTGACCGAGTGGACTCCGAAGAGTCGGGCGATTGTTCGATTGATCCACTGAGATCAAGAACGGGTACAATGATCTATTCTAGGTACTGCTTCTAGAGGTCGAACATTGACCGAGTGGACTCCGAAGAGTCGGGCGATTGTTCGATTGATCCACTGAGATCAAGAACGGGTACAATGATCTATTCTAGGTACTGCTTCTAGAGGTCGAACATTGACCGAGTGGACTCTAACGAGTCGAGGGATCGAGTCTAATGGCCAACGGGGGACCAAAAGGCTTGGATTGACCACAAGGGGCCAAGATTTGGTTTGGTTAGGGTTGTACATATTAAAAGGGAATGACGATTGTCCGAGCGACGAGACATACGTCACGCATTCGTACAATCGGGGCGATGGAGAGACATACGTCACACCATCCCTTTTTCATTCATGTTTTTGGATTGAATTCTTTAGAAATCCCAAGGTAAGTCAAAACATTTGGTTTGAAAACCCAAAATGGGAAGGTTTAGCAAATTTGCTAGAAAACGCGCAAGTTCGTCTCATTTTGCGAAAATGCGCACATTACCGGTGTATGTTCATTTTTGAGTTTTGAACATCATGAACAATATTTATTGTTCAAGTTTAGATTGAAAAGCTGAACATAGCTTGTTGGTTCATGTGGTTTTGAAAATTTGGGAACATAACTTGCTTTGCAAGTTACCCACAAAATGGTTATACGAACTTGTGATTTGCCAAAATTAAGCAAAAACCTTGTTATGATTTGAAGAACATAGGTTTAAAAACTCTTAGGTTCTGAGCTCTGGGGCTAGAACCTCAAAAATTGGTTGTTTGGACACAAAAACTCAGGTTCTGAGTTCTGTCATGGTCGCACTGCGACCATGACTTCGCACTGCGAAGCATGCGAAATTTTGGGTTCAGAAGCTGTTTCTGAACATTTGTTCAGAAACAACTTCTGAACACACTCAAGACCTTATATATGGGTGAAAAGCTTTGAGTTTTTGGGATGAAAAAGGTTGTACAAACCAATTTTGATGTTTTGAAAACCTTGGGATTTCTTTGAAATTCAAAAGGGGTTTTTTAGAACCAAAAGGTTTTGAGCCAAAATAGCTATGCAAACACAATTAGAAATGCAAGATAAAGAGCTTAGTAACTTACAGGACTCCTTAGCAAAGCTCCAGCTGCACTTGGCTTGATTTGGTTGAAGGCTTTCACAAAGGTTTGAAGATTTGTGATGAACTTGAACTTTTGAAAGCTTTGTGTGGATGGATTGTTTCTGGTTATTTGTGGAGATTTGTAGGTTGAAATGAGTAGAGTTTCTGCTCTTTGAATGTTGTGTTTTCTGTCTAATTGTGTGTGTTTGTAACCTTGGGCATTGCCTTGTATTTATAGGCCAAAATCAAATCTTTGTCATCATTACACAATCCCTTGATTCAGCTGATTTGTGGCCAAGATCAAGCTGAATCCCTTTGCATTAAATGCTAATGGATAGAGGCAACCCTGCCTTGTGCCAAGGGGCAAGTTCCAGCTTGATTTCAGCCACAAATTCAACCTATTCTAGAAGGTAATGATGAAGAACAAAGCTGATTTGCAAATGGCTAATGCTTGGGGATCAATCCTTGCAATCTCAATGGTTGGTCAATAAAAAACGTGCACTGTATTGTGCAGAGATTGAGGGATGAAAGGCTAAAATTGGCTGGTGTGAGAGGGTGAAAAGCTTGCTGCAAAACAGAGTAGGCACTCATGGCTTTTCAAGTGAGAAAATCCAGCTGGTTTGACTGGTTTTTGGGGCAGCAAGCAGGAGGAAAGTCCTCAAGCAGGTGGCTGGCAACCTTGTGGTGGTTAGCAGGTCACCTGGGAGGGGCTAGAGCTGCCCAAGGGCAAGCCCACTTGCTTGTCACATGCTAGGTTGGAAGAAAAAGCTTCTAACCTTGGCATTAATGGCAAGTCTTTCAACTCTGGCTTTGCTTGGCCCAATTGGCCATGAATGCTACTTAAAATAATTATGGAAGTGATGTGCAACAAAATCTGGAATTAAATCCAAGAAACCAAAAATCTGCAGAAAAATCGCAGACTTCGCAGTGCGAAGTGAGCTTCGCATTGCGAAGTCCTCAATTTGAAAAGTTGACTTTTCTGTTGACTTTTGTTGACTTTTGACTTTTTCCCCTCTTTGATTTTTTTTGATTTTTGGTTTTAAAATGCGTAGGACAAAATTAGGGTACTACAGTATGCAAATCCAAAATGACATACAAGGACTAATGGACAAGAAAGAGCTCGTTGTCACCAAAAAGGATGAGAGGGTATGTGTCATAATTCCGGAGTTCGATACCCCGGAACATTGGAGGTAGCCTTCAGCAGCC